>CM054115.1:197338098-197665598 GCA_028673005.1 Tanypteryx hageni | reverse complement strand
ATTCCAAATAGCAAGTTTAATAGACAAAACCTTAAAACCCTTCAAAGTAAGTCAATTTATTGGATTGCAATATTAAATAAATTACAGAATTTAATATTGAAAATAAGTAATTAATTTTATTCTTACATCAATCACTCATCATTGTCATTCACATTTTCCAATCCTAACCCGCGCTACGTGCCTCTCACTTACGTTAAATAACCCTACTTTCGGTTCTCGAGTTAATCAATAATGTTCTTTTTCAGATTCAATGAACTTGATTGTATTGCAACTTTAATTGGAATAAAATCGAAATTTACTTAGCGATAATAAAATGAAACTTCAATGTTTGCAGCATCTACATTAATTTCATTTAATATTATAACAAAAAGGTGATGGTCTGTGTCTAAACCTCAACGTACAATGTGAACAGTGATGAAAAATGACGCGATGAAACGGAGACGTTACGTATAGTGTGAATCGGCCTTAATGCGATCAAAAAATCAAAACATTCCACATCTCTGTAATAGAGGATGAAATACTTATAAGTCTACAACTTTTAAAATAATCTGCTGAGTTTAATCTACCGTTCAGTTGGAATACTTATAGCTTGAGACATTTTAACGATTCTAATTAAGTCGAAAATATCTACTTTTCTTACATTGGGTTACACTTTCTCCGCCTACAAAATGCAACTATTTTTTTCATTTGAAGCGTGTCGAGTCAGCAACGCAATTTTTCTCTTCCTCCTACAAAAGGGCCATTTTATATTGGGCGTCAACTATCACCAAACCGATTTTTCACGAAAGATCGCTATAAATGCGGACAATAAGATATTTTACAGATAAGGTAAAATTAATTCCATCGATTACACAAGTAAGATCTCTTGATTGCCATTCAATTATATTTATAACAAAATGCCAGTTAATTTCTCGCTGCTATTCTTTTAACATTACGGAAATATCTTTCGAATCATTTTGCAAGGACATAATCAACGCGATCTCCCAATAAATCGAATACTCTCATGGAGTGGTGCTCAAAATAATCCTCTCAGGTCACATTCAGCAAGCTGAAGGTCATCATCGAGCCCGCCTCGAGTTAAATAAAGAAAGTAACCAAATACAGAAAAATAAAATAGGAATTATTAATACAACTCTAGCCAATATCCCGTCAAATTTTACGGGTAAACTAAAAGAAATTAGGTTTGATCAGAGTTCGGTGATATTTTGATTGCAGTCTCCTCTTTCATTTAACTGCCGTAGAGTTAATCTAGATCTTTGTCTTCGAGTTCGTTCCCTGGCCAATCGTCTTCGACTCAATTAAGCAATTTGATCGGAAAATCGTTATATTTTACTTTAATTAATACTTTTAATTTGCTAAACGAAAATAAGTCGTTTTTACGTAAAATGATTTATATGGATAATATGCAATAGAGTACTTAGCAGTCTTGCCACCTGTGTCGCCGCAGTCGAGAGTGGTATTACGATTTCATCATCATAGGTAGTCTGTCCGTAGACAGGTCCGTGATTATTCATGGTTAAACCTGGTTCTCCATATACTCCTATTTTCCGCTGTCCTCTTTATATCTTGATAACTCTCTTTACCTTTCAGATCGTCTATCAGCTGAAACCTTTTCCTACCTCTTTCCCTTTTCCCATCTAGTTTTCCTTCTAACACGTCTTTAATCATACTCTCTCTCCTCAGGTAATGTCCAACCCAGTTAGCCTTCCTCTTTCTGATAGTCTGTATAATCATTCGCTTCTCTCCTATTCTTCGTAGCACTTCATCGTTTTTCATCCTATCTGTCCATTTTATCTTCAGCATTCTCCTCCAAGTCCACATTTCAAAGCTTTCCAAGTATTTGATGTCATTTTTCCTTAGCGTCCATGTTTCTGCCCCATACAATGCTATACTCCATACGTAGCATTTTATCAACTTCTTGCGGATATCTTCCCTTATATTCCCTGTAAGTAGTTGTTTCTTTCTCCTGAAAGCCGCTTTTGCTTTTCCTATTCTAGTTTTGATCTCATCCGTACATATTGCCTCTCGTGTTATGATACTTCCAAGGTATTTATATTCTGAAACTTGTTCTAATGGCTTTCCCCCAATAGTTATGTTCAGATTCTCATCTTTACCCGATATTCGAATGACCTTGGATTTTTCTGTATTTATTTCCATACCGTATTTTCTACCTGTTATCACTAGTCTATTTATCATTTTTTGTAGCTCCTCTTCCTTTCTTGCTAGAAGTACTTGATCATCTGCGTATTTTACTGTTCTTAAAATCCTTCCTCCAATTTTGAAATCCCCTGTGCCTTCTAAAGCTTCTTGCATTAGACTTTCTCCATATATATTGAATAGGGTTGGCGATAGGCAGCATCCTTGTCTTACTCCTCTACCGATATTTATTCCGCAGGTGTCCACATTCTCAAACCTGACTTTTACAACTTGATTCTCATATAGATTCCTAATCAGTCTCCTGTCTTTCCAGTCTACACCTATATCCTTTAATATCTTCATCAACTTTACCCAATTTACTCTATCAAAGGCCTTCTGCCAGTCTACGAAACATGCGCAGATATCTTGACTGTATTCTATTGCCCTTTCTGATATGATTCTAACTACTCCTATAGCATCTCTAGTTCCTCGTCCTTTTCTGAAACCGAATTGATCTTCCCCTATTATTTCTTCTGCCTTTTTCTCCAGCCTTTTATTAAGAATCCTCGTGATGATCTTCGATGTGTGTGACAGAAGGCTTATAGTTCTGTAATCTTTACACTGCATTGCCTTTGGCTTCTTCTTTAGAGGGATCATTGTTACTTCTAGGAAATCCTGAGGCCACTCTCCCGTGTCGTAAATCTTATTAATTAATTTCGTGATCGCTTTTAGTCCTTCTGATCCTATGACTTTAAGTATCTCAGCCGGTATTCCATCGCTGCCCGTGGCTTTCCCCTTCTTAAGTTCCACTATCGCTTTTTCTACTTCGCTCTCCATAATACTTGGTCCTAAGTTATCTTCTTCAATGTTTTCTTCATTTTCCAGTTCTATTTTTGCCGCTCCTGCCTGTTTGCTGTATAATTCTTTAATGTATTCTTCCCATACCTGTGCTACATCCTTTGTTTCTGAGACTATCTTCCCATCCGTATTCTAATTCCAGTGCCCTAGCGTACATCATATCGTACCGTCCTAACTTCTCCATTTGTTCTATTTCATCACATTTTCCTTTTAGCCAATTTTCTCTAGCTTTATCTGTTACCCTTCTCAACTCATTGTTTATACGCCTTTAGTTGGCTCTACCTTCTTCAGTGTTAACGTTTTTCCATTTTCGTCTCTCATCCATTTTCTCCAGCATTTCCTTCGTGATCCATGGTTTTCTGATTTTCTTCTCTTGTTTTCCAATCTCTTTATCCAAGGTATCCTTGATACTGGTTTTAATTTCATCCCATTCTATATCGACGGTCTTCGGTTTGTTTTCCAACTTTCTTAGGTTATCTTCCAACTTCATGCTGACTACATCCTGCCTTTCTTTCAGTTTTTGTAGGTCCCAGGTCTGTCTTTCTCTTCTCGTTTTTCTTATTTGTTTGAGCTTTATACTCACGTCAAGTATTAGAAGGCTGTGATCTGAATCAATGTCTGCTCCTTGCAATGCCTTGGCGTTCTTTATGCTGTTCCTAAATCTTTGTTTTACAAGGATGTAATCTATTTGGCATCTCATTCTATCTCCTGGGCTTTTCCATGTGTATAACCTTCGTTTATGGTTTTTGAACCATGTATTAGTCACTACAAGGTCATTATTGATGCATAATTCTACGAGTTTCTCCCCTCCTCGATTTCTCTTCCCAAGTCCGTATTGCCCGACAACATTTTCTTCCTGTCCTTCTCCGACTATGCTGTTCCAATCTCCCATTATTATGCAGTTTACCTTTCCTCTTCCGTCTTCTTCGTAAATTTCATTAATTTGCTCATAGATCTCATCTATTTCTTCATCGTCATGAGCTGACGTTGGCATATATACCTGGATTATCAGCATGTCCACTGGGACTGCTTTTAGCTTTATTGCCATCAGTCTATCGTTCGTTGCTATTATCTTTGTCACGCTTTTCATCATATCTTTCCTTAGTACCAGAGTTACTCCCCTACTCTCCTGGGCTTTTTCAAGTGTATACTACGTTTATGTTTGTTGAACCATATATTAGTCACTACAAGATCATTATTGATGCAGAATTCTACCAGTTTTTCCCCTCCTCGGTTTCTCTTCCCAAGTTCGTATTGCCCGATAACATTTTTTTCCTGCCCTACTCCGACTATGCATTTCCAATATCCCATTATTATGCTGTTTACCTTTCCTCTTCCGTCTTCTTTGTAAATGTCATTAATTTGCTCATAAATCTCTTCGAGTTCTACATCATCATGAACTGCCGTTGTCATATACACCTACATTATCATCATGTACAATGGGATTGTTCTTAGCTTTATTGCCATCAGTCTATCGTTCGTTGCTATTATCTTGGTCACGCTTTTCATCATATCTTTCCTAAGTACCAGAGCTACTCCCCTTTCCCCACTATTTCCTCCAGAATAAACTACCGTGAATTCTTCCGAGTCGAACTGTCCTTCTCCCTCCCATCTAGTTTCGCTTAGCCCTATAATGTCAACTCTATTTCTTCTCATTTCTTCTTTCAAGTTCTCTAGCTTTCCTGCCTTTCTCATAGTTCTTACGTTCCAAGTCCCTATTCGTAATTTACTTTCGACAAATGTTTTCCTCAAGGCAGTCCCCGCCCGGAGATCCGATTTACGATTTAGCTCATTATTATTTAAATATATTTAGCATTTACCTCTATATTCCCATTATAAATAGATGCATTGAAAAATCAGGATATATCGACTCCAAACTTAATCATTTAGATTCCTTAAATTATTCTTGAATTGTATTTTCGACTTCGCATTGCCCTCAATGAGTGCCGAAGTAGGTTTTGTTGCCCGGGTCGCATAACGAGGTGAGATATGTGGACCTCGATTAAAATCATTATGCAGAACTTCTTTATGTGTCGTGTCAGTATATTTAGAATAACAATCGAATTAGATAATTTCATATTAAGCCTGAGGTCGAGTTGTATTTCGTTTAACAAAGAACCAGTATCTGAAATAAAATTTAAGGTCTAAATATATGTAAGGGGTTAGAGGGGAGGGAATGGAGGGGTGGGGATGGAGAGGGATGAATAAAGGGGAGGGGAGGGAGAGGGGATTGAAGTGGGAAGGGGAGAGCATTGGGAGTAGAACATGGAGTAAAGGGGAAATAAGGGTTGCGAAGGGGAATCCTGATGAGCAAAGTCGATTATGCAAAGAAGGAAGATTATAAAATATGGAACTGAATAGGAGAAATGGATTGAGCAGAGAAAATTAAAATAAGTTTTGAAACGATTGAATAGGTATTACATAAAAAATATAATTGAAGAGTTTAGGGTGGAAAAGGAGAGTGAGATAGTCATTTAACGGAAGAGAGACGATGGCGGAAGAGAGAGAGAGAGAGAGCGAGAGAAAGAAAGACAGAGAGAGAGAGAGGGAGAGAGGGAGAGGGCGACGCAGGCAGCGGAGGAATAGTTTGGAGTGACGGAAAACGCCGCAATACGCTGCCTTGAGGCAACAAGGGATGTAGCAGACAAAAGAGCAGCGAAAACGTGGAATGATTAATGCCACTTTGAAAAGGGATGCCATCTCTTTTTACGAATTCATTTATTCATTCGGCATGTCCATATCGATCGAATATGGCCGGTCGCCGTCACTCGAGGACACCGCCAAAATGGAAAATGGAATCTTGCATTCTCTTATCTTTTATCAAGAAATTAATTGGAAAATTATTGCATCGTAAAATTTTCCTTAGACTTCAACGTACGAATTCGTATTTTAAATAAATCCAATGAAATAAGCATAGATATTAATTTCATTTACGTATATGCATTTTTACAACAATTGAAATCTTAAATTACATTAGTAACCTGCTAAACCTCATTCTATCGATATCTTATCATAATCTGGAAGTCGTCATAAATTATACCATACTATCTCTTAAACAAATGTAAAGTTTTAGTGTTGATAACATATTTTTGAATTAAATGGAGGCGTTGTAGGTTAGTGTATATTCTCTATCTGTTGCCATTTAATCTAATTTGTTAGTGTTTATTTGACGATATGATGAGCTCTTAGTTCCACTGTGAAATACCACAAAGGATAAATCCAACGGACGGATATAATTTAAATAAAACAGCAAGGAAGATACAAAGAAAAATTAAAACTGAATACATTGAGAATTGTACAAGAGAACTTGAGAATGTGCAGAATGTTCCAGAATTGTGATAATTGTGTTAATTTTTGTAAAATTGCACATTTTCTTTAGAAAATTCTTGGCAAAATATCAAATTTGAATCTATATTTAATAAGTTCACGCCAATTAATGGGAATTATGGTCACTTATCTCGGGAGTTTAGATAAAAATATTGGCGAGTGAAATGAGCTTAAAAAATTTGAAAGTGTAAAACCGAGACAATGCCCGGGTAATTAGATAGTACTATAATAGTATATTGCAGATTAAAAATGACGAGTTTCAAATTAATAAGAAACTCAAATTAAAATTTCAACTGCAATTAAATTATTTTAATTATCACTATTTATAATGAATTTATTTTTCGCAGCAGTCGCCTGACAAAATAAGTAAATTTTGATGTAAAGGATGGGATGAGGGGGAGGCATTTTGCCTTGGGACAGACATGCGAATATTGACAATTACGTTGCCGTCAAACCAGTTATCGTTAAAATGGAAATATTACCAGAAAATATGGGAATTAAACGTTTAATAGGAGCAATTATGAGATGTAGAAGGAAAAAGATGAATGAAATACAATAAATTTATAAATTGTTTTTATAATAGTTTGTTTATTGATGGTTGTTCAGTTTTTTTATTTTAATTTCCAAACTAATAAAAGCCCGCAAGTCGAAAAGTCTAATTTGACGTGTTGCTTTATGAGAAATAAAAATAATCCCCTTGTAATCGATTTCTTTGTCTACATCTATCCTCCATTGTCTTTTTCTTACAATTGATCGCCCTGCCACCTTACAGCATGATATCAAACTCAAATGCATTGGCTTTATCTCACGGTCTATTGACCTGCACTCTTACAACAGCACAACGCACTCGTATCGACAGCGTTCCAACCAACCAACTATCCAACACTTGTGTATTATTATAGAAATGATAAAAGTATTTCTGAGATCCTACTCGCGACATTAAGACGCATGGCTCAAATTTCAATTTAGCTAATGAAATCACGCATTTTCGAATAAGTGAAATATTTAGCCGGATGCACAATTTGAACATTGAAGGTAAATCAATTCGATTTAAATCCCTACTACCTTACTTTGTATTGCGGTTAAAATTATACTTTCCTCTTGTATCTACATTCTGTAGTATTGAACTATAGAATCACATACATAGAAACACTTTCTTTTATAGATATAGTAGATTACCTAATTGCAATGATTAGGAACTGCGTTTTACATAATCATCTGTTGATGAAAGTTTTGTTTTAAAATAGTATTTAGAATTTCTATTTGGTAATAATCAGAGATCGTGTGTTTGGTTGTCTGCGTGGGCCCACAGAGGATATGTCCACTATATATCATCCTGGAAACGTCTACGTGTGCTCCCCGAGTCTTCTCCAGTTACTCTATATTCTTCAATGAATTTATAGAAACTTTAGATGGAAAGGTTTATTCCACAAATAAAATACAAAGAGATTTCAAAGGCGTTCTTTACGAGAAATTCGTATCAAGTGGTTCCTGTATTTTTATATCAGACACTATAAGTTGCAATGTGGTAAATGTTGTCCTCTATCCCTATAAATATTTTAATCTATGCCTCTCAGATCAAATAAGGTCTTAGGTGAGAAAAAAATGATTTCTTAATTGTTGCTTGAGGATAAATCGTTGTTTCGGCCGATGCAAGCAAAATACGGAATGTTTTGCTCGAGATTTTCTCAACAATTTGCTTCGGGTGAAACAACAGTTTATTAAGAGAGCTTTGATCTCGAATCCGGAAATCACGTCGACGAATCCACTTCCACCCGCCTACTCCACGCCCACTCCCATTTCACTCGCCACACCCATTGCCGCTCACTACCTCTCTTCCATTCTGTCTCTCTCTCTCTCCACTTTGCCCTTTTTCTTTGATTTGAAATTTTCCATATTGCCATAGGCAACTCGATAATGAGCCAAGATAAGAGGATTAATCAACTTTTACTTTTAATCAATTCTGCGCTCCAATCAGTCGTATTAAGGAGCATTGTTGGAAATAAAAACTGATACCCAGAATAGATGAAAAATCAATCAAGGCGAAGAATTTAAGAAAATAACAATATTAATAATATACCAAGGGGATAAAACAGGCCTTCAAAATCACAGGCAATGGATTCGAGTCCTGAGGAGTCCAATTATAAAACCTATCCGATTCATGTAGTCCGTCAGAAAATATATTGATGGTGCTATCTGCATGAGTCGGCTAATAACCACTTCATTCGGCGATAATGCGTGTAGGTTTTATCAACGTCTTTTCAAATGCAGATAAAAATATTTTAATCAAAAGGAGTAGTCAAATCCTTTTTACTAAAACTTATTGAGATAGAAATAGTTTAAATTAATCACGCCAATAATTAAACAGAATTAACTATTTTCTTCACACTATAAGTATATAATAACTGGCCGTTTTTCCTCTTTTAAAAGCCGGTGGTAACTCTTTTGAGTTCCAATAGATCATTGCAATGCTTGTAAAAATATAAATATTAACTCTATATGATTTGTCATTTCGATCAACTGATAGTTATATAGTTGTAAGAAAATTAATTTAGTAGCAACGCGTATAGCCTATATATATATATATATATATATATTGTCCAACCATATAATCTTTACTAGGGATTGTAATGTGGTAGTTTCCCTCTTGCTTTCCACATCGCGGTACTGTAGCCGTTCAAATCGTCCTGATCACGCATACAGCTGTATTGGATATAGACCCAACCAACATCATTTGTTTTCGGCTCTATACCATACTGACAGTACTGCTGCCTACTGCCAGGCACTGATGATAGTTTTTTTTTTTTTTTTTTTTAAATAAAACCTCCATTCGAGGGGTTTGAACCCCCGAACTTTGCAATAGAAAGCCGACACGCTAACCACTACACCACCAGTGCAATTTGGACAATATGAGTTCTCTCGAGGTAAAACAATCCGGAGGTAAAATAGTCCCCCAATCGGATCTCCGGGCGGGGACTGCCTTGAGGAAAACATTTGTCGAAAGTAAATTACGAATAGGGACTTGGAACGTAAGAACTATGAGAAAGGCAGGAAAGCTAGAGAACTTGAAAGAAGAAATGAGAAGAAATAGAGTGGACATTATAGGGCTAAGCGA
This sequence comes from Tanypteryx hageni, assembly GCA_028673005.1. NCBI lineage: Eukaryota > Metazoa > Arthropoda > Insecta > Odonata > Petaluridae > Tanypteryx > Tanypteryx hageni. Next base: position 197,656,162 of record CM054115.1, on the reverse strand, counting down.
AACTAGATGGGAGGGAGAAGGACAGTTCGACTCGGAAGAATTCACGGTAGTTTATTCTGGAGGAAATAGTGGGGAAAGGGGAGTAGCTCTGGTACTTAGGAAAGATATGATGAAAAGCGTGACCAAGATAATAGCAACGAACGATAGACTGATGGCAATAAAGCTAGAAGCAGTCCCAGTGGACATGCTGATAATCCAGGTATATATGCCAACGTCAGCTCATGACGATGAAGAAATAGATGAAATCTATGAGCAAATTAATGAAATCTACGAAGAAGACGGAAGAGGAAAGGTAAACTGCATAATAATGGGAGATTGGAACAGCATAGTCGGAGAAGGACAGGAAGAAAATGTTGTCGGGCAATACGGACTTGGGAAGAGAAATCGAGGAGGGGAGAAACTCGTAGAATTATGCATCAATAATGACCTTGTAGTGACTAATACATGGTTCAAAAACCATAAACGAAGGTTATACACATGGAAAAGCCCAGGAGATAGAATGAGATGCCAAATAGATTACATCCTTGTAAAACAAAGATTCAGGAACAGCATAAAGAACGCCAAGGCATTGCAAGGAGCAGACATTGATTCAGATCACAGCCTTCTAATACTTGACGTGAGTACAAAGCTCAAACAAATAAGAAAGACGAGAAGAGAAAGACAGACCTGGGACCTAGAAAAACTGAAAGAAAGGCAGGATGTAGTCAGCATGAAGTTGGAAGAAAACCTAAGAAAGTTGGAAAACAAACCGAAGACCGTTGATATAGAATGGGATGAAATTAAAACCAGTATCAAGGATATCTTGGATAAAGAGATTGGAAAACAAGAGAAGAAAATCAGAAAACCATGGATCACGAAGGAAATGCTGGAGAAAATGAATGAGAGGCGAAAATGGAAAAACGTTAACAGTGAAGAAGGTAGAGCCAACTATAGGTGTATAAACAATGAGTTGAGAAGGGTAACAGATAAAGCTAGAGAAAATTGGATAAAAGGAAAATGTGATGAAATAGAACAAATGGAGAAGTTAGGACGGTACGATATGATGTACGCTAGGGCACTGGAATTAGAAGATAAGAAATCTAATGGAATTAATGGTATGGGAATTATGAATACAGATGGGAAGATAGTCTCAGAAACAAAGGATGTAGCACAGGTATGGGAAGAATACATTAAGGAATTATACAGCAAACAGGCAGGAGCGGCAAAAATAGAACTGGAAAATGAGGAAAACATTGAAGAAGACAACTTGGGACCAAGTATTATGGAGAGAGAAGTAGAAAAGGCGATAGTGGAACTAAAGAAGGGGAAAGCCACTGGCAGCGATGGAATACCGGCTGAGATACTTAAAGTCATAGGATCAGAAGGACTAAAAGCGATCACGAAATTAATTAATAAGATTTACGACACGGGAGAGTGGCCTCAGGATTTCCTAGAAGTAACAATGATCCCTCTAAAGAAGAAGCCAAAAGCAATGCAGTGTAAAGATTACAGAACTATAAGCCTTCTGTCACACACATCGAAGATCATCACGAGGATTCTTAATAAAAGGCTGGAGAAAAAGGCAGAAGAAATAATAGGGGAAGATCAATTCGGTTTCAGAAAAGGACGAGGAACTAGAGATGCTATAGGAGTAGTTAGAATCATATCAGAAAGGGCAATAGAATACAGTCAAGATATCTGCGCATGTTTCGTAGACTGGCAGAAGGCCTTTGATAGAGTAAATTGGGTAAAGTTGATGAAGATATTAAAGGATATAGGTGTAGACTGGAAAGACAGGAGACTGATTAGTAATCTATATGAGAATCAAGTTGTAAAGGTCAGGTTTGAGAATGTGGACACCTGCGGAATAAATATCGGTAGAGGAGTAAGACAAGGCTGCTGCCTATCGCCAACCCTATTCAATATATATGGAGAAAGTCTAATGCAAGAAGCTTTAGAAGGCACAGGGGATTTCAAAATTGGAGGAAGGATTTTAAGAACAGTAAAATACGCAGATGATCAAGTACTTCTAGCAAGAAAGGAAGAGGAGCTACAAAAAATGATAAATAGACTAGTGATAACAGGTAGAAAATACGGTATGGAAATAAATACAGAAAAATCCAAGGTCATTCGAATATCGGGTAAAGAAGAGAATCTGAACATAACTAGTGGGGGAAAGCCATTAGAACAAGTTTCAGAATATAAATACCTTGGAAGTATCATAACACGAGAGGCAAAATGTACGGATGAGATCAGAAATAGAATAGGAAAAGCAAAAGCGGCTTTCAGGAGAAAGAAACAACTACTTACAGGGAATATAAGGGAAGATATCCGCAAGAAGTTGATAAAATGCTACGTATGGAGTATAGCATTGTATGGGGCAGAAACATGGACGCTAAGGAAAAATGACATCAAATACTTGGAAAGCTTTGAAATGTGGACTTGGAGGAGAATGCTGAAGATAAAATGGACAGATAGGATGAAAAACGATGAAGTGCTACGAAGAATAGGAGAGAAGAGAATGATTATACAGACTATTAGAAAGAGGAAGGCTAACTGGGTTGGACATTACCTGAGGAGAGAGAGTATGATTAAAGACGTGTTAGAAGGAAAACTAGATGGGAAAAGGGAAAGAGGCAGGAAAAGGTTTCAGCTGATAGACGATTTGAAAGGGAAAGAGAGTTATCAAGATATGAAGAGGACAGCGGAAAATAGGAGTATATGGAGAACCAGGTTTAACCATGAATAATCACGGACCTGTCTACGGACAGACTACCTATGATGATGATGATATATATATATATATATATATATATATATATATATATATATATATATATATATATGACAATTCAATGTTAAACCTGGTTATCCATATACTCCTATTACTTGCTGTGCTCTTCATATCTTGATAACTCTCTTTCCCTTTCAAATCGTCTATCAGCTGAAACCTTTTCCTACATCTTTAACTTTTTCAATCTAGTTTTCCTACTAACACGCTTTAATCATACTCTCTCTCCTCAGGTAATGTCCGCCCAGTTTGCCTTCCCATTTCTAATAGCCAGTATAATCATTCACTTCTCTTCTACTCTTCGCAGCACTTCATCGTATTTCATCGTATCTGTTCATTTTATCTTCAGCATTCTCCTCCAAGTCTATGAATGTTTTTTCAAGGTGAGATGAAATGCTTGCAGTATGCAAGCACTAACTACTAGTAATTATATATATATGTCATTATATATAGACGTATCTTACAGAGGAGGAGGATACTAATGTTTAGGCACTTCCAGATGAACTGGAGATTCGAAATTTTTTTCTTAGGTAGGATTTTGTGCAAAACCGACTCAAAAAACGAAAATCTTGAGAAAGTGCAACAAAACGGCCACTAAAAATTCGCAGTTGTTTCAACAAATATTTAAGGTTTAGGTATTTCCGAATTTGCTCAGGAGCTGAAATTTTTTTAGAGGTAGGATTTGTAAAAAAACGAAATAGGGATTATAGAAATATTGATATTTTATTTTGTTGGCAGTTAAAAATTCTTAAATTTTAAACAAATAGGTAAATGTTTAGATACTACGGCGCGAATTAGAGAGCTGAAATTTATAAGTTATTTAGAGTTTAGTTTACATAAACGAATTAAAATTTCAATGTATTCATGAAAATGTTATCACGGACGTTAAAAATGATTTAAATATAAAAAATTTGATAAATGTTATTTCACTTCTAAATGTCCTACAAATTAAAAAAGTTGGCAGACATGTGTGGCATTGTTAACCCAAAGTGGAAAAAGTATAATATTCCTAAAATTGCATAAATTAGCGAATTTTTTACTCCATTATTGTTCCATAAGGAAAAAACGAAAGTCGGTCCCGAGGAGAAATCTTTTGAATTAAACAAATATTTCCCATGTTGAAATATCTTTTCAAAAAGTTAATGTTTTTCTCGAGTTGAGATGAAATGCTTGCAGTATATATATATATACTTGCTTGCGTGTTTTTTGTCTTTTTGTGTTCGTGTTTTTCACGTGTCTCTTCGACGCCCCCAGCAGCCTGCCAGCTTGGTCCTTAACCTGGTAAGTATCCGCTGGGCTTCCCGCAACATCTTGTTGCCACCCTCATCACTACCTTTTCTTTTCCTTTAGTTAAAATATATACGGTCCTTTTTTCTCCTTTTTTGTCGATATCTTTACGTTTCTTTCCTGTCATCTTTTCCTATTATCTTCCTCTTCCACCATGGAACTGACCCGTCTCCGTTATCATCTCCGTAGACACATTACTCTCAACTGCCAGATTGAATTCCTCAACTCCTGCCTTGCACTTGGACTCACCCCCAAATGCCTCACCATCAGAATTCCTCTTTCAGGCCTTCCTCCCCCTATCCGCGCTTCCCTAGCCCTCACGTATCACATCGCCTCTATCCACATTATCCGTTCCACCATACACCATTGTACCACCCTCTCTAACACCCACTTCGCTAATTGTAAATCTCTCGTTCATTATCTTCGTCATTCTTCGCAATCCATATACGACCTTCGTGCCGCTTTCCTTCAAGCGGCTTATGATATTACCGCACATCGCAACAGACTTTTCCGTAAACTCTCTGCTTTGCGTCCGGCACCTCAAACTTGGTCTTCCCCTTCCGTTCATATCAGCTGCGGAGGTCAGCAAACCACCTCCTTCCCCGCCACTCATCGGTCAAACTCCCTGTCTTGCGGACCTCCTGGGATTCCCAACGCCACCATCACTCTATATCCTGAATAAGACCCACACTTTCCTAACCCGCAAACCTTTGAAGCGCTCATATTTTTCGCACACTCCGGCCACCACCTCTTCATCTTGCCAACCAGATGAAGTGTTGAACCTTTCCTCCCACGTACTTACCCCTGCCGAGAATGAACCCATTTCACGCGGCCTTTCCTTTTGTCCCTCCACCAAATTCGATTATTTTCGCCTCCTTGCCGACGTCCAGTCCTTTGCCCGCACACTACGTCTAAAAACTAACCCTCCCAAAGAAGAATCTCTCACCTCTGCCAACCCAAAACTCCCTCCCGGCCTCCCACCTACCTTTTCCATCTTCAAACCTCCTTCACAATACATTCCACCCACCCTTCCTTCCCTACACCCGGTCGCACAATACCTCAATTATATCCTTTCCAGAATCTCCCAACCTAACTTTTCCGATCTTATCGACCATACAGATAATCTTACCAGACGTGAAAGGCATGCCATTTCCACACTCAAACATCATGACCATATCATCATCCTCCCTGCCGACAAGGGCACCACCACGGTTGTGATGGAACGCGCCAAATATAACGAGGAAGCCGAGCGCCAACTTTCTGACGAAACCTTTTACCATCACCTTACTTCCAACCCCACAGACCACCACACCTACCAAATTTCGTCCTATCTTAATTCCTCAGGAAAACAGGAAGACCTTCCCGATTCCGCCATTGTTCTATTGATCCCCAACAAACCCCGCACACTCACATTCTGCCTCCTCCCTAAAATCCATAAACCAAACATCCCCGGCAGCCCCATTGTTGCCAGCTTTAATTCCCCTACAGAACGCATCTCCGCCTTTGTTGACTACCACCTACAACCACTTATTCGTCAATTCCCTTCCTTCATCCAAGACACTAACCACTTTCTCAAACGTCTCAAACACCTCCCCTTTCCTCTCCCACCCAATACCATTTTGGCCACTATCGATGTCTGTTCCCTCTACACAAACATCCCCCACGATGATGGACTCTCTGCCCTTAGTAAACTCCTGGACTCAAGACCACCCGGCGCAAGACCTTCCTCCCATTTCTTATTAGACTTGGCAGCAATGGTGCTAAAAATGAACAACTTCTCCTTCGATGGGCGTCACTACCTTCAAATTAGAGGCACTGCGATGGGCACACGAATGGCGCCTTCATACGCCAATTGCTACCTTGGAGAATAGGAAAGACTCTTCCTCAACGTTCCACTCAGACCACTTTTGTGGCTGAGATACATTGACGATGTCTTCCTCATTTGGACGCATGGACCTGACTCTCTCCTTTCCTTTCTCTCGCGTCTCTCCTCCCATCCTTCACTTCCCTTCACCCACCAATCCTCTACCTCCCACATCACATTTGTGGATGTCGATCTTTACCTTCAAGACAGCAAAATCCGCACCTGTGTTCACATCAAACCCTCCAACAGCCTCCAACACCTCCACTTTGATAGCTGCCATACCATTCATACCAAAACCTCTATCCCCTATGCCCTTGTTCGTCGAGGATGGAGGCTTTGTTCTGATAGAACATGCCTTCTACAGTATTACTCTGTCCTCGAGGATGCTCATCTCAAACGTGGCTACCCTCCAGTCTTGGTCCGCGAACAGATCCATAGAGCGATGACGCCTACCCACAATAGATCCCATCCTCACACACCCACTATTCCTGCAGCTACCCCTCCACTCACTCTTACGACACTTTTCCTTCCTGGTATCCACGAAGCTCTCAAAACAATCCTTCATGCTGCCCACCCAATTCTTACCTCTTCCTCCCATCAGTCCCTCTTTATCAACCTTTTTGCCAATCCTCCGCTCCTCTCCTTCCGCCGGCCCCCAAATTTGGTAAATATCTTGTGGAGGAAGGAACTTCCCACTTCTACCACGCTTCTTGCAATAGGCCCCCACCCCTGAGGAAAACCTCGCTGCCTCACTTGCCCTATCCACCTACCCTCATCGTCTTTCTCGTGTCCCTCCACCAACATCACCTACCCCATCACCTCCAGAAGCAACTGCACCACCCGTAACGTTATTTACCTCCTTACCTGCACTCTTTTCCCGCGTTTTACGTAGGCCTCACCAGCAATCCGTTAAACATCCGAATGAACGGTCACCGGAATAGCGTTTCTCTCAGACGCCCCCTCCCAGTTGCATTACACGCCATATCCATAATGTCCCCTTCAATAGTTGCTACAATGTTAGGGATATTCGCGCTTTACCCTATGACACTCCTGCCTCCCTTCTTTGACACTGGGAACTAGCACATATCCATCTTCTCGACTCTTTCTCTCCGCCTGGCCTCAACCTCCGCTAACCCTATTAGCTCCCTTACAATGTGTCCTTGTTACATTGTAGTTATTCGCACTTTCCCTTACTACACTCCCTCTTTATTGGCTATCCACCCCTCCTACTCCCCACCTCTTCCAATCATCAACCTTCCCACATCACCCTGTCATTCCCCGCCCAGTGTGTCACTTTACGTTACTCTTTCGCTGAAGAAGGGCATAGGCCCGATAAGCTTGCGTGTTTTTTTGTCTTTTTGTGTTCGTGTGTTTCACGTGTCTCTTCGACGCCCCCAGCAGCCTGCCAGCTTGGTGCTCAACCTGGTAAGTGTCCGCTGGGCTTCCCTCAACACCTTGTTGCCACCCTCATCACTACCTTTTCTTTTCCTTTAGTTAATAAATATATATATATATTATTATTAATTAACAGTTCTCTCTCTGTAGCTGAAGAAAGAGTAGTTCCAAAAGCTTCTACGTTTGTGATGTTTCTGTGGTTTAGTGTTCTTTTACGTGTGTCGCTTCGACATCGCCGGTGCCTCGCCAACCTGAAGTCTTCTGATTGGTGAGTGTTCACTGGGTTTCTCATCCCAACACCTTGTTGACATCCATATATATATATATATATATATATATATATATATATATATATATATATATATTGCGAATCCCATGCGGGCAGCATTGGAAATAGTAAGCTTAGATGGTCCGATACATATGTGAAAATTAAGTCTAAATAAAGTAATATTTCACTATTTAAAATTTTATTAACAAAATGTTCCAAAAACTTTATGAATTTATGTGTAAAATTTTCGAATTGCTTTTTCGTCAAAACTTTGCGGGCCGCATAAAACCCATTTGGCCAGCGGGCCGTACTTTGAGTACCACTGATATACGTCATAGAGTACTCTTCAGAACAGAAGGTTTTTTGAAATGAACCGCATGAACCATAAACGTACGGAAGTTTATTTTTGTATAGTTATAAACGTTTTGTTTAGTAAAACTTGCTCCAATTACGCAGATTAAAATTTTAAGATAAATTAGCTGCATCCTTTGCTTCCAGAAAAATATTATTCTTTAAAAGTGAATAATTTAATGTAAGCAGTGCTGGCGAACAAAAAAAATATTCGTTACATTTTTCGTTACAGGCAAAGAAGCGATTTCGTTTTTCGTTACGTTAAACGTTATAACGAAATTATTCGCTAAAAATAATGAAGTGTAGTTACTCTTTTATTTTTGTTAAGAGGCTACGTATCCACGTTAAGTACGAGCTTCTCATTTAAAATACTAATTTATAGGCATTTCTAAATATGTGTTGCAGATCAGGAACGTTTTTAAGATTTTAAAGTATTCGGCTCATTTTTCGTTTTTGATGATCATATACAAAAATTCGGATTTTCATATTCAAGTTAATAAACTTAACACATATTTATAACTATCATATTAGTGTTGTAACGGTTATACCCTATATTAGAATTTTATTACAGGTAACACAAAAAGTACACTGAGAACCCAGGGACCCGTAATTAAAGATAATAAAAGGAACCCGTCGGTCGGTTGCACCGATTGTAACTGGTAGATAATGCTCCTGCTACAGGCCGAAAATTTGGTAGAATGATCGGTCATCAGATAAAACTAAAGAGAATTATCCAAATTACAATATTTGTCCTTTTCAGGGCACATTTTTGATGTCGTTCGTTCTTTTCATATCCCCATATGAAATAGATTGAAATCATGAATGGGTTCACAATATTACCTTTAAAGATTTGTTTAAGATATTAACACGGAAATAGGTTTATTTTGTATATGAAAAATAAAGTAACTTATTTGTAAGACGAAATTTGAAACCTCTCCAAGTTACCATGAATGAAGGTAATTTTTCGGATAAAAAATAAAAAAATTGGAATCTTTATCAATGCGGGTATTCAATTGCTGTCTTGACGAAAAGAATACTATTAAATTTTAATCAATACCAAAATTATTGTTCAATCTTTAATTTAATGCTTTCAGTCGGATCTGACTACGCTCATATGAATTTTTTAGTTTGTCTATTTTCAAAGCAGTTCATAAAATGAAGAACCAATTTTATAATTCCTTTAATTTCAGTTGATTAGAGAGTTTATTATTTTGATAAGACTTATGCTCGATAGCTATGAATAAAAATTTTTAGGATCGGAAAATACATAATATTTAATAAAATGAGGATAAAGGATATTGTCGCGTACCGCCGCAACTTCACCGTAAATCGCGAATCTCAACGCGACCTCTCTTCTCTTTCACTAGCGCGCTCATGATTTCTTGATCACTCACCTCATTTAAGCAACGGAAACCTCTCTCTCGCTCCCGCTATAACTAATATTGTGTCCCGAACGCCATATCTAAACGTCACGTGTAATATACTTTATATATTAGGCGCTGCTGAGTTTATCGTAATTCATTATAATATCAGATACTGGCTTCATATACAAATGGTGGGCATTGCTTTCTTCAGAATCCAACCCAATACCCAATGTTATCTAAAACAGCATTTTAATTATAATGACGAAGAGGGCCGCCACACTAAATTACTTGACTTTAATTAATACTAAAGAAAATATATACTTGAAATATGTCGGAAAGAAAACTTACTTCTTCAACACTGAAAGAACTTCGTTACTCCTACGGCTGTCAAAAAGACTGTGACTGTCTTCGGTAATTTGAAATAAACTGAAATTTTTTATGTCTTCATTTCCAGGGAGCAATAACTATCCATTGTAACTATAAACGTCTCATAATAATAATAGATATGTAACAGTATTGACCTCTAACGAAAGATGACAACACGTTCTAATTGTGTATTCACTTCGACCTTTCTCAAATATTTGTAGACTAACGAAAAGTGGATATAATTCGAGATTGGAGAGAATTGGAACTTGCAGAGCATCGCCATTTAAAAGAGGAAAAACCCATTCCGGTGTAATATCTAAAAGAATGCTATCGATGTACGAGGCACTGTGAGAGAGGATACGGAATGGTAGATGGTCCTTAACTACAAGCGGCACATTTATTGAAGCTTCCTTCCTCATCCTCCACGCTTCTTGTCTCGAGCTTTCTGGATAAGGACTTACACTAGGGAACCATTTCTTTCACAAATGGAAGGAAAACCCAAAGGACAATCGGTAATGGTCAAGATAACGTTTCTTTTGCGACAAGACGGCAAAACTGGTGCAGCGGGGGATATGCAAGACCGGGGAAAGGGATTATAGGCCACTTTCCCTTACTCAAGACACGCCGCCAAGGACGAATGCCACTAGAACATAACCCTTTACCGTCTGTTAACGAAATTTATTTTTTCGTTTTCGTTACGTTTTCCGTTAGAGCTATTTGAAAAATTTCGTTAACGTTTTTCGTTACATTAATCCAAAATAATTCCGTTATTTCGTTACGTTACGCGTAACGTTTTCCAACCCTGTATGTAAGTGAACATAAAAAAAGATTGAGCACTAGGGTAATATGATAATGTTATAAAAAGGAGAGACTCTGATTTCCGTAAAAACGGTTATTAGTGTCCCTTCTCCTTTTAAGTGAAGTCTCATAAATAGGAACTAATTATTTTCTGACAGATTATTGAAATAATTGCGAAAAAATCTTAACAAAACGATTATACTGCAAAGCAGAAGAACAGATAATATAATAGATGAGTTTCTTTTTACATATAACACTCCAAGATTAACAGAGTTCATTAACTCCCTGAATTTACTAAAAATTTATTTATTTAACTACTATGCCGTTTAATATTTGCTATCACCGCATCGTGAATTACAATCTCTTTACCTACGTACGTTGCAGAGCAAGCAACGCATTCTTGCAAAGAATTATTCGCATACAGCAATGAATATAGAATTTATGTCTTGAGATTACCTCCAATGTATTTTCAGAACAATGATTGTTAGCCATACGATTCATATTCTTTTGGAAATGCTTGGCGACGCACTCCCGAGCATCGGAACAAACCCGTTCGCACTTGGGACTACGATTGGAGAGATTTTCGTAAATGCTATTACTATTAAATTTTGGCCGCTTTAAGCATGAAGCAATGATTGGTAAACATTTTAGAATTCTCATGGATACATAACGAAAATATTTGTTCGAACGGTTCGATGCATAATTGTTTCCGTCGTACGAATCAAGAGAATGATCACGACCCAATGAACACCGCAGTTTCGGTCGAGCGCTCGGCGGCTGACGGGAGGCTCCGGGGATCTCATTCGGGGTTCTCCCCGGGAGGGCCGCCACGACACCCGGAGGAATCGGGGCAGCCCCGCCCTCCGTCATTCGCCCTCTCTCTCTCTCTCCGTGGTTAGGTGCACCGCGCGCGATTATTAGGAGCGGTGACTAGTTTGATTTACAGAGTGCGTCGGAGGAATCCTGGATGCAGCGCAGCGGCTGGCGGTGAAAGGCTAGCAGAGCGCACACTGCAAGAGCGTCGGAAATGAACGCGGGATCGAGTTTCGGACAATCGGCTCGTTCTGCAAAAGAGGATTAAATGCCTGCGGGACCTATGCGACGGACATTATGCGGCACGTGGGTTTATTTTCTGCTCTTCTTCGTTCCTCTCGATGTATTCCACAGTCCATGTCTCTCTTTCATTTTACCTTTCCCTCTCTCCTCGCCGGGTACATGTCGTAATGAGATTTAAGTGGAATGATGGACACGCTAGTGTTTTGACGGAAGAGTGAGCTTTAGGTGTTTACCTCAATGGGCGTGGTTTCCGAAGGGAACGTGTAAACAAGCGGGCCGCAATTTGGTCCGAGATCACCCTTCCGGCAAGAGCCCACTTTATCCCTCCCTCCCTCTCCTTCCTTCTCCCTCTCCCTCCCTCCTATCCCTCCCATTCCCTTCACTTATCCTCTTCCTTCCACTTCCCCTCTTTTGCTTCCCTCCACTCTTAATCTCTCCCTCCCACTTCACATATCTCTTCCCTTTCCGCCCCCTTCCCCAGTTTTCCTCTTCATTCCACCTTCTCCTCCCTCACCTTCTCCTCCCAGCCCTTCCCCTCCCACCCTTTCTCCTCCCTCTCCTCCCTTCCATTCACCACCCTCCCAATTCACCTCTTTCCCCCACCATTTCATTCACCACCATCCCCTTTCCCATCTCGTCACCGTCCCAACACATGCCGCCGGAGAATCCATTCTGATGTAAACCATCCCTATATTACTCTTTCGCTCTGCGCGCTAAGAACGACGTGGCTCTGGGTGTGATTGGATTCCATGGAAGAGGATTACGACTAACTTGGCTGGCGGGTTATTAGAAGATCAATTACTCAGACCGTACAAAAATATTTTTCGGTATTTCTGTGTGCTCAGGAGGTATTTCAAGGAATGTGAATATATATATATTACAGCATACGGAAAAGGAAAGGTAAAATGGATATATAGATGGCAACAAGGTGTTGGGGTGAGGAAACCCAGTGAACACTCACCAATCGGACGACTTCAGGTTGGCGAGGCCCCGGGGATGTCGAAGCGACACACGTAAAAGAACACTAAAACACAGAAACATCACAAACGTTGAAGCTTTCGGAATTATTCCTTCATCAGCTACAGAGAGAGAACTCCTCATCCTCATCCCAACACCTTGTTGCCATCTATATATATATATATATATATATATATATATATATATATATATATATAACTCAAACCATAGACTTCTAATATTGGATATAGCCACAAAGCACCAACAATTACGAAAAAAGGAGCGTTACTAAGACATAACTAAGCGTTAATTGCTAACAATAGTCTTCGGTAGGTGGCATGGTGGTGGCAGCTTAAAATATAGGATATCTCTTAAAAAATACATTATATGGAAAAATGTATAAAACAACGGTTGTAGAAAATTAAATTTGCTACAACTTTTATTCCAGTACATTTTTACATTTATCAAATATTAAAGCAAATATTTTAAAATAACAGATTAGTGACAAGAGTAAACACCCACTTCCGGTAGACCGATTTTACCAAAAACTAATCAAATTTTGTAACTTTTATAAAAATGTTAAATATAAAATTTTGCGTTGACCTGATTAATAGTTTTTGAGTAAGAGCGCCCACTAAAAACTATCATATACACACCGACAGACAGACACACAGACATCATCGCGAAACTAGTCAGAACGTGTTCAGGGAACCTTAAAACATGTATTACCGTTGAAATCTCGAGTTGATTTTTTTCATGAAAACAACACTTTCTCATACTACGTATACGGAGAAAGTAAAAAACGGATGTGACAAATGTAAACACGCACTTCCGGCTGACTGATGTTTACCAAAAACTAATCAGTTCTTTTTCCTTTAGCAGAAATGTTAAATATTATATTTTGCGTTGATCTGATTAATAGTTTTTGAGTTAAGAGCACCCACAAAATCCCGGTCACAGACACAGACATCGAAAAAATTGTCAAAACGTGTTCGGGGGACCGTAAAATATTTATTTCCGTTGAACTCTCGATTTCGATTTTCTTCACGAAAACAATACATTCTCTATACTACGTATATGGAGAAAGTAAAAATTATTACCAGGGGAAAAAGGGACGGCAATATTGGCTATTTAATTATGGTACATATTCTTTAGCTTGTTCGTCATATCGCCCATTCCTTCGCGTTTCCGCTACACTCCCATGTTCCCGAGGGAGGAGCTGGCGACCGAACCGTCATCTCTTTCATCATCCACTCTTTAATCCCTTAATTCACCCCGTCCTTCATCTTTTCCTTCATCCCCTCCTTCTCTCCCTCCCATTCAACCCTTGCCCCCGCACTTCTACCGGCGTCTTTCTGTTTCACATTCCGATGGGGAAAGAGGCGGGATCGTTGGCTACAAAGCGTGTCATCGGAGCGACCGCCAAGTGAGGCAATGACACTTTCTCTTCAATCCTTCCGCAGAAGAGCCAAAATCCCAAAGAATCTCATGAGACTCTATCTCTCTAAGGTATAAATTATGCATGAGAAGGAGCGCCTAGCTACGCTGAGAGAGAAAGGGTTAGGAAAATAAATATGTTTTGGAGAGAATAGGAGATTTAACCTTTGACTGTATATATGTATATCGGTCGTAGCGAAGAGCGGAATAAAAAACAAGAAAGTATTATGCATATATGAAGTCTTAAAGAGCTAAGAATACAAAGAAGAAGCTGAAACCCTTCAGATCATATGCCAGTTTCAGTCGGTGATTATGAAAAGTCGTCTGACGGGTATATTATCGGCTTTATAGGCGAGAGGAATTTATTCGTCTGGCCGCCTAAAACTTATGCAACTCAAATAAAACACTTGATTATTTAGCTGCAGAACTGGCAGGATGACTTTCTACAAATGTTGCTGAACCGGAAATAAACCGTTAAAGATTAATTATGAAGGAGAATAATGGGGCAGATTCGGAAAATATTGGGTCACAGCCGAGATAAAGTGATTTTAATATTTTTTATTATAGTCACTTTAATGGGAAATAAACAAATTTCGCGAAGACAATATAATTTTTTAGCCTACTTTCCAGGACGGAAATAGGCTTACAGTTTTGTCGTTGTCTGTCTGTCTGTCTGTCCGTCCTTCTCTATTAACTCTTGAATCAATAGACCGATTTTCATGAAACTTGGTAGAAAATCTTGCTACATGGGCCGAGCTCCAGAGGGTAGTATTTGTTGCGAAGATTGAAGTCCCGGGTTCGATTTCTGGAACTGTCGTTCCCATTTGATTTACATGGGAAATCTGAAATCCATCGTGCGGGATAATTTTCTCTTCCACATTAAAATATTTTAGAATTGTAATATCAGAGCGGGTTTTATACAATTTTGTGAGGAAAGAAATGAAGATTCTAATTTATATCGTAGAAATTTGTTTATCGATTGTATTTCTTAGAATTTCACGTAAATACTGGAGATTTTGCAGTTGTTATCACTCATTAGGGAAGTTTTGCCATAGCAACAACAGTTTTGGACTCAGATTCGGTACATTCTAATACGTACACGGGTTAATTTTTTCACGCAAATACGCGTGATCAATTTAATATTCCGTTCGAATGTGTTTGTATTATTTAATAACGCTAAAATATAAAATTTGGGGACACAAAGTGCTACATATCTGCGATGACTTTAAAGCTATTAAAGCCAATATAAGTATTAAATAAATGATTAATTGGAAAATAGGCATCATAAGTTCTGTTTGGATCATCTTGTTATTCAATGTCAAAAGAAATTAATTTCCAAATTATTGAATACGTAAACAAACTTACAACAATATTCCTGCGGAAGCAAATTGCAACAAATATCACAAGTTTTACAAATAATAAAACTGAACATACAAATAGCAATGGTTTTACAAGGATTTCAATGTAAATCAATAAAATTATACTAGCTGGCCTCAATTTGATGTTAAAATATAAAATTTTCTACAGCTATATTTAAAGGAAGCAAAACAAGAAAATTTGATGCTCCGAGAAAGAAAAAACCGTGAAAGCGATTTTTAGTTATTTTCAATGGTTATTTTCACTTAAATATTGTGTAAATTCATTTTTCGTGATTTGAGTGTAATAATATTATAATGTAGCGTATTGTCCCGAATATAACTCGATGTTTTTTTCTCCAAAAAATGTAATTTTAAAAGTAGCCCTCGGGTTATATTCGAGTAATAGTGATTTCAAAAGGTAGTAAAATCGTGTTTCAAAATATCACTATACATTCCACACGTCTGTTTACGACATACAAGATACTTGTTACATTGTTGACACACTAGATGTAAGTTACTTTGTACTTGAAAAACATCCGAGGCGAGAATTGATCGAGTTCAATCAACCCCTCGATAGTCATTGCATTGAAGCCATAAGTGCGTCGGCGTATTATTTGTAACTACCATCTTTTATTTTAACATTGGGTGACAAAAAGGGTGTTGATCATGTTAAGAAGAAAGGTTCTTCCAAATCTCAGGTTAACAGAGGAATCTGACGAAGTTATCATATGAATTTAGAAATAGTCTGAGCTAAATTGGTGTTGTTAAAATCCACCGGATATGCTTTATTGGAGAACTATTATGCTTGTACTCACGGCCGACGGGTGAAAACTGACTCCCTACCTAATTTTAAATCGTAAAAGGATGCCAAAGGCAAAGTTACCGTAAGGTCTAATATTTCGCGTACAGAATGGATGGATGAACGAGGGTTTTATGTTCGATTAGTTGAAGGTTGTTTGGAGTCACGTTATATTCGAGGTTTAATTTTTTCTTGAAAAATTTCCAAAAATTTTTGGGTAGCGCTATGTTTGACGTCGCTTTATATTCGGGACAATACGGTATTTAGTGCATTAATAGTATCATTTTCCAATCTGTTGCGTTCATCAGTCTATTGGATGTCACTCAAAGAAAAAATTGACCCGGAATTACAAAATCATATGAGAATAATCTAACAAATTCACGTTTTTGCTCTATAAATTCAATTTTCTTGAAGATTCATGTATGTTTTTCATTGCAGTTCATTTTCTTTATACTTCCATTGCTCTCGATTTCGGGATTAACATTTTTTTAAACTGTAAATTGATCGCAATATATTTTCATCAAGTTTAATTAGATTTTTTTATGTCGTAAGAAACAAAGTTGTTGCAAATACATAGCAAAAATAACTATAATTTTAGAAGTTAATTTTAAAAGAAAAGATTCACTAACGAACGCGTCACTTAACTACAAACTGCAGTTTGAACGCTTTTGTAGAATCTTACAATCTCTAAGGCTTTGGTGTCGTTAGACAGGATACACATTTTTGCATTTAGTCAGTAAAGTACACGTGACACCTTTTGGTTTTATAACTTTGTGGATACAAGATGTAACCACAAAATGGTCAAACAATATGTATTAAATTTTAATCAAAATCAAAGAGCAATTGAGTTATCTAGTAGGGAGTATTGGTTTTAGATTTGAGAGGCAGTGATTATAAACAATATAGAGTGCATTACTTTTTCCGTGTTCTAAACTGCCACACTGGAGCCATTTTGCGAAGAAAGGTCAAGAAAAGTCGTACTAATGATAAGACGCCAATAAACAATCCCTCTATCTCTTTGTATCTGCACTTAATTTCCCTCTCGATTATTCAATTTTTGGTACCAACTATTTCATATGAAGTCAGCAACTCAAAAAACCGGACAACTGTACCTCCCGAAAACATTTTTCGGGACACCGGAACAATAGACAGAAAACTGGGACGTATGAACACTCTATCCCGTATTTAATATAATAATAGTATTTAGTAATTTCCTGCCTTAAATTTTATCATTCTTAATCATCCAGTAAAATTGTGAGTTACTCAATTTTATATTAATAAACAGCAAAAATAATTAAATAACACTAATGGTTTTGACGTCAAGGTGTTTTTGTCCGTAGTATCAGTGAGAATGCATTTAAGAAAATATTCCTTCCACATTTACATGTGTCGGAATTGCAAGCAAAATTTACACCAAGTTTTAATTTCCGTGCTCTGTTCTTGAAATTAAAATTTCGAAAAATAAAAATTCACCGATTGTAGCAAGATTGATTAAGCCAGTCTTCCTTTCTTATTCTTATTTCATGGAAAATTACATTTTTATCAAAGAAAGTTAGTTTTCAGGCCATGTAATAGTACACGGGTTCCCAACCTGTGAGTCGCGACCCCCAAGGGGGTCGCAAAGCGTTTTCAAGGGGGTCGCCGCGTTTATTTTTAGTTGCAATTATTTTATAGGAAATTTCACCATGAAAGTTTTCAACACTTATTTATTTCAATATGGCTACACTGCAACATTCTACTAGTGGTTGTAACACGGATTTTTGATAAATGAAAGGAAGTGACTTAAGGTCCAGCGCGGTAAATACTTAAAAAATATTAAAGGCCCGCCGTGTTCATACATATTTAACATTTTGTATTATTTTAATTATTTGCTATGGCGGACCTTAATAATTTTTCAAATTCCGGCCGCGGCGGACCTTGATTCACTTCCTAACCCTAAAATATGCAAATGCAGTGTAATCATTAGAATAAAATTCTATGTTACAAGTAGTAAACTGAAAAAAATATTCACTATGATGCAAAATTCAATATCAAAATTCATTTTTAATCGGTGTCTGGATGTTTTAATAACAGACTGTCGAACACGGACCGTCGAATAAAGATGAGTTGCTCTCTTAACGCAGTTGAAGGTCACCCCGTATGTTTTTCCGACGCCGCCATGTTTACAATGATGTAATTCAATAATGTCCGCGATGGGCCGTCTAATGCAAACTGGCGCGAACTTAGTTCGCTAATAGTTGGCCACTCGCTGTCGAGCGCGGGTTAGCTACTGCTTGCACTATCTAAAATCTAAAGAGCGTCAGTAGGTCGTCATCAGTCAGGGCTGTCTGTCGGCTTTCTGCATCGCTATTATCGTTTCCCGACGGAAAACAATTTCTTTGGGTAATTATTTATTTATATTTTTATTGTTATATTATTAGTGTTAATTGGTATATTATTTTAATAAAATAGTGAGCCAAGCGACTAGCGCTAAACATTATTAAACATTTATTTTAAAAAAGTATTACAATTGATAAAATTCGTGAAATGCGAATAAATAATTAAAATACAAAAATAAATTTTTTTCTTGAAAAAGAATATTTATTTATATTTTCATAAATCCGTACCCATGGAGAAGAAACGTAAATATTCAGAAGACTATCTAAAATTTGGCTTTACCGCATTGATCAGCAATGGCATAGAGATGCCACAATGCGTTTTGTGCAATGTTGTTCTCAGTGTGGGATCTATGAAACCTTAAAAACTCAAACGTCACTTAGAGACTAAGCATTCAGACCATAATAAAAAGGATTTGGAGTTCTTTCGACGCCATGATACTGGTCTCAGACGTCAGAGACTTGATCGTACAGGATGTTTTCAGCAACAGAGCACAGCAGCATCATATGAAGTCGCAATGGAAATTGCCAAAGAAAACCTTACACGATTGGTGAAACGCTCATCAAACCCTGCATGTTGAAGATGGTGAAGTTAGTTCTTGGGGAAGCCAGCGAGATAACGATGCGACAAATATCTCTGTCCAATAATACTAATCAGAGGCACATTTCAGATATGTCCGTAGACGTGAAAGATCAGTTTTTGAATGAAATCAAAATTTCTCCATTGTTTTCTTTTCAAGTTGATGAATCAACGGACGTAAGTTCATGTTCGCAGTTGCTTGTCCTCGTGAAATATATTTATTCAGATGACATCAAAGAAGAGTTCCTGTTTTGTAGTGCACTTGAAACCACTACAAAAGGGGAAGATATTATGGAGAAGATAAATACCTTTTTTGAAACTGGAGGACTACAGTGGAAAAACGTCTGTGGGGTTTGTACAGATGGAGCACCAGCTATGCTAGGGTCAAAGTCGGGTTTTCAGGCAAAAGTGAAATGACTTATTCCCCAAGCAAAGGGCATTCACTGCATGATTCACCGATATGCTCTTGCCATTAAGACTCTTCCAGCTTATCTGCAAGAGGTATTTGATTCTCTGATCAAAATTGTGAATTACATCAAATCTGGAGCCTTCAACACCCGTCTGTCAAAAGAACTCTTTAAAGACATGAATTCTGATCACGAGGTTCTTCTTTTCTACACTATTGTACGCTGGTTGTCGAAAGGAGAGGTTGTCAATCGTGTCTTTGAGCTGAAAGATGAAATCAAGTTGTTCCTGGAGGTGCAAGGGAAAAATGGCCTTGTGGCTTACTTTAATGATGAAGCTTGGAAGAAAAGAGTTGCTTAGTTAGCAGACATTTTACACCAGCTAAATAAGCTGGACCTGAAACTTCATGGAAAGGAAACACACATTATTCAATTTCAAGACAATCTTCAGGCATTTGTATCCAAGCTGAAAAACTGGCGTCGGAAAGTAAATCCTGGAAACATTACCATGTTTGAAAAACTCTGCAGTGTAGTAGAGGAATCTGAAGGTGAACTGGATGAGAATCTGAAAGAGGAGATAACTGGGCACCTTGAATCCCTTGAAAAGGAATTTCAGCGGTACCTTCCTAAGCTTACAGAAGAAGAAGCTGCACTGGTACGAAACCCATTCTCTGCTTCTCTGAATGTAGTCAGCATTCCTGATGAAGTACAGAATGAATTCTTGGATCTGCGGAACGATTCCTCGGCGCGTAATTTGTTTTATGAAAATTTGCTGACTCAGTTCTGGTGTGCTACGTATCAGTCAATCCAAATGTCACCATTCTTGGCTTTTCTCTGCGAGAGTGGATTTTCAACGCTTCTTCATATCAAAACAAAGGCAAGAAACAGACTGAATGTTGAGGATGACATGAGGTTGGCTTTTACAAACACTCAGCCGCGAATTTTGAAGCTGGTTGCCCAGATGCAAGTACAACCATCGCATTAAATATTAAGTCAGAATTATATTCTGAAAAATCTATTTTTAATGTGTTTTCTTTACCCGGTTAAAAATGCCTTTTTATGCAAATGTGGCGGGGCGTCGCAGGTTACTTGAATATTATAAAAGGGGGTCGCGACTCGAAAAAGGTTGGGAAACACTATAATAGTAGATTTATTCTAGATTTTCCAAATTTCCCAACATTACAGCTTATGTCTGCATCATACGGATCACGAGATCCATTCAGTCCATCTGTTTACTTTCTTTGTAGTAAAACAACAACATTATGCGCAATGTTTAATTAAACTTCATTCGGGGACGTTCCAAAAAGTTACATTAAATTTCCACGAATGTTATTCCGAAAGAAATAGATTTTAAGCGCTTCAAATATTTTTGATATTGGATAAATCTTTGGGCATAATGTTAACCAGCGAGCTTTCGAATGGGACAATAAATTTTCACATTGTATGCCTACAGAAGAAAAACGTTTTCTCAACTGAACTCGAAAAATATTATAATACTATAGTAACTACCCGTAAAAAATGACAGATATCCATGAATAAAGTATAAAATTGAAGCAGCTCCACTTTTCCTCCCATTTCTCCCTCCCATCATGTCATGTTCTCTCTTTCTCATTCTCTCCTCAATAATTTAGTTATTTCTTTCAGCACGATGTATATAAAACAGTAAATACTGAACGACATAAAAAACAAGTTGATCCAAACGGAACTTATGATGAATACTTTCCACACATTTATTTTAAAATAAATAAATATTGCTTAGCACAGATTTGATTAGTGTCTGTATTAAAAGCCTAACTCCTTAGCTATTATTATTATAAAAACCCTTATAAATAAGATATAAACTGTAACGATATAATATTATAAAATATTAAAAATACATTCGAATGGAAACAAAATTGATCACGCGTATTTGTGTGGCAAAAATAACGCGCGTATGTATTAGACTATACCGAATCCAACTGAAACTATAGTCGTTAAAATGACAACATTCTCGTATTGAGTTATAAAAGCTGCAAGAACGTCAGTATTTAAGCAAAATTCCAAGAAATATGATAGATATGCAACATTCTGAGATAATAATTAAAATTTCTATTTCTTTTTTCAGAAAATAGTACAAAACTCGCCCTGATATTAAAATTTTAAGGTTTTAATGTGCTAGAGAAAATTTCCTCGCACGATAGATTTTAGATTTCCCATGTAAATCAAATGGGAAGGATAGTTTCTGGAATCAAACCCGAGACTTTCAATATTCGCAACAACAAATACTATCCTCGGGAGAGCTCGGCCGCGGTAGCAAGAGATTTCCAAAAAGTGTAATGAAAATCGGCCTATTGGTTCAAAAGTAAATAGTGGAAACCGACAGACTGACAGACAGGTGGATAGACAAACACAACGAAGAAAGTATAAGGCTAATTTTATTCTGGAAATTCTGGAAAGGCTAAAAACAAAGGACGATCGGAAAAATCACAAAAAGTAAGAATAAAATATCGTATTTTTGTATGTTTCAACGCGTTAATATTCTATAATTCAGCCCTTACATTCCTATTAACCCATAAAATACGGAGTAGGATATAATAATTGCACTTCAGCACATAACCTCTACAGAAAAATTTTAATTTTATCTCACTTGAGTTGCTGATTTTTTTAAACCTCCGCGTCACCGCGTACTAAAATGCTAAAATTATTGTTTAAAATTTTAAAGAAAAGTTACATGTCTATATTTAAATTAATGTAGCAAAGAGAAGGTGCTCAAAACCGCCACTTTCATTCCTTTATCGAATTTTGTTTGTATATTTATCAAAATCAATTAAGAATTAATCTCAGCAGATTACTCAATATATTTTAGAAGTGTGTCTATAATATCACTCTATGTTTATATGCCAATATACAGCGATAAAAGGCTTAAAATAGTCGAATAAATATATGTTACAAAAACGGGGAAATTGCTGAGCATAGCACGGCGAGATAAACGTAGAACTGCTGAGTCCCATTTCAGGTAGAGTACATAATATTTTCCATTAATAACGAAATAAGGATCTAAGCAGAGGCAGAGAGATGCGTAGAACTTGCGCAGGAAAAATAGATTTTATATCTGACGCTACCGACTCAGTGACTAATAAAATGGAATTGTATATGTTCTCAGAAAAATGGATGATAAAATGATGGAGCACTTATGTAGATGAAAGTCGTATAGTTGTATTTCTCACCATTTTCCACAATTTTGTTATAAACTGCACTAGTAATTCTGACGGTTAATCTTACTCTACAAACAATAAGTGTGGCTACGAAAAATTCCTAAATGAAAGCAAAAAGGTCATGGAGATAAGTAAGAGAGGTTTGAAGATAAAAACGAGGTAATTATGAGTAATATCCATTGGTTGGGACCACTAATTACATTTGTCAAACCGCTCTGTTAGTGAAAATTTTCTGAATTTTCCCACCATTCCCCTCAACCTTCTTATTCTCTCCATGTGAGCCTCTGAACTGCACACAATCTTTATTATTCATTCACATTTGTACAGTAATGTTGTTCCCACTCAAGCCGGATATTTCAAACCAACGCCATCAGGTATCCTTCCTCCATATATATACGCTGCCTCCCTTTAGTTCTGTAAAATATTTACTTCAATGAAGTTTGATAGAGGATATTGAAGAGAAGTCATACATAGAGTAATGTTGTAAATAAAAATTTTATGGAAAATCGTAAGGGTTAAATCTTAACGTGACATTTTGATTCCCCCTTTACCTGTTATGGAAATTAAACCGTTATCGGCACCTTATTTTAAAAAATGCTTCCCCAACGAAGTACCATTCGATTTAACTACAATTTATTACACGAAAAGCTTCTAATCTATCAACATTTACAGAAAGGAAATGATAGAAATCATTTTGAAAGAGGAAAGACAAGAACGAGAGAGAAAGGATTAATGGAAAAAGGAAGAAGAAAGTGGATTCTATCACAGATGACTCTCGTTTCGTCCCTCACTCCATCCTTCTCATTCACATTCTCCCTCCCATTTACTCTCTCTTACTGCATCCATACATTTCTACCTCTCTCCCTCATTTTATCATTCCGGTCCCCCCTCTCTCTCTCTATCTCTCTCTCTCTCATTCTCACTTTCTCCGTCCCTTCATCCTTCCCAGTCTCCCTTAAATTCTCCTTCTCATTCGGCCTCCCTTCTCCTTTCATTTTACTTACTCCCCATTTTCCCCTCCCTTTTTCCCTCTCTTTCTCCCTCCCTTTCTCCCTCCCTCCACCGCACAGTGTGGTTTCTTCCTTTATGCGCCCTCGCCGCCGCGCGACTGACTGCGAACAAAAGCAGTCGTCGCATGCAATATTTAATCCATCTCCGACTTCTCTCCTGCACCCGCTGCCGCCTCTTTCTTCCTCTACTCCTCCTTTCACAATCCGAAATGTCCCGCGATACTATGTTCGACGCATCCCTCCACACGCTTCTCTCCGCCCTTCGCTGCGTATCGCTCCTCCCTCCCAACCCTTCCATTCTCCTCCCTCCCCTCCTCCCTCCCCTCCTCCCTCTCCCCTATCTTCCTTCCCCTCTCCTCCCTCCCATCTCCTCCATCCCCTCTCCTCCCTCCCCTCTCCTCCCTCTCATCTCCTCCCTCCCCCACCTCTCTCCCACCTCCTCCCTCTCATCTCCTCCCTCTCATCTCCTCCCACCCCTCTCCTCCCTACAGTCTTCTACCTCCCCTCTCCTCCTTCCCTCTCCACATTCCTTCTCCCCCCGCCCCTCTCCTCCCTCCCCTCTCCTCCCTATCCCTCATCACTCCCTCATCCACCTCCACCTCCCTCTCCCCCTTCCTCTTGCCCTCTCCTCCATTCCTTCTCCTACCTCCTTTCTCCCCCCTCCCCTCCCCTTCCACACTTCCCTCTTCCCCCATATATATATCATCATCATCATGAGGTGTTCTGCCTCTAGGCAGGTCCCTGGCACCAGCGTTGTCTCCACTCATTTCTGTTCCTTGCCATTTCTTTCATTTCCTGATACCCTCCCCTTTCTTTCAGATCGTCAAACATTTTTATTCTTCTACGTCCCCTTTTCCTTTCCCCTTCTACTGATCCTTCCAACACCATCAATAGTAAACCTTCTCCTCTCAAGATATGCCCTTAGTAAACTCCTGGACTCAAGACCACCCGGCGCAAGACCTTCCTCCCATTTCTTATTAGACTTGGCAGCAATTGTGCTAAAAATGAACAACTTCTCTTTCGATGGTCGTCACTACCTTCAAATTAGAGGCACTGCGATGGGCACCCGAATGGCGCCTTCATACGCCAATTGCTACCTTGGAGAATGGGAAAGACTCTTCCTCAACTTTCCACTAAGACCACTTTTGTGGCTGAGATACATCGACGATGTCTTCCTCATTTGGACGCATGGACCTGACTCTCTCCTTTCCTTTCTCTCGCGTCTCTCCTCCCATCCTTCACTGTCCTTCACCCACCAATCCTCTACCTCCCACATCACATTCCTGGATGTCGATCTTTACCTTCAAGACAGCAAAATCCGCACCTGTGTTCACATCAAACCCACTAACAGCCTCCAATACCTCCAATTTGATAGCTGCCATCCCCTTCATACCAAAACCTCTATCCCCTATGCCCTTGCTCGTCAAGGATGGAGGCTTTGTCCCGATAGAGCATCCCTTCTAGAGTATTACTCTGTCCTCGAGGATGCTCATCTCAAACGTGGCTACCCTCCAGTCTTGGTCCGCGAACAGATCCATAGAGCGATGACGCCTACCCACAATAGATCCCATCCTCACACACCCACTATTCCTGCAGCTACCCCTCCACTCACTCTTACGACACTTTTCCTTCCTGGTATCCACGAAGCTCTCAAAACAATCCTTCATGCTGCCCACCCAATTCTTACCTCTTCCTCCCACCAGTCCCTCTTTATCAACCTTTTTGCCAATCCTCCGCTCCTCTCCTTCCGCCGGCCCCCAAATTTGGAAAATATCTTGTGGAGGAAGGAACTTCCCACTTCTACCACGCTTCTTGCAATAGGCTCCCACCCCTGCGGAAAACCTCGCTGCCTCACTTGCCCTATCCACCCTCCATCATCTTCTTTCTCATGTCCCTCCACCAACATCACCTACCCCATCACCTCCAGAAGCAACTGCACCACCCGTAACGTCATTTACCTCCTTACCTGCACCCTTTGTCCCGCGTTTTACGTAGGCCTCACCAGCAATCCGTTAAACATCCGAATGAACGGTCACCGGAATAGCGTTTCTCTCAGACGCCCCCTCCCAGTTGCATTACATGCTAATACCCACAATGTCCCCTTAAATAGTTGCTACAATGTTAGGATTATTCGCGCTTCACCCTATGACACTCCTGCCCCCCTTCTCCGACACTGGGAACTAGCACATATCCATCTTCTCGACTCTTTCTCTCCGCCTGGCCTCAACCTCCGCTAACCCTATTAGCCCCCTTACAATGTCTCCTTGTTACATTGTAGTTATTCGCACTTTCCCTTACCACACTCCCTCTTTATTGGCTATCCACCCCTCCTACTCCCCACCTCCTCCAATCATCAACCTTCCCACATCACCCTGTCATTCCCCGCCCAGTGTGTCACTTTACGTTACTCTTTCGCTGAAGAAGGGCATAGACCCGATAAGCTTGCGTGTGTTTTTGTGTTCGTGTGTGTTACGTGTCTCTTCGACGCCCCCAGCAGTCTGCCAGCTTGGTCCTCAACTTGGTAAGTGTCCGCTGGGCTTCCCTCAACACCTTGTTGCCACCCTCATCACTACCTTTTCTTTTCCTTTAGTTAATATATATATATATATATATATATATATATATATACGTATATGGAGAAAGTGTAATGTAAGAAGCGTTGAAAGACAAAATTCATAATTGGAGAAAGGATTATACGAACAGTAAAATACGCGGATGATCAAATACTTCTAGGAAGAAAGGAAGAACTCAAGAAAATAATAAATAGATTACTAATAACATGTTTAAAATACGGTATCGAAATAAAAATTCAGAAAAATCCAAAGTCATTCGGGCAAAGAAGAGAATCTGAACTTAAGTATTGAAGGAAAGCCTTTCGAACACGTTTCAGATTATAAATACCTTGGAAGCATCAGTACAAGAGGAGCAAAATGTACGGATAAGATCAGGACTAGAATTGGAAAACAAAAGCGGCTTTCAGGAGAAAGAAACACCTACTTACGGGGAATATAAGGGAGGATTTCCGCAAGCCGTTCATAAAATGCTATGCATGGAGTATAGCGTTATACCGCGCAGAAACATGGACACTAACGAAAAATGACATCAAATACTTAGAGAGCTTTGAAATGTGGACTTGGAGGAGAATGCTGTAGATAAAATGGACAGATAAGATGAAAAACGATGAAGTGCTACGAAGAGTAGGAGAGTGGCGAATCATTATACAGACTATTAGAAAGAGGAAGGCAAACTGGGTTGGACATTACCTGAGGAGAGAGAGTATGATTAAAGACGTGTTAGAAGGAAAACTAGATGGGAAAAGGGGAAAGAGGTAGGAAAAGGTTTCAACTGATAGATTATTTGAAAGGGAAAGAGAGTTATCAAGATATGAAGAGGACAGCGGAAAATAGGAGTAAATGGAAAAAACACCCTGCACCAAGATCTTAACTCGTAAATAAATCAATGGGACAGCATCCGAAGTACCCATTTAAATTAGATAATAGATTCAATTTTCTGCAAAGGTAAGGCATTTATCCGGATTTTTTAAATTCTCTGGTAAATGGTTCGCGTCCAATTTTTCGAATTTCATGTTTCATGGCTCATATCGCCCTCTTTAACAATTACCTTAATGAACAGTTGTATAAAACTCCTTAAGCCAAAAAAATTGTAGGGTAAGCCCTATGCATTTCGCCCACTAAGTGGGCATCTTCAGGGGAGAACCTGCCTTGGCAGTGAACAAGGTTCAACTGCAGTTATATCTATAAAATTTATAAAAGTTTTAAATGTGTTACATAATAATAAATATTTTAGTAACTTTGAGAAAATTTTAGACATTACAAGGAACAGACATAAACTCTAACCATTGCCTTCTGATATTGGATATAGCCACAAAGCTCCAACAATTAAGAAGAGAAAAAGGGGCGTTACTCAGACGTAACTAAGCGTCAATTGTTAACAATTGTCGTCGGTAGGGGCGTGGTGGTGCCTTACATGGAAAAATGTTCCAAACAAAGGTTGCACAAAATAAAATTTACTACAACGTTTATTCCGACAAATATTTCAAAATAACAGATAAGTGAATAGAGTAAACACCCACTTCCAGTTGACAGCTTTTTACTAAAATGTAATCAGTACTTTTGACTTTTATAAAAATGTTAAATACAAAATTTCCTGTTTACCCGATTAATAGTTCTTTCAGTTAGAGGTCCCACAAAAAGCTATCACATACACACACTCACACACACAGACATTGTCGAGAATATGTTCAAAAGGTGTTCAGAGGACCTCGAATCGTGTATTTCCGTTGAAATCTCAAAGTCGATTATTTTTAATGAATTCAATACTTTCTCCTATAATACGTATATCGAGAAATTAAAAAGTAGGATATTGAGGTTGTCATGCTTACGGTGTCTTCGTTCGTGCCCTTAGTACATTTCCGGATAAAATATTAATTTAAAATGTAGCTAAATGAATGAGGTTTCTTATTTTTGAAACTTAATTTCAAATTGGTGCCAAATTGACGAAGAAATATGTTTTCATTCGGAAAAAATCTGATGTGGCTACCACATGACTTTCTCCATACCTTTAATATTCCTAAATATTCCAAATAGGTTACATAATAATAAATATTTTAAGAAACTGCGAGAAACGTTTAGGCTACAAAGAACAGAAATAAACTCAAACCGTAGCCTTGTAATATTGGATATAGCCGTGAAGTTCGAACAATTAAGAAAAGAAAAATGAGCGTTACTAAGACGTAACTAAGCGTCAATTGTTAACAATAGTCGTAGTTAGGTGGCGTGATGGTGACAGCAAAAAATATAAGATATCTCTTAAACACGGCATTATATGGAAAAATCTTCCAAACAAAGGTTGTAGAAAATTAATTATCCTACAACCTTTATCCTAATACATTTTTACATTTATCAAATAATAAAGCAAATATTTCAAATTAACCGATGTGACAAGAGTAAAAACTCACTTCTGTTAGACCGATTTTTACCAAAAACTAATCAGTTTTTCTGATTTTATAAAAATGTTAAATATAAAATTTCGTGTTGACCTGATCAATAGTTTATGAGTTCGAGCACCCACATAAAGCTATCACACACAAAAACGCGAGCACGAACGCACGCACACACTCGCACACGCACGCCCACACACAGACTCAGACACGCACACGCGCACGCGCACACACACAGGCACACACACAGGCACATGCACACACACACACAGACACACACACACACAGACACACACACACAGACACACACACAGACATCATCGAGAAAATGGTCAAAACATGTTCAGGGGGCCTCAAAACGTGTATTTCCGTTGAAATCTCTAAGTCAATTTTTTCATGAATACAATACTTTCCCCTATAATACGTATATGGAGAAAGTAAAAAGCAGATGCGAAGCAATAAAAAACTTCAGCTACCATAGCAACCACACATATGATGACATCATAATTTTATAACGCGATATGTTATTTAATAAAATAATGTTACTCCATTTAATTATGGGCGTTGATGAAATATATATAATAATATCTTTAAGTTTGTGCTTCTAAAGAGAATCAGTGTATTGCATTTATAGCATTTGATTTAAAAGTACAGACTACGTGAACTTATGACGACGTCAAAATCCAAAAACAGGATTTATTAGGGAATTGTTAAAAAGGTAATGTCGTGTTGGTGCTGAAATTTTTAAGTTATTTAGAGCTTAGTGCACATACCCAAATAAATATTTGAAGATCTCGATGAATATGTAGTTGCTACCGTTAAATTTTATTAAAATTTAAACAAATAGATTAATATAATTTCACTTCTGGATAAGCTATAACTTAAAAATTTAGTAGGAATGTTTGGCTTTAGTACCCTACTGTGGAAAAAGAACAGTATTCTTAAAATTTCAAATTTTTGTGATTGTTTTACTCTAATATTTTTACATAAGAAAAGAACGATAATCAGTGCAGAGGTGAAAATTTTTGAATTAAAAAAATATTTCAAATGATACATATCTCTCTGAAAAATGAAAGTTTTTTCAAGGTGACAAGAAATGCTTGCAGAATGCAAGCACATTTTAGTAATATAATTTATGTCGACTTGAAATATAAGCGCAGTCGATAATTCCTGCCTGCTCTGCTACCAAAGTAAACAATCTTTAAGAAATACAATTTAGAAAATACCCCTTAAGGCTTTCGTTGAAAGTAAATGAAAATGGATTTGGACTTTTTCCTTCCAAGCAAATAATCAGACAAAATAAAATTTTTCTCATAATAAGAATATTTCCGTAAACCAGTTTCGAGCAAAATAGCAATATATAAAATAATCAATGAAATAATAAAAAACACTGAAAAATTGGACCAAAACATTTCGCCGTTCTGACAATATAGTTGATTCGATATAGATAGTAGACCAATACTTCCCTATTATCTATTTAAAATTTGAAAGATAAATAGAAATCAAAGAAATGATAGACTATTGAGCGTGAGATGTTTCTTCAACACCAGCTGATGTATTCACTTAAGATTAATAAAATCAAAAACTCTTCGGACAGACGGAGGAGCCCTTCTTTCTCTTTTTGCTGCAATCACGAACATTGCACAGACTTCCTTCTTCGCAGAGCCAAATAAAAATGACTGCGAGGCAAGTCTATTCTTAAGAATATGGAAGGGATGTAGAGGAAGGGTACGGATTTAGGTTTTTCCTAGGAGAATGTCGGTTCTGCAGATGAAGAATTGTGATTTCCATTGCGATATATGGGTGAAAATGGCAAAGGACGACCTGGAGCTTTTACAATTTGAGACTGGCACGTCTCAACGGCGCCTCCGAGTGGGGTGCATGTCCTCGGTAACAAAAGGAAAAGCGTAGATTAAGGAAGAGGAAAGGAAGCAATAAATGCGCCCCTTTCTCACTTGACCGCTACAGCGCCAAAATTCTGACGTGCTAATACTAGGTCTGTTTCCAAGATAGGAGTAGAACAATGAGCATGACAATAAAACCGAGGGTTCGCCGGTTGTCCTGGGATTCCCGATTCCCCTTTCCGTTCCCGTATGTGGGTGCTTAAGCCGCCGAAAGCCGATGGCGAACACCGAGTGAGCCACCCCTAAATTTGTCGGAGGAAGCTCCTCAATGACCGACCGCCCTTGTGCGGTGCGCGCGTCGCAAAAGAGTTGTTTGTGGGATTTTTCGGTAGCCCTGTTATTTTTGGTTTTGCAGTCCGAAACGGATTTGAGAAATATTTCGCAGTTTTTCATTTTTTAAAGTAAGAATGCACCAGTCAGAATGGCGCCCCGGGCGGCCGCCCGGGGCGCCCGTAGCTCGGGCTGGTACTGTTTGGAACTAGTTTTGGAAAAATAACGATCACGATGAGGATTCAGTTCCTAATAATGGTATGAGGCAATATGGGAATTCTCTTACACCAGACATAGGTAATTTAGATGTATACTTAATAATTTCTGACGGAACTGAGAATTTTAATGTTGATCGTGATGGAAATATCGAAACCTATATTGCAAATAAAGATGGCTTCGGGAAAAATTTTCCTGTTGAAGTAATTATTAGTGTGATTTTTGTGGTGGGCCATCTACGATAGTAGCACCTAATTGGTTGCAAGAGTTTTGCGCAGTGAATGCATGAGTGAGTTTCTTGTATGGCCTGATACACCAAAACGCAAAGGGAAATGTCTAGTTGAAAAAAAACCATTTGTGGTAACATCGAATAAATGTCAGGATATGTTTGAGAATAAACGTCTTGCTAAGGCTGCAGAAGAAAAGGAAAAGGCAGCAAGGAAAAGAAAGCGTGAGCAGGCAGCAGGAAGAAAAAAAGAATAACCTTCCAAAATAAAAGGCCAAAAGGAAACTTTTGAAAGAGCCTAACAAACATTGAGCACAATTCAGTTTGCCATATTTGTAATAGAAATATCTGCCCTTTTTCGGAGCTTCGCTGTGACAACTGTCAAAAGCTGTATCACGAATCATGTATGCCAAAAAATCACAAGCAGAACATCCTAAATTTAGAAGATTGTGACAATTTTGTCTGCCAAATATCATACAAAGAAGTAACAGGCAGTAACTCAGAGGAAATGCCAGAAGATGAGAATGCTGCTGTTGATGAGGATGAGATAGACGCAATTATGCTTGCACTGCAGAAGTAGTAAAATATCAGTGCTTCTGTTAATATTATTTTGTTCTTATGGTTAGTGTCTGCTTGTAACTGGTTGTTCTCATGCCGTACTGTTGTAATTGCCAATAAAAATAGAAAACTTATAAACAATAAAAATGTGGCCAATAACTAACTGACGTAGCAAATAACTGCACATTTGTGTAGCCTTCATTTGCAAATGCGGCCGAGTTTTATAAAACACTTACTCAGAACTGTTGCTTTCTTTATGAATACAGAAATAAATGAGGATTCCAAATACGTGTTGTAATATTGCCTTCAAGAAAATGTTACGATTTTATCCCAATTCAAACATTAAATATCTCTTAAGTGGAGGATAACTTGGTTTACTCTACTTGGAAAGAATCGATATGTGAACATGGAAAATAATAATGAAAATAAAAATAGGTATCGAGTAAGAATTTATTATGTGTAAAGAACGATAGGAGAGAATATTATACAAATAAGAAAGACGAAATGTAGTAGGTATTCCCTGAGTACAGATTCCATTATTTTTGTTGCATTTCAAAAATAACTCGAAGGTAAAAGAGAAAAATCTGGTGTGGCCCACAGATGACTTTCTTCATAACTTTAATATTTCTACGAATTCCAACTAGGTTAAATAATAATAAATATTTTATGGAACTGCGAGAAAAATTTAAAGAAAAAGAACAGAAATAAACTAAAATCATAGCCTTCTGATATTGGATATAGCCTCGAAGCTCTAACAATTAAGAAAATAAAAAGGGGCGTAAAGTGTTTACAAAAGTCGCCGGTAGGTGGTGTAGTTGTGGCAACTAAAAATATAGTTTTTAAAATATCTCTTTAACAATGCCTTATATCAGAAAATGTTTCCAACAAAGGTTGTAGAAAATTAAATTTCCTAACTTTTATTCCAGTACAGGCAGTCCCCTACTTTCGTTCATAATGCAGTCCTGAAAACGTGTACAAAAGTCGAATGTACGAAAGTCGAACAATAGACTTACATGTTACAAGGGAGGGGGTTCCGTTCCCAGAGATGAGTTTCACCCCTGAGTGTTACACAATATATCATCATCATAGGTAGTCTGTCCGTAGACAGGTCCGTGATTATTCATGGTTAAACCTGGTTCTCCATATACTCCTATTTTCCGCTGTCCTCTTTATATCTTGATAACTCTCTTTCCCTTTCAGATCGTCTATCAGCTGAAACCTTTTCCTACCTCTTTCCCTTTTCCCATCTAGTTTTCCTTCTAACACGTCTTTAATCATACTCTCTCTCCTCAGGTAATGTCCAACCCAGTTAGCCTTCCTCTTTCTGATAGTCTGTATAATCATTCGCTTCTCTCCTATTCTTCGTAGCACTTCATCGTTTTTCATCCTATCTGTCCATTTTATCTTCAGCATTCTCCTCCAAGTCCACATTTCAAAGCTTTCCAAGTATTTGATGTCATTTTTCCTTAGCGTCCATGTTTCTGCCCCATACAATGCTATACTCCATACGTAGCATTTTATCAACTTCTTGCGGATATCTTCCCTTATATTCCCTGTAAGTAGTTGTTTCTTTCTCCTGAAAGCCGCTTTTGCTTTTCCTATTCTAGTTTTGATCTCATCCGTACATTTTGCCTCTCGTGTTATGATACTTCCAAGGTATTTATATTCTGAAACTTGTTCTAATGGCTTTCCCCCAATAGTTATGTTCAGATTCTCTTCTTTACCCGATATTCGAATGACCTTGGATTTTTCTGTATTTATTTCCATACCATATTTTCTACCTGTTATCACTAGTCTATTTATCATTTTTTGTAGCTCCTCTTCCTTTCTTGCTAGAAGTACTTGATCATCTGCGTATTTTACTGTTCTTAAAATCCTTCCTCCAATTTTGAAATCCCCTGTGCCTTCTAAAGCTTCTTGCATTAGACTTTCTCCATATATATTGAATAGGGTTGGCGATAGGCAGCAGCCTTGTCTTACTCCTCTACCGATATTTATTCCGCAGGTGTCCACATTCTCAAACCTGACCTTTACAACTTGATTCTCATATAGATTCCTAATCAGTCTCCTGTCTTTCCAGTCTACACCTATATCCTTTAATATCTTCATCAACTTGACCCAATTTACTCTATCAAAGGCCTTCTGCCAGTCTACGAAACATGCGCAGATATCTTGACTGTATTCTATTGCCCTTTCTGATATGATTCTAACTACTCCTATAGCATCTCTAGTTCCTCGTCCTTTTCTGAAACCAAATTGATCTTCCCCTATTATTTCTTCTGCCTTTTTCTCCAGCCTTTTATTAAGAATCCTCGTGATGATCTTCGATGTGTGTGACAGAAGGCTTATAGTTCTGTAATCTTTACACTGCATTGCCTTTGGCTTCTTCTTTAGAGGGATCATTGTTACTTCTAGGAAATCCTGAGGCCACTCTCCCGTGTCGTAAATCTTATTAATTAATTTCGTGATCGCTTTTAGTCCTTCTGATCCTATGACTTTAAGTATCTCAGCCGGTATTCCATCGCTGCCCGTGGCTTTCCCCTTCTTAAGTTCCACTATCGCTTTTTCTACTTCGCTCTCCATAATACTTGGTCCTAAGTTATCTTCTTCAATGTTTTCCTCATTTTCCAGTTCTATTTTTGCCGCTCCTGTCTGTTTGCTGTATAATTCCTTAATGTATTCTTCCCATACCTGTGCTACATCCTTTGTTTCTGAGACTATCTTCCCATCCGTATTCATAATTCCTTTACCACAAATTCCATTAGACACAATATATATGTTACGGTAAAAGTACGTAATCGGGAAATGGGTACATTTACCGGTAATTGTGCACATTTACCTCCAAGCTCGGTAAATGTGAGTTTAACATTCCATAAATTCGTATTGTCCATACATTTCCCGGTTAATGTGCACTTTTACCGATGTGCCTTGGTAAATGTGGAAATAAGTAAGAATGAGAAACACTACACTTTAATAATTACGTTAAATTATAAAAAAAAATCTATCGAGGGTTCGGTTCCACTGGTATATATATTAAAATGAACGCTTCCCAACCAGAGGGGGGCACACAGTGAATGTGAGGAGGAACGAAAAAAATCGCCCATCCCTCTTCAGCCTTGTGATTTGTTCAGAGGGATTTCATCCATTCGTATCCTTTTCACCCTGTAGGTCATTGCCAGCGTCCGGAAGTATAACTGAAGGTTTTTTGACTTCCTCATTTCCCGCCTCGCTCTCATCTGGTTATTGAGTTCCTCCAGTTCTTCTCTTAGATCCTCAATGTGAGAGAATTGATGGGTTGTCTCTATCCTTGAATACCCCCACTTCAACGGCGCGAGACTTCATAGGGGAAAGTTTCAAATCTTTCACTCGAAGACGTTGTGGTTCTTCTGACAATGTTGCATCATATTCCATCGCATACAAAGTGCGCCCGAGAGTACAACTGCGGTAGCAAACCTTGAGCTAGGCAATTGCATTTTTGTCTAATTGTTTCAAGGGCGATATTATAAGGGGAAGTAGGATCATGATCTCATCGTTGGAATGAACCATCATTAGGATATCCGAGAGAGAAGACGCATTGCATAGTTTGAGGGGCACTTGGAAGGGTAATGATGTGGAGTTAAGGTATTTATTATACATCTGTGTAGCTTGTGGAACAACTCCAAGAACAGCGCACTTATGATACCCAAAATATCTTTTCCGTATTTTTATCTTCAATGCTATAAAAAAATTTTGGCTTACTTAAAAACAGCAGATATTTTCTCTTCTTTGGAAAAATT
This sequence comes from Tanypteryx hageni, assembly GCA_028673005.1. Lineage (NCBI taxonomy): Eukaryota > Metazoa > Arthropoda > Insecta > Odonata > Petaluridae > Tanypteryx > Tanypteryx hageni. The sequence goes on along the minus strand of CM054115.1, from coordinate 197,620,619 downwards.
TTTCTTGAAGAACCGGTTCTAAAATATTGTAGTCTCCTCTGCAATGAAAACCGGTTCTGTTTCAGGTTATTTATCTGCTGCCTTCTGGTTAATTTCGACTGTAGTGGTCATTAAGAATCGATTATTATCTTAATTATACTTGCTGTGTAGATTTGACCATTAATTTATTTAAATGTTTAAAATAAACCAGATATTCTCCAAAACAAATATTTTAAGTTTTGAAAAAAATAATTTTATTTGCAGCACATACGTATACTAAGAATGATTAAAATTAGGCATCGATTCGGATAAAATATAAGAGAGAATAAATGTTTGAAAGATTTTTAATAAAAAATTCAACAAAAATGTACAGGTTAAATTGAATTGGTCATTACCATCGCCAGTTGTCTGCCTGCAGACCCGTCCGTGATTATATTTTAAACCAGATATTTTTCTCATTTTGCCGTTCTCTGCAACCTTCATCAGTTTTAACTTTCTCCATATACGTAGGGAAAGTATTGTATTCATGAAAAAATTGACTTCAGGATTTCAACGGAAATACACGTTTTGAGGTCCCCTGAACACGTTTTAACCATTTTCTCGACGATGACTGTGTGTGTGAGATAGCTTTTTGTGGGTGCTCTAACTCAAAAACTCTTAATCAGGATAATTCGAAATTCTATGTTTAACATTTTTATGAAAGTCACAAAAACTAATTAGTTTTTGGTAAAAATCGGTCAACCGGAAGTGGGTATCTACACTTGTCATTTATCCGTTATTTTGAAATATTTGCATTCATATTTGATACATGTAAAAATGTACTAGAATAATAGTAGAAATGTAATGACCTACATCCTTTGTCTGAAATATTATCTCATATAATGTATTGTTTAAGAGATATCTTATATTTATAGCTGCCACTACCACGCCACCTGTCGACGACTATTGTTAACAATTGACGCTTAGTTACGTCTTAGTAACGCTCCTTTTTATTTTCTTAATTGTTGGTGCTTTGTGGCTATATCTAATATCGGAATGCAATGGATTGAGTTTATTTCTCTTCTGAATACCCCGGGTGCTACTGAGTTCACAGAAAATGAAGAAAGTGCAGCAGAGAAGTTAGAAACGATAACTTAAAAATCACTGGACCATGAGGAGAAAGGCGTTAAAGAACTTGTTTGTGTTAACATTAAATAAAAGAACTTCTTAACCCAAAAAAACAAGGGTTAATAAATGAGCCCAAAGCATTTCACTCACAATGTGGGCATCTTCAGGGGCAACCTGACACGACAGCGACCAGAGGTCAACTGTAACAATAATTATGAATTGGACTGTGAAGTTAGAAGCCACTCATAAAACAAATTTTTGAAAGCAATATGATGATTGGTATGTGGCTTGATAACTTATCTAGCTCTAAATTTGATCATATTATAATGATTGGCCCATCAGCTATGAGAAACGATTTCAATTTTTCTAAACGTTAAAAAAGGAAATGGAGACTACGGTGTACAGATTGGAATTAAAATTTAAAAACTCCTGAACCGTAAATTAACCCAGAGAGCACTCACAGGTCAATAGGAAATAAGGAAAATTAAATTATGCTTACAAGTTTGCAGGACGATGATGGCCTACAGGGACCTGTTGTCAAAAACTAGCCTAAAAAGAAGAAAAAGAAAAACACACACGCACAAACACTCTGAAAATCTCTAGATACGTATTTCGGGAGCTATGCTCCCATCTTCAGTAGCTGAAGTCGTATGAATTGTTTGTGTTTGGCCTTGTGTATTTATGTGTTCCGGGTAAAAGTGAAAGGAGGGCAGAGGGGTGGGGGAATTCTTAACGGTTAGCGAGTAGAGGGGTGAGTAGGGGATAGGTCCGCGGTCGTTATTCATAACCGTCTCTTTGAATTTGTTTATGAAAATACTCTCGTAAGCGTCTAGTTTCCAGTCGGTTTGTGTTGATTTTAAGAGAGACATGTTTTCGATTTTAATCGGGTGATTGTTTTCCTGTATGTGTATTGCGACGCTAGACCTGTTAAATCTATTGTGTTTGAAGTGTGCAAGGTGTTCTTTGAACCTGGTTTCTAGCTTCCGTTTAGTTTGCCCTATGTAGACTTTCTCGCAGTCTGTGCAAGCGATTTTGTATATGCCGGATCTTTGTAGAGTCGGGATCGTGTCTTTTGGATTGTGTGTAAGCATAATTTAATTTTCCTTATTTCTTATTGACGTGTGAGTGCTCTCTGGGTTAATTTACGGTTCAGGAGTTTTTAAATTTTAATTCCAATTTTTCTAAAGACAAATTTAATCATAATATTTTAAATTTTGATCCGTTGAGTAGAAGTAGTTTAGCAAAGAAGGGAATGAGTGATTGGAATCATCTTAGTGAATACTTAAAATCACATGAAACGCCTCAAAATTTAAAAAGCCACAAAATTTGGTTTGAAATGAATTTACGTCCAAACAGTTGTAATACATTAGATGAAGATTCTAAATTACTTATAAAGTAAGAAGTGGAACTCTGGCGCATCACTGCGACAAAACTATTAAATAACAAATTGATAATTTTGCTTGGAAATTTTAGCATGGAAAATTCACTGGGACGAGCTAGGAAAGCAAAATACTTGAGCATAATAACTGATTGCACCCCAGACATCAGTCACGTAGAAGCTTTCATTAACTATCAGATTTGTTGATATTGACGAAATAAAAACAAAAGAAGATTTTCTTTCTTTCGATCCACTTTCAAACGCAACAGGTGAAGGAATTTATGAATCAATTACGCAAATGCTAAATGATTTTAAACTTGATTTAGGCAATTGCAGAAGTCAGGGTTACGTCAATGGTGCCAATATGAAAGGCAAAAATAAAGGTGTTCAGGATAGAATTTAAGATGTTACCCACGGGCATTTTTTATGCCTTGTGGATGCCACTCTTTAAAATTAGTAATTGGGGACAGTGTGGAAAGCTCAATTTTTTCTAAGAGGTTTTATTGTGTAATACAAAGAATTTCTGTATTGTTTTTAGCTTCGGTTAGCAGATGGGAATTGCTGAAGAAATACGTTAAACGTTTAACCCCCAAACCTTTGCGTGGAAGCAGGTGGGAATGTAGAATTGACAGCGTTAAAGCTATTAAAAATAAAATTTTAGAATTGAGGAATGCCTTAGTTGAATTTGTCAAAAACACATGCACTGAATTTATGGTTGCATCTGAAGCTGAATCTCTTTTAGAAAAAATCGAAGATTTTAATTTTTATAATACACTTTGCATGTGGAATGATATTTTATTTAAAATGAATATGGTAAGCAAGTAAATGCAGAGCACCGACATGGACAAAAGCACTACAGCCATGCTTACGAAGAACTGTACTGAATTTTTAAAAAGATGCAGAAACTCTGGATATGACGAAGCTTTATAATCGGCAAAATTATTAGCAGAAAAATTAAATGTAAAATGTGAGTTTAGAAATACCAGATTCAAATACATAAATAATTTTAATAGCCAATTAGTACGGGAAAGCGAGGAAAAGAGTTTATAAAACTATGATTTTAATAAAATATTAGACAACGCAATCATGTCCCTGACAGAATTATTTCAACAAACGGAAGCGTTTCATGACACTTGGGAATTTCGGTATATTTAACAAAAATGGGTATCATGATGATTTATTAAGAAGGTGCAAATGACTTGAAATCATGCTTAGTGAGCATAATGAATGCGATGTAAATGGTGAAGAGTTGTGCCAAGAAATTGAGGCATTGATGACATTGTTGCCTGAAAATGTACCAGACAATGCTTTGAGCATTTTGAAGTTCATAAATTCAAACCAAATGCAAGATATGTTAGCAAATATATGGGTAGCTTTGCGAGTTATGCCGACCATGCCTTTAAATGTGGCAAGTGGGGAAATAAGTTTCAGCAAACTGAAAATAATTAATACATACCTGCGATCGTCCATGTCTCCGACAAAGTTGAATTCTCTAGCGATTTTGTCCATCAAAATTGACACAGTTGCTAATTGGATTTTTAAAAAATAATTAATAATTTTGCTGATTTGAAATCTAGGAAGAAGGTAAATTAATAAAAGTGTTTTTGGCAACAGCTGATCAAAATATGAATTGATTGACAGAAACTCCTTCATTCCTTTGCGTTTTTGAACTTTCTCTTTCCCGACAACGTTTAGGAATGTGGAATATTTCATCGTAACATCCACCTCGTTTCCACCATTATTTCTGGTACAACTTGCAGCTGATGTGCCCAAACACATACTATTATCCGAAGCATTGCCATTGACATAATAATCCAAGAGTTTGATTAGTCAGAAATTCCAGGATTATGATTCGGTGGGTAAAGACCATACGCTTCGAAATCCTTAACTAGAGTTTCTGGTTTAGCACTGGACTTGACTACTTCTCTCAACAGAGGTGCAAATGACACCTTAATTAAGATTTTGCCTGGATGCTTTGTATGCCACTCCCTCACAGCTTTCCACCAAGACATTATGACTGGCCAAAAGACAGCCACATCTGCAGGCTGTAAGATACGTGTAGCATTTGGATAGAGTTCTTTGACTTCAATCTCTAGCTTACTGCACAAAACACTCAACTGGTAAGTGAGATGTGACTTATGCCCATCAATAAATTTAGCAACTGGAAATTTCACCATCTTTGTAAGAAGATATGGGTAAAAATCTTGGGCGATGTATCAAAAAAATAATTCCGCCGTCATCCTTTCATTATCACTGTGTGCAATTCCCCAAACCGATTGAGATATTTTCTTGGGAATTCTCTTGTAAGGATAGACGATCATTAAGACGCACGATGCTCGATCTGCTGAAAATGTAAATTTTACAGAATTGTTCTTATTCGATAATCCTTGTTCCACGGAATATTCATTTTTTGACCCTTTCGGTGCTAGTTCTTTCTTCTTTATTTGAGAGAACCGGCGATGGACCACAAGTTTCCTTATGCCCAGGATTATTCTATTTAAATTGAAAGCTTGATCGTGGTATACCATTTTTTTGTAACAGCCTTAAGCAAAATCTTCTCATTTTGCATTTATCGTAATGCTGCCACCGACCTATTATTGAGCCTAAACAACTTAAGTAATACAAACACACTTTCAATGCTAATTATTCCTTAACTAATGGCTAGTATCACCTAGTATTTTCAGAACATTTCTCTACTGCCTCTTAAAGTGGCATATCATGTGGTTCTCGTATTAGTTTACAGTTATTGGCCACATGAATTACAGTTATTGGCCACTTGGCTAAATCCGACAGACAAATTGAGAAAAACTGTATAATAAAGGCGTTTAAAAGACATTTTAAAGAAAAATAACTAGATTGGAATATAATACAAAAACAGTTATTGGCCGGGGTGGCCAATATAGGAATTTGTAGTTAATTCCATTCAGTTATTGGCCACCCTCAGATGGAGTACAAGACGCAGTCATAATGCATAAATCTAAAATAAATCATTAAGTAATAAATATGACTTACCCATAAAATGTTTACTGGTATAGCAGTTTCAAGAATACTGTACCTACAGTCTCTCCAAGCAGGTTCTAACCTTCAGAATTTCATAAAAATCAGCACTATAAAAACATGTGATTACAATAAATGCATCGTTACTATACTAGGGACATCGGGCGAGACTCAAAATATCATGATTAAATCCGAAAATGCAAAGAATACCACATAACAAGAGAACATCGTGTTAAATTCTACTGGAAACAACACAGATTTATAAACTTTAGATGGCCAATAACTGTAAGGTGGCCAATAACTGTGTGGTTTATCCTATTACGTATATTTTGTAAGGGTCCATATCACACGTCACACACATTTCACTAACTCCTTAAGATATTCCTTTATTTCACTTGCTAGGATGACTTCAGTTCTTCAAACGTTACCTTTCGCAACGCTAGCTCTAATTTCATTTGTGAGTTTTAAAATTTCGTATCACTTAGCCATAACTGACAAATTGTACTTGTCAATAAAGGATGATAATGGCATTAGCGAGTCATGTAGAGCCATCTCGGTAGAGAACAAAGTATAAATCCCAATTATTAAAACCTATAATAGATTTTTATTAATAAGTTTGTGAGATTTTGAAATCAGACAATGGTAATTTACGTAGTAGCACGTCATTTTATTGGGAGTCAACAATCAAAGTGCCCAAACACGAGCGCGCAATACTATTTCTCCCTCCAATCAAAGATAAACAAAGGTGCAGCTAGAAATTGCAGGAGCGATAATGGACGCGATTGCACTCATAAAATAAAATAGTCTCATTAGCTTATTTGAAATAAAAAACATCCTATGAATGTTATCAAGCATCAATTTAGACAATTTTCCCGATTACTAAGAACGAGAGGAAATTTTGTGAAAAGTCTGGAAAAGGTTTCTAAGTGCGAAGAAATAGAGATACAATGCGTTTCTTACGGGAAGAAAGGGAGATATGCGAAGACTCCTCGGTCTGAGGAGGTGGGATGGGTGTTACAGGATAATGGAGAGAGAGGGAGAGAGGAGTACGGAGGGAATGGTAAGGGTCGGGATCGGAGGGAGAAGAGGTTGGATATAAAGGGAGAGAGGATAGCGGCGGGGAGTGAGTGTATGGGGCTGGATTGGAGGGAGAAGTGAATGGAGAAAAGAACGGCGGGAGTGGGATGGAAGCGAGGAGAGAATGGAGATAAATGGAAAGAGGAGAACGGCGGGTAGAGTAAACAGGGGATAGAAGGGGAGGAGAATGGATAGATAGTTAGAGAGGAGAGCGGCGGGTGGGAAGGTAAGGGGAGGAATGTGAAAGAGAAGGGAATGGAGAGAGAGGCAGCGAGAATAGCGACGTAGAGGGATGGTAATGAGCGGGATGGGAGGGTGAAGAGAACAGAAAGAGAGGGAGAGAGGAGAGCGGCTGGGTGGTAGGGTAGTACAAGATAAGGAGGAGAAGAGAATGGTGAGAGAGGGAGAGAGGAGAGCTGCGGGGCGGGAGGTAAAGGTACGGGATGAGAGGGGGAAGTGATTGTAGAGAGATCGGCGGGGAGGGTAAAATGCGTGATGGGAGGTAGAAGAGAGTGGAGAGAGAGGGAGAGAGGAGAACGGCGGAGGGGAATGTAAGGGGCGGGGTGGGTGGCCAAAGAGATAGGAGAGAGAGAGAAAAGGGAGAGCAACGGGGCGGGAGGGGAAGAGGCGGGATGGAATGAAGAAGACAAAGAAGAGAGGGGGAGAGTGGAGATTGGCGGGGAGTGTAAGGGGCGGAATGGGAGGGAGAACAGAATGGAGAGAGAGGGAGTGAGGAGAGCGGCGCGAAGGGAGTGTAAAGGGCGGGATGGAAAAGAGAAGTTAATGGAGAGAGAGGGACAGAAGAGAGCGGCGTGTTTGGAGGGTAAGGGGCGGGATGGCAGAGAGAACAGAATGGATGGAGAGGGAGAGTGAAGATCGGCAAGTGTGAGGGTGAGGAGCGCAATGGGATGTGTAAGATAATGGAGGGAGAGGAAACGAGGAGTGCGGTGGGGAGGGGGGGTAAGGTGTGGGATGGAAGGGTGAAGAGAATAGAGAGAGAGGGATAGAAGAGAGACTGAATGGTAGGGAGGGTAAGGGGGGTGGAAGGGAGAAGAGAATGGATAGGAGCAGGGCTGGGAGTGTAATGAGCGGGATGGGAGGATGAAGAGAATAGAGATAGAGAAGAACGGCTTGGAGGGAAGGTAATGTGCGGGATGGAAGAGAGAGGAGAATGGAGACGATAATGGCAGGGAGGGTAAGGGGGATGAAAGGGATAAGAGAATGTAGAGATGGAGAGGAGAGAGCGGCGGGAAGGGAGGGTAAGTTGCGGGATAGGAGAAAGAAGAGAATGTACAGAGAGGAATAGAGCAGAGCGGCGAGGGGGAAAGGGTAAGGGGCGGGATGTAATGGACAAGAGAATGGAGAGTGAAAGACAAAAAAGCTGGGGAGAGGGAGGATATGGGGTGCTATGAGAGGGAGAAGAGATTGGTTTAAGAGGGAGAGAGGAGAGCGGCAGGGCGGGAGGGTAAGGGAGGAGGGTAAGGGGCAGGATGTGACGATAGGAGAATAGAGAGAAAAAAGAGAAGAGAGAAGGGTGTGAGTGCAAGGGGCGGGACGGTAGGGAGAAGAGAATGGAAAGGAAATCAGATGGGAGAGGGATGGAAGCAAGAAGAGAATGTAGAGGAAGGTGGAGGAGAAGGAGGATAAGGGGCGGGAGTTGACGGAGAATTCAGGAGAGTGAAGGAGGGAGGAGAACCACGGGTAGGGTAAGGGGCGGGATGGGAGGGAGAAGAGATTAGAGATAGTGAAAGAGAGGATTTCGGCGGATGGGGGAGAGTAAGAGGCGGGATGGGAGGGTGAAGAGAATGGAGAGAGAGGTAGGGTGCGGCAGGGAGAAGGGCAAGGGTCGGGATGGAATGGAGAAGAGAATCGAGAGAGGAGAACGGCGGGGAGAGAGTATAGGGGCGGAATGGTAGGAAGAAGAGAATGGAGAGAGAATGAGAGAGGAGATCAGCGAAAGGGAGGATATGGGGTGTGATGAGAGGGAGAAGAGAATGGTTTGAAGGGAAGAGAGGAGAGCGGCCGTGCGGGAGGGTAAGGGTGGTAGGAATAAGGGGCGGGATGTGAGGAAGAAGAGAATGGAGAGAGAGGGAGTGAGGAAAGCGGTGGGGAGGGATGGCAATTGGTGAGATGGGAGGGAGATGTGTATGGAATGGTGAACGGAAGGAATGGTAAGGGACGGGATGAAAAGGAGAAGAGAATGGAGACAGGAGAACGGCTGGGAAAGTGACATACCTAATGGGAGAGAGAAGAGACTGGATGGAGAGAGAGAGACAAGAACGGCGGACAGGGTAAGAGGCGGTATTGGAGGGAGAAAAGACTGGAGAGAGAAGGAGAGAGGGGAGATGCGGAGAGGGAGGGTAATGTGCGGGATGTGACTGATAAGGGAATGGAGAGAGAGGGATAGAGGAAAGCGGCGGGAGTGAAAGTATAATGCGGGATGGATGGAGAAATGATTGAAGAGAAGAATGGCAGGTAGAGGGATGGGAGCGAGAAAGAGAATAAGAGGAGATCCGCGGGGAGGAAGGTTAAGGGGTGGGATGTGTGGGAGAAGAGAATGGAGAAAGATGGAGAGAGGAGAACGGCGGGCCATGTAAGAAGCTGGATAGGAGAGAGAAGAGAATGGAGAGATAGATAGAGAGGAGAGGGGCGTGTTGAGAGGGTAAGGTGCGGGATGGGTGGTAGAAGACAATATAGAGAGAAGGAGAGAGAAGGGCGGCGAGGCGGGATGGGAGGAAGAAGAGAATGGAGAATGAGGTATTGAGGAGAACGACGAGGTGGAAGGATAAGGGGCGGGATGGAAGGAGAGAAGAGAGCGGCTAGTCGGGATGTAAATGTGCGTGATGGGAGGGAGAAGAGAATTGAGAGAGAGAGATAGAGGTGAGCGGCGGGAGTAAGGTAGGGGCGGGATGGGATGCTGATGATAATTGATGGAGAGGGAGAGAAGGGAGGGGCGGTGTGGGAGGATAAGATGCGGCATGGAAGGGAGACGAGAATGGCAAGATTAAGAGCGAGGATAGCGCCGTGGTGGGAATATAACGGGTGGGATGGAAGGAAGAAGAGAACGGAGAGAAGAACGGCGTAGAATGTAAGGGGCTTGATCATTGGGTGAAGAAAATGGAGACAGAGGGAGAGAGGAGAACAGTGGGGGGGGTACGGGGCGAGATGGGAGGGAGAAAATTATGTGAGACGGGGAGAGAGGAGAACGGCGTGGATGGTTAGGTGCGGCAGGTGATGTAGAAGAGAATGGAGAGAGAGGAGGGCGGCGGTTGGGAGGGTAAGGGGCAGGATGGCAGATAGAAGTGAATTGAGATAGCAGGGGAGAGGGGAGCGGCAGGGCTGTGTGTGTAAGGAGCGGGATGGAAGGGAGAAGAGAATGGAGATAGAAGGAGAGAAGTAAGCGGCGTGGCGGGAGGGAAAGGCGGGATGGAAAAGAGAAGAGAATGGAGAGTAGATCGGCTGGGAGTGTAAGGGGCGGGATGGGATGCAGACGAAAATTGCGAGAGATAGAGGGAGGAGAACGTCGGGGTCTGTAAGGGGCAGATTGGATGTGAGAAGAGAATAAAGGTAGAGGATACTGGCTGGGCGCTAGGGCAAGGAGCGTGATGTGAGGGAGAAGAGAATGGGGAGAGAGGGGGGGTGTTGTGCTGCGTGGAGGTATGGTAAGGGGCGGGTTGGAAGAGAAAAGAGAATAGAGAGTGGGATAGAGGAGATCGGGAAAGGGGAGGGTAAGGGGCGGGATGGAAGGGAGAATTGAGTGGAGAGGCGAACAGCGGGAAGGGTAAGGGGCGGGATGAGAGGGTGAAGAGAATATAGAGAGTGGGAGAGTGTAGATCGGCTGAGAGGATAAGTTGCGGGACGGTAGGGAGAAGAGTACGTGAGAGGGGGTAGTGGCGGGTTGGAGGGTATGGTAAGGGGTGGTATGGGAGGGGGAGAGGGGTGGAGAGGATAAGGGAGAGGAAGGCAAGTGGTGGGATGGGAGGGAGAAGATTTTGGTGTGAGAGGGAGAGAGGAGAACGGCGGGGAGAGAGCGTAAGGGGCGAGATGGAATGGAGAGGATAATCACGGGAAGGGTATGGTGCGGGATGTGAGGGAGAAGAGAATGGAGAGACAGGGAGAGTGTAGATCGACGGGGAGTGTAGGGGCGGGGTGAGAGGGGGAGGAGAATGTAGAGAGAGAGGGAGAGAAGATAGCGGAGGGACCGGAGGGCAAAGGAGGGTGTGGAATGTGGAAGTGAATTTAGAGAGGAGATAAGAGCGAGGCGGGGAGGTAGGGTAAGGGGCGGGCTGGAAAAGTGTAGTGAATGCAGTGGAGTACGCCGGGGAAGGTTAGGCGCGGGATGTGAGGGAGAAGATAATGGTGTGTGAGAGAGAGAGAGGAGAACGGTAGGGAGGGCATGGGGCGGGTTGCTAGGGAGAAGAGAATGATGAAAGTTCGAGAGAGTAGAGCGGCTGGGGATAAAGGTAAGTGGCGGGATGTGAGGGAGAAGAGTATGGAGTTAGAGAGAGAGAGAGAGAGGACAGCGGCGGTGTTGAAGGGTAAAATGTGGGATGGGAGGGAGAAGGGAAGGTAGACAGAGGGTGAGAGGTGATTGGTGTGGAAGGAGCATAATGGGTGGAATGAGATGGAGAGTAAGAGGGCGAGAGAGAGAGTGAGGGAGCGGCTGTGAGGGAATGTAAATGACGGTTGGGAGGGAGAAGATAATGGAGGGAGCGGCAGAGAGGAGAGCGACGTGGGGGGAGGGTAAGGGGCGGGATGGGAGGGAGAAGGGAATGGAGAGAGAGGGTTAGATGTGATTGGTGTGGAAGGAACATAATGGGTGGGATCGAAAGGACAAGAGAATGGAGAGAGAGGGAATGAGAGGAGAGGCGGGGAGAGAATGTAAGTTACGGGAAGGAGGGAGAAGAGAATGGATGGAGAGAGGAGAGCGGCTTAGGGGGAGGGTAAGGGGCTGAATGAGATGTAGAAGATGGATAGAGTGGGTGGGAGGTAAGCGGCGCGGTGGGATTGTAAGTGGCGGGATGGGAGGGAATTTTTTTGCCACGCATCTGAATGTATTTTCGAAACTAACGCCACGAGGGTCCTCTTCTGGAAGTATGAATACGCTTGCATCTCTACGCCAACTTCTCTAAAACTCTTCGTTACACCAATTGATCCTCCTAAGATGTCGGAGAGATAGAGAAGAAAGCAGAGAGCGCGTTTTCTTTCTCTTTGATATGCGTTGGCATCTTCATAAGAAACTTACTCGTATCGATACGGAAGAAATCTTCGTGTGGACCAACTCTTTGGTGAACATGTTCGAAATCTTACGGGACAAGTATTGGATTATTTTTGATTTGCTTCGGTAAGTTCATGATAACCCTCACTCATTTTTCGTTTTGATTAATCTTTATGAATATTTTAAATTTACATTTCAATTGTAAACATTTTCCTAACAATCATAGTAGATTTCAAGAAAATATGCATAGCAAGTGACTTCTCAGTAATGTTTGCAGTTAGAACGCTACTCTCCCCAGTCATTATCGTAAATATGACGTTTTAACACGTTGTAACATTGGTGGAGAAAATGTATTTGATGTGGAAATATACATTCCTTAATTTAGATTATGGCTTCCGAATACTACTTAATCAGGATTCATTTTGCCGCGGAAGATGGAATAATTTAAGAAATTGCTGGTTTAGGGCGTTTCCTCGAGAAAATGTGTTCGCAGACTTTTGATAAGCTGAAAACGTAGCCTTCAAAATGGCAAAACTCGTCGTTTCGAAATGTTACCATTATCAAATTATCGATTGGTTAGACTTTAAAATATTTAATGCAATTAGAAATCATAAATTAACGATTGAAACAAATCAATGTACGAGAGGATTTTCAATAGCTCTATTTTTTCCTAAATTCTCTCAATTTTTTAACAAATATTATATTTAAAAATAATTTTACGATGCTCGTGAAGGACTTTTTGTCACTTATTTGATTTAATTCAAACTTTATTAAACTTATTTTTCAGGAATTAATTTGAGAATTTAATCATTCCCCCAATGTTTTCTGTTAATACCTTTTAGTTCTAACGGTGACCATTCATGATTTGATTCTATTTCCTGAGCAGACGCATTCATTTCCACTCCCTCGTCATCTTCGGCGTCGTGAGTAAATGGCCGCCGCGACGCATTCTACCCTTCGTCTCTTTATCTCACATTTCTTGTTCCTGGCGGAGACATTGTAACATTCTTTGATTATCCACTAGGAGATCTCCCAGAAGGCGTCATCTGCCCGTCACATCCCCGTCACTTTATTTGCTTCGAGATTTTCTCTCGGGAACAAGGGAGAGACGCGTTTCACGGCGTCTCTTTGTTTGATCTCTTGCGAGGCTCTTCGAAAAAATGGCAGTTGATTTTCATCCAAATATTCCCTTTTGTTTCCCATTCTTCTCACAGGGAAGCGCGCAAATCATTCTCTTTCGGTATATACAACTTTTAAAAAATTCATAGATGACATGTCTACACTCATTTATTTTTTTGCCATTCCTATTAGCTATATTTTATATATGTCCAATTTCATTGCTAAAAACTATTCATATATTAATATTGTACATTTCAGATTAAATTCCATTAAAGTTACTTACCTTGGAAGATTCATATATACATATATATATATATATATATATATATATATATATATATATATATATATATATATATATATTGGGGTGGTCCTTATAATGGGGGAAAAAACAAACGTTTTATTTTGAATAGGGGCACCAGCCTATCTTGTTTCAATATTTAAAAAAATTATATTCTCAAAATTTGGTAAATTTTAGATGAAATTTAGAGGTTGCTACCAAAGTTTGAAACATTAAGTTTTCTTTATTTTAAACAAAATGCAATACAGTACAAAGCATATAAAATTTAGAGTTGGTAATTTCCATGCTACATTGCCACATGATGAACATAAAAATACTGACACAGTGGTATATTAATTGTTTGTGGCAAGTGTTCCCTTCGCAAAGTCTTGATATCTCCTCCGATGATCGCTGACAACCTGCAGAAGAAATTGCTTTTGCTGTTCACCCTGAGTGTGTAATCGATTGTATTCCTCGATCAGGGCAAGTATGCGTTCTGCCGCATCGCTAATGCAATTGATGGACCTGATACACTTTTCTGTGGCAATGTAGTTCCCATCAGAATTCCAGAGTTCGGGATCCAATTCTGTGAATTTCGAGTCAAGACCAAGTATGTCGAAAAATCTCAAAGTGTTGGCTGACACAAAATAGTACTAATTTTTCTCCAAGATGCTATCCAGATCGACAGTCACTCTCATTGAGTGGTCCTCATTGCCATCATTTTGGAGAGCTTCGATAAATTTGGCTTTTGTATCAAAGAAAGCAAGGGCAACCAGCTCTTCGCTGAGGTACCACAGATGACGAGCAAGCTTCTTCAGAGCAGCGTTGGCAACTATTGAGTTTGTAGTCTTGTACTGTTGGAGGTTCTTCAACAGAATCAGGTCATTTAAAGGTGCAGCAGTTGGAAGTGCAGCTTGAAACTACGCCTTCAAATAGAACCTCACAACAAAAATTGCTATGTCTCTTATCCCAGCTTTTGTCTTCAATGGAAACTGTCCTTTGAACATCCACAGTTTGATAGCATAAATGACTTTAGCCATCCAACAAGCCTTCTGCTTTGCACCAGGAGCAAGAAATCGAATCCCATGAGAAGGTTCACTTCCAAGAAAGATGATGGAGATTTCCAGGAGTTCTCTGTAATCATTGCGAGGTTGCTGCTGGTTCAGTTGGTCTGTAGCAAAAGTGATTATTTCATCTTTAATATTGGCAACAGCACTGGCAGTGAACTCATCATCAAGTGCAGTTCTGTATTCGGACTTATCCAGTGACAACCAATGAGCTTGAAATCGCTTGAAGATTAGTATTTCTGTGCTCGCTGATAGACTTATGATGACAGAGAAGACAGATTCCAGTGCCAGCTCCAATATGTGGTGCCTGCAAGGAATGTAGAGATGGTTCTTGTCTAATTTCTGTTCAATCCAAAAACATGCTCCATTTTTTCTTCCAGTATTTGACGCCGTAGTGTCAAAACACATTCCTTTCACTTTCTCTGCTAGATTCCACAGTTCCAAAGTTTCAAAAACAGCCTTGATTACTTCTAATCCAGTTCCAGCCGCAATTTTTGGAACACCGAGCAGTAGTTCTACTTCATCACCTGTGACTAAAATAGGAAGACGATCAACTACTTCCTTCCTAGTAAGATCTGGCTGCAGCTTGCCATTCCAATTCACAACTAGCGGAACTGTTGGATTAAATTGAGAGATTATTTGTTTAACTGTTGCTTCCCTTTGCTGAATGTGACTTACACGAATTGAGGAACGATTTACGATTGTTTATGAAGGTTCTATAACGTTCTGGACAGTTCTAGATTGTTCCAAAAGACCTGATATGGACTATTACATAATACAAAGAGTGCTCCTGTAAATGGACTTACGGAGGATTTATGAGAGGTATATCTGAAAGGTTGTATCTATTGCAGTATTGCGTAACATTGACCAATGGGTGCTGCATCACAATTTTCAATACTAATACTATCTACAATTCACAATCCAATTAAAATAAGTTTAAAATTTAAACTAATTTAATAATGAGTGCACCTATGTTTAGCATTATGATATATTGCGATTTCTCAGATCTTGGTAGCGACCCCTAAATATTATACGAAACTAACCTAATTTTACCAAAATTATTTTTTTTCATAATGGAACAGATTCAAAACGTGCCCCCTCCAGTTTTCCATGCCATAAAAATAAGGACCACCCTTATATATATATACTAGTAATTGGTGCTTGCTTTCATTCATTTTTCAGACAGATATTTGATCATTACAAATATATTTTTAATTCTAAAGATTTCACCTCCGCAGCGTTTCCGTTTTACCCTTATGTAAAAGTAATAGATTTAAACAATTCCCAAAATTTGCAATTTTACAAATTTTATACTTTCTCCTTTATGGGATACTAATGTTACACATTTCTGCCCAATTTTTATGTTCTATCAGTTTTAGAAGTAAAATAATATTTTTCTAATTGTTTAAATTTTAAACATTTTCAACGGCCGCCGCAATATATTTATGGAGAGATTCAAATGATTATTTGCGCAAATGCACCACTTTGTAAATAACTTGAAAATTTTAGCTTCCTAGCTCATCCCGTAGTAGGTACCTAAACAGTTATCCATTTGTTTAAATTTTATGAATTTTTAAGGGCAACACAAATTAAAATATCAAAATTTGTATAATCCTTATTTCGTTCTTTTACAAATCCTAACTCTGAAAAATATTTCAGCTCCGTAGCACATTCGGAAATACATAAACCTTGAAAATTTGTTTAAACAATTTCGAATTTTTTGCGGCCGCATTGTTGCACATTTTCAAGATTTTAGTTTTTTATAGTCGGTTTTCCAAAAAATTCAACAAAAAAAATTTCGAGTATCCAGTTCAACTAGAAGTACCTAAACATTAGTATCTTCCTATATCCTCCTCCTCTGTAAGGAACGTCTAAATATAATGACTTGTAGAAGGTGATCTCACCGTTAAAAAACATTCATTTTTCAGAGAGATATTTCATCATTCATTAATTCATAAGATTTCTCCTCGGTACCGATTTTCGTTTTTTCCTTATGGAAAAATAATGGATTAAAACAATCACTAATTCTTTAAATTATAGGAATATTATAAATGCTCCACATTGGGTTAATAATGCCACACATTTCCGACAAATTTTAATTTTGTATTTTGTATGCTACGGAGTATTGATTTTTTTAGGGGTAGAGTTTGTGACAAAACGAAATTAAAATATTTTGATATTTTAATTTATTTGGCAGTTAAAAATTATTAAAATTAAAAAAAATAGATAACTGTTTGGCTACTACGGGGTGAGCAAGGAAACTGAAAATTTCAAGTTATTTACAGAGTAGTGCATTTGTCTAAATAAGCATTTGAATCTCTCCATAAATATATTGCAGCGGCCATTAAAAATGTTCAAAATTTAAATAATTATAAAAATATTATTTCACTTATAGAAGTGCTACAACTTTTAAAATTTGGCAGAAATGTGTAGAATTTGTCCCCCATAATGGAGTAAGTATACAATTTTTAAAATTGCAAAGTTTGGGTATTGTTTTAATCTATTATTTTTACATAAGGGAAAAACGAAAATCGCTCCAGAGGTGAAATTTTTAGTTTTAAAAAAATATTTGTAATGATGAAATATCTGACTGTAAAATGAATGTTTTTTAAGGTGAGATGAAATGCTTGCAGTATGCAAGCACCATCTACAAGTCATTACATATAGACGTTCCTTACAGAGGACGAGGAGGATATAGGAAGATTTTAATGTTTAGGCACTTCTAAATGAGCTGGAGATTCAAAATTTTTTCTTTGGCAGGATTTTTTGTAATATTAACTAAAAAAGACGAAAATCTTGAGAAAGTGCAACAATGCGGCCACTATAAATTCGAAATTGTTTAAACAAATTACCAAGGTTTATGTATTTTCGGAAATGCTACGTAGCTGAAATTATTTTTAAGGGTAGGATTTGTAAAAAAAAAACAAAATAGTGAATATAGAAATTTTGATATTTTAATTTGTTTGGCAGTTTAAAATTCTTAAAGTTTAAACAAATAGATAACTTTTGAGGTACTACGGGATAAGTTAAGAAGCTGAAATTTTTAAGTTATTTACAGAGTAGTGCAGTTGCACAAATAAACATTTGAGTCTTTTCATAAATTTTATGCAGCGGCCGTTAGAAATGTTTAAATTTAAAAAAATTAGAAATATATTATTTCATTTATAGGATTTATAGGATATTTAGGATTTTGCAGAAATGTGTAGCATTAGTACTTCATAATGATGTAAAGATAAAATTCTTAAAATTGCATAGTTTATGGATTGTTTTAATCTATTATGTTTACATAAGGCGAAAACGACAATCGCTGCGGAGGAGAGATTTTTAGAATTAAAAAAATATTTTTAATTATGAAATATCTGTCTGAAAATATGTTTTTTCAAGGTGAGATGATATGCTTGCAGAATGCATGCACCTTCTACTAGTCACATATAACTTATAGGAGGATACTGATGTTTAGGCACTTCCAGATGAGCTGGAGATTCGAAAATTTTTTTCGATAAAATTTTGTGCAAAACCGACTAGAAAAAACGAAAATCTTCAAAAAGTGCAACAATGCGGCCGCTATAAATTCGCAATTGTTTAAACAAATTATGAATGCTTATGCATTTCCGAATGTGTTACGGAGCTGAAAGTTTTTTTGGGTAGGATTTGTAAATAACGAAATAGGGATTATACAAATTTTGATATTTTAATTTGTTTGGCAGTTAAAATTTCTTAAAATTTAAACAAATAGGTAACTGTGTAGGTACGACGGGGTGAGCTAGGAAGCTGAAATTTTCAAGTTATGAATATCATACGTTTTCCACATTGGATTAATAATGCCACATATTTATGCCAAATTTTAAATTTGTAGCACATTTAGAATTGAAATAACATTTATCTAATTGTTTAAATTTTAATAATTTTTAACGGCCGCAATAAGAATTTTGTAGATACATTGAAAAGTTTATTCGTTTTAATGAACTAAACTTTAAATAACTTGAAACTTTCCGCTCTCTAACTCGCCCCGTAGTATCTGAACATTGACCTATTTGTTTAAAATTTAAGAATTTTTAACTGCCAAACAAATTAAAATAGCAAAATTTGTATAATCTTTTTTTCGTTTTTTTACATATCCTACCTATAAAAATAATTTCAGCTCCGTAGCACATTCGGAAGTACATAATCCTTGAAAATTTGTTTAAACAATTGCAAATTCTTAGCGGCCGCATTGTTGCACTTTTCAAGATTTTCGTTTTTACTAGTCGGTTTTGCACAAAATCCTACCTAAGAAAAAAATTTTGAATCTCCAGCTCATCTGGATGTGCCTAAACATTAGTATCCTCTTATATACTATATGTATGTTATATCCTCCTCCTCTGTAAGAAACGTGATAGGGAGAGAGAGACTGGTAATAATTGGTATAAAATACGAAATTGTTATAAAATGTGCTGAAGAAAAGTTGAGCATAAACATTAGTGTAAAGCCAATAAAAAATTTCCAGACCATGGATCATCATGGCAAAAGACACAAAATGCACCTAATAAATTATATTTGAAAACGCGGAAGCAAAATCCGATTTCGAAATATAGATACTCCTACTAACTGGAAATTAAATAAATATATAAAAAAGATTTGCTAAATGCAAGACATGAAAAAATGTTTCCTCACAGTAAAGAATAATCATATATTTGGAAAGTTTTGCCGCATAGTATAAGTTTGAGCGGCAGACGTTTTTTCGTATTAAAATATGTGCGCAATTTTCGGTGCTCAAGAAGTTATACAGACTGCGTAGAGGACGAATTGTAAAACTGAGCGCTTTGTTTGAAACATACGCCTTACTTTTACGAAAAGCTTTATCTATAAAATGATCAATGATGGCGTTTATTTTAATGCAAGCGATGAATTTTTATAACGAAATTTTCAAGCGCTAGTTACAAATAATATGATCACCGATTTTTCTTTGCCTTAAGAGTTCCAAATTATGACTAAATTATAAATTTAATTTTTATGAGTCATGCAATGATGCATAGATATTAAAAAAGTACGTACATCGAAAAAGGGTTATAGACCATAGACAAAACTCACGTGAATTGTTGACTCGCTTGTAAAATTTGATAAAAACCATCCCGCTCATATATAAGGTGCATATCACGGCGTGCATTCAACCCCTGACTGCATTTAAGTTTTGCAAAAAACAGATAAGTGGAGAAAATCTTTATTCGAAGAAAAGCTCTTTTGAGTGGAAGCAATTTAAAGCCGATTTGAAAAGGGTTATGCCGTCGTCACGCTAGATTTGAACGGACTCGATCACGCCACTGGACGTCAAACGCCCTTCAAATCTCCCTTCCGCAACCTTTCCTCCTCCTTCCCTGCTCCGCCCTTCCTTCTAAAGCCCTCCTAATCTACCCCTTCCACCCTCTCACTCCCTCACTATAGAACCCCAATGGTACGCTCATTCCACTCCGCAGGCGCCTATCCGCTGCCACATCCGTTCTCCGCTCGCTACCTGTATATTTCCCCTCCGTTCCGTGACCTTCTGCCGTGCTTATAAAGATCGCTACCTCTAGCATGATCACGGGAGTTCAAAGCTGCATTTCGTGACTCTTATAAAGGCAAATGTGAGTGGCGTCTCTCGCCACAGCAGTTTGAAGTCTCTGATGTGAAAATGAAAAGAGTGGCAGTGCTCGTTTTGAATTGTAAGCCAATTAAAGCGTTGTGTCGTTTGGAAGGCGGTTCTCCCACTAGGAACACTACTCTTATATACGTACTAAGAACTCCGTCCCTACGCGCTGCGCGCGTCAAACCCGTGTCTTACTGCACGAGGCGAATTCGTGCGCTGCCCTTGTGCAAACCTGAACCTACTCTTTTCGGCTTATATTTAAGGTATAAAATTATAGCTAGCTCTATTTTCGGGATTCTCTCTCCCTTCCTCCCACTCCCTCCCACTCTCTCTTTATTTATGTAACTTAACTTCTTTTAATATGTAAATATTGTAATTACTTATATGACGAAAGGGTTAAATGTAAGAAGGGACTATATAGTCTCAATTTCGCCCTAAATAAAGTCGTTTGTTTGTCTGTCTGTCTGTCTCTCTGTCTACCCCCATATCTACCTCCCTTTCTAACTCCTTCTCTGCCTATGTCTCTTCCATCCTCCGACCAAACCTCTCGCTTTCCCAAACTTCTGCTTTTCCTCATTCTCTACCTCCCTCTCTTCCTTCCCGTGTCCCTCACATTCTGCTCTATCCCCTTCATTATCTCTTTCACCCTCTCCTCTCCTCAGTACAATATGGTGCAAAGGAAAAACGAACGAAAAAGAGGACTCAAATGTCGAGAGTGTGAAAAAATTTGGAGCATCGACAAAAACAAACCCATGGTAAAGGAAAACGTTTAGTCTTTGGTTTTCATCAAAGCATTTGTTGATAAGGCCAAAATTAATAATTCATTATCACATCCTTAATTTTATGGAAAGCGTATAACCATTACAATTTTTAATTAGATTACGATTTTACTTTTAGAAACCTTGAACTCGTTGCTACGACAGTTAGAATTTTTTATTGTTGTGCCTCAGAAAAATAAGTTTTTTTGCGATTAAAAACTAATATTTTTGCCAATTTAGCAAGGATTTGAATTTTTTCTTTAAAAAGTAACATTTCATTCTTTTATCTACAAGACTCTTCTGTCCCCAGTTCGTATCTCAGTTTTAAGTAATTTAAAAAAGCATATTTGCAAATTCCTGCATTGAATCTCATTATTTTCTTATGGGGCATTGAAATGGAGCAATGGAGTCGAAAAGACCCCTTAAAATTGCAAATTTTTGGGATTTTCGATGGCATGGGACATTTAGGAGGGTTCGTACGCAATATTTTTAAAGATAAATTTATGAAAAAAATCCTCAGCTTTCTTATGAGTTTAACTAAAACCGATTAATATCGGAGGTTTATATGTTATATGAAGAAAATTATCTCTATTGCTTTTGTATAACGTATGAATCATCCGTTGATACTACAATCCGTTAATAATAGAATAGAATCTTGGTATCTCTCTGTATCTCGGTAGAGGGGGTCTCCGCTTTACGTTGGGGTTAGGTACAACAAAAGTGCAACGTACATATCGACACCACTTATAACGGGAACTTTTCCCATAAGAATAATGTAAAATAGGATTGGGTTAGAGAACGAAAGAACGTAGACTTGACGTATACAACTTAATGCTCAAGAGTTATCAATAACACTTTCAGTGGATGGGAGATCGAACCCTAGAGCTTTTAGCGTTGTTTTCTTCTTCATTTGTTGTCTGATATCCAAACTGTGTCAGTTTGACTACGAGTATTTTTGTTGGTTAGACTCTTCATATTTTTCTCCGGTAATTTTACTAATTACCTCAACTTTTCCTTAAATTTTTATCCTTATATTTACGTTCCTTCTTATTTATACAAATGGCAGCTTACGAGACGAAAAGCGATATTGCCGAGAAGCAAGATGGATTATGTTGTAAGAAAGTTGTAAGGGGAAAAGGAAGAAACTATGAGTGTATTCGCCTCATTTGGAGGTGAAGGAAGAAGCTATTCTTTCACCTTCTCAACCTCCGACTCCTACTGACGTCATGCGAAAAAAGGCATTGCCAGTTTCGTCATGCTCTCATCTGCCGTTCGACGGATAAATGAAACAACGTAATCTTGAAGAAATTTGACCTAAAAAACGAAAGTGCGGGGAGTTTTTACGTTTTCCCCCAAAAATTCAGCTATGTAAGTGCGGGGAAAAGTATAACGGGGATCCCCTGTATCCCTATTGGTATCTCGCTCGGTATTTCTTTCTGATTATCTATATTTTATATGGGAATTACGTGTACGAGAAGCAACGCAGCATAATTTTCATTCGCATTTTAAAATTACTTAGAATCGTCTTATGAATATGTTAGGTACTTGAAACAAACGACGTTTTAAAGATTACATATTTATTTTCCTACTGTTGATTTTGAAATATTACTTGAACCCGACCATATATTCACTTTGAACAAGAAAATTTTGCGGCTTTTGGGTTCAAAATCTTCCGCCGTCAAGCAGTGACGTAAGTAGCATCCCAACTTGAGGGGGACTTCTTGTATTATAGGTGGAGGCAGGATGACTGTAAAAATATTTGGAGGGGCACCAGGGACGTAGCCAATGGGGGGCCAGAGGGGGCCCCGACCCCCCCTAAAAACTCATCGGCCCCTCCTTTAATCTCTTTTGAGTGCAGTCAATCGATTGCACGATTAGTTACGAGAGGCGCCGGTTTTTCGATCGCCATTTGGTGTTTTCTATTTATTATTGAAAAACCTTCAGCCCTTTACCAATCGCTAGGCGAGCAAGCATCCGCCCTCGTATAAGACTTTTGGTGACCGTGTGCGAAAATGGTTGGGGTAAACGGGAGAACCAAAACCTTTTCCTCTGCTCCCATGCTGAGACGTGTTTCTCTCTTTAGACAGAAGTGCGGCACGAGGCCCAAACTATCGTGAAACTGACGCGTGTCCTGCGGGTGACACGCCGGAGTCAGGCGTCGACTCAAAGCCATAGTCGAGCACCGAGTTTTCGGAGCATAGAATTCTCGTGAGAAAATTCCTTAACAAAGTAAATACGAGACCTCCATATGCGTTTTTGTCTTAAACGACTCTCTCTCTCTCTCTCTCTCTGGGTGAAACCCAGCCCTTGCAGTGAAGGAGATCTCCTAAATCCTCATAATTCTGTCACCGCTTGGGTTCAGCGAAGGGCAAGGACAGAGAGAACAGAGAAAAGGGACTCAGTTGCCATTCTTTTCACTAAGAGAACGGGAAAGGGCTGGTTCACTTAGAAAAACATAAAAAATTAAGGAAATAGCAATCACTCGGTTCTCAACAGATAGAATCAATCTTTTTTAGCATCTAAAAAGTGTTTTTCTCAAATGGCTGGCTTTGTGGAAGACGGCATTTACTCTAGGTTGTTTATTGCTGCACATCCTCTCACTCCATATAACTTCCAGTCACTTGTCATCAGTCATTCGGTACTAGTGGTCGAGGAAGCATCTCCTCGTTCTTGTACTTCGGACTCAACGTCAGCATTCATTGCCTTAAAGGTTTGTACGTTTACACAAGGATATACCAATAAACCATATTGACGCTAATATGAAGCTGCGTGAAACTGAGCGAGACTGCTAATTTTAGGACATTTCTGAAAAAATTAAGAATTTTTCTTAAATTAAATCACTAAACATATGCTCGTTATTTTTCGTTCTACTTCAGTAAAAATAGCGCGTTATGTCCGGAGCAACGCAGTATGTAAATTTAATTATTACCTTTTGTTTTAGAAACAATCATATTTATATTGGTTGGCATTTTTTATGAAAATAAGGAAGAATAAGAAATGATATGTGGTGGACTCGAGTGACTGCTTTGGATTTAACGAAATTAAGGATAATCCTTTTCACTTAGAGCTTCGCGAGCAATGCCCTTAGGCATGGCATCCAAGGATTATCGTGTTTTATGTGTAGGCAAGAAGAACTAGATTCCATTAGCAGGTCAGCGAAACAGTTCCGACGGAAACACGTTTTTTTATAGGGGTTAGTATATAATTTTTATATTACATTGAGTTCTATTCATATTCACACGACTTATCATAGAAAGAAAAATATTGCTACATTGTATTATATTCACTAGTAAAGCATTGAGTTACAGATGTTTTTGCTTTTTAGTTAATTCACTTATATCCATGCCATATGACTCGTTCTGTCAAGTATTCGGTATTTTGATATAAATGAGTAAGTTACATTCATTATAACGAGTCGGATATTCGTTCAGCTAACTTTTTATACTAATTTACCATATGCGCTACAATGAATGTTCATTAAATGGACATTCATTCTGCGGAATATTACCGCATGTTACTTTTACGTTTTATATGAGTAAATTAGATTGTTACTTAAATTAAGTAATAAAACTGTGCAACTAATAAAAAGTCTTTTTTGAAGCGAAATATACTATACTTATTTGAGTTTGAATGGTATAGGATTATGAAGACAATAACTTTTAAATTATTATTTTTTTAAGGTCCAAACAAATCGAATAAAGTGAATAGGAAAAGAAGTTGACTAGGAAATTTTAAAGAAACACTTAATTTTAAAGAAGAGGAGCTTGAAACTGATAATATTGAAACTACTGTTGATGACAGTGAGAAGTTAGTTCAAGTTCAGAAAGTGAAATGATAGAGAAATTACTGAATCGATTGATTTCGACCTAATTGTAGAAATATTTGCACAAAAAGCTGGAGGTAGACGAGTTCAGCTATAAAAAAAGAAATATTTTACTTTTTAATTTATTTATATTATACAGATAATTAAATAAAACATTAATATTATAGTTTTATTTTATTAAGATAATTGGTTGCCTATTTTCATTGCTTGTGTTATTATAATTGTTATAAAAGTGATTTGAATGTTGTATATTTGTAACATGTCTAATACATTGTGCTGATTTATAATAGAAATGGGAATGCCTATATAGGTTTTATTGATCTAAAATTACATTTCACATTTTTGCAATAGTATTTATTTTTATGTTATTCTAATCGGTAAACCTGTCAGTATGACAATAAAATTTTCGAAATTAAAATTTTCCACTTTTTATAAAAAGATTATGGTCAAATTGGCGAAATAATAAACGCAATTTTTATAACAACAGAATTCAAAATGATACAAAAAGAATGCATTTAAATTATCAATAAAAATTAGCATAATTTTTATGCATGAAAGCAAACAGTTAATAAGCGTCGATTTTATAACCTAAAGAGATAGGAAAGAAACTCACTACTAATACAAGCAAAGGATTGGCACAAAAATTCAGGTCTAGCCTAATAGATGTATTAAATTCTTCATATTTTTGTGTGCCCCCCAAATATTTTTGACTTTTATGCTGCCCCCCACAGTTAGGAGGATAGCTACGTCCCTGATGGGCACACCAAAATTTAAAAGAATAAAATAAAAATAATAGTATGGGAAAAATTTCAACAATTTTTATGCACTTATCATATAAATGGAAATTATTTATTAAGAATGAAAACATGTAATACTTTATTAATTCATTTTAAAAATATAGTATTCAGCAGGCAAGCGAATGGGGCCGGGGCCACCCCGCCCCTATTTAGGTCCCTGTCGTCAATGAAAGTCGCGTTGTTACTCCTTGAGCAATTAATGCATCGCTTAGAGGTTCACCGCCTCTCCACCGTCTGGCGCTGTCAGTCTCCATACAATCCAATTTTTGAACTACAAGCATGAAAATATGGGTGTTATTATTTCGTAATAAATATTATAATTAATTTAACATTCAGTTTATGTCTTTAACTACTTTAACGTTAAATTTAATCAAAAACAATTAAAAATCTAAACGTAGAATGATTCTCACTGTATGCCTTTAATTAGTTTGTGGAACTTTCAGTCACTGTGGAAAGAAGTTCGCCCTTGAAGATGCCCACTTAGTGGGCGAAATGCATAGGGTTTATAATAAACTTTTATGGCTTAAGGAGTTTTCCCACCGATGATAAACAGCGAATAAGTTGTTGACCTATTGGCATTATATTGATTATTCTAACTTGCCTTTCGCCGCGTAGAGGAAAAACGGTTGTAATTTTTTTTTATTTGTTCGCATCATGGGATGGAACCGAAATTTTATACGCTCCTGTTTTCGTTTCGTTGCACACAACACAAAATTTCGGTTCGGTTCCGGTTTCGCTCCAGCAACCAACGCTGAAAAATTCATTTTATTCTCGAGAAAATTTCTCTCGAAAATGTACTCATATATCGTCCTTCAAAAATCTAAATTTTAGAAAAATCTATGACATTTTTATAGTACCTTAGTTAATTCCGTAATATTTGAAAAATAATCCATAAAATTCCGAAAGATTTTGAAAAGCCATATAAATTGAGGAACAATTAATTTTAAATGCTATACGAACGAATATTGGAGTTGTTAAATCAAATCACTGTTGGCTTTTGAAATATTAACAACGGTTTTGCATCAAATTTAGGACTAAAAGGTAAATAATATTTTTAATAGCTTTTATACGAGCTAAAAAGGAAAAATAAATTTTAATTTCATACAGAACAGTATTAGACGGGGTCGTATAATAGGTATAATAGCGAAAAATGTAACGAGGGAACTCAAACAAAGATTTACTGTTCGTTACATGGTAGAAGGGGCGCTTGCGTGATGTCACGTGCGAATTTATATTTTTATTTTCTTGACTTGCAATAATGAAAACGTATTTGGTATAAATAAAAAATAATATTAATTATTAAAGATTATTTTGGAATTCTCTTGAAAATTTTCCAAAAAAATTCATAAGACGGAGCGAAAAAAACAGCTTCAAACCGGTTCAGCGGTGGTTACTGGAGTGAAACCGGAACAGAACCGAAATTTTTCGTTTTGTGTGAACCAGAAAGAAAACCGGAGTGAAAAAAATGTCGGTTTGATGCCCCGGTCTGATCCTAAATCCAATAGCAAACGAAACGTGAACCGAATCAGAATTAAAGAACGTAAAATCCCAAATTATTATTTCGAACCTGAGAGATAACTAATATAAAACTGTCCTCTTTTGTTCTCAGTGACTCTTCCGCTCGCATCGTCATCTGCCATCCTTCCGCTCGTCCCATTTGACCGCATATTCGCTTCCATTCCCTTTCGCAATTCGTTCGTCATCTTAAACGCATAGATGGATTTTCGTCCACGCCGTACCTTCGCGACTACCTTGCGACTGAATTAACTTGTTCTTAAAGTCTAACACCTCTTAAAATATCAAGCCTATTTCCCTTATCGCCCCTCCCACCTTATCACTCGGTCCTCCTCCCTCTCTTCCTATCTCCTCCCTCCCCTCCCTCCCTCTCTTTCTCTGCCTCTCTCTCCCCCTCTTTCTCTCCCTCTCTCTCCCCCTCTTTCTCTCCCTCTCTCTCTCTCCCCCTTTCTCTCTCACTCCCTCTCTCTCTCCTATGACATTCGCCGTGCTATGGATAAAGGGGAAGTTACATTCCTAGTACTACTGGATTTCAGTAAAACTTTCGATACGATAGAAAACGATGTTCTGCTTTCTAAACTGCTCGCAATGAACTTCTCCCGTTCTGCCATAAATTGGATATCTTCTTATTTAAGCGACCGTTCCAAACAAGTGATTTCCATTAATTCTTCATTTTATTTGCTTATCAACTAGAGAAATGTCCTACAGGCTCAATTTTGGGTTCCCTGTTATTTTCTTTATACAAAAATGACACTCCTTGTCACTTAAATACTATATACAATATAATATATATATATATATATATATATATATATATATATATATATATATATATATATATATATATATAATATAATACAATAATATATAATACAATCATCACCTTTAAGGCTTGCAAATATACTCGTTCTACCGCAAAAGATATCGCAAAAACCCTACATAATATCAATAAGGCTTAGAAACGCTAGAGGTCTGGAGTAATAAAAACTTTCTTAGTATCAATCCAGAAAAATCACAGGCCATCTTAACTGGTTACCAAAAGATATTAGCAACTATTAATCTACCCTACAGAATCCCAACCAACATAGAAAATTCAACTATATCTTATTGTAGAGTGGTAAAGAATCTAGGATTGCTTCTTGATGAAACCCTCTCTTGGACCTCACATGCTATAAATGTGTGTAAAACAGTAAACTTATCTCTTCACTCACTTAATAAGTAGCAGTACTCCGGTTTCTCTAAAAAAAGCATCTAATAACTTCACTAATTGTTCCGCATTTTCACTATGTTGATATAGGGTACCAAGATTTATCTCAAGAGCTATCGTTAAAAATTAATACAATACATAACACTTGCATCAGATATATCGTTAATCTGAGAAAATCAGACCACATTTCTGAGTCACTCGTCAAACTAAACTGGCTAAATTTGGAATCTCGGAGACAACTACACTTTCTTTCCTCCTATACCAATTACTTAATTCCAACAATCCGCATTATCTTGCCGCTGAATTTAGAAGTATATACACTGTACATGACCGTTATACCAGAGGGAGCCATAAACTCCTTATTTCTCATCACAGAACAGTAATTTTCAACAAGTCCTTCATTGTAACTGCTTGCAGACTATGGAACGACCTTCCCCAAACAATAAAAAATTCGCACTCGCTCTCCTCATTCAAGTAATACTGCTATAAATCTCTCTTTTCCTTTCAAAGGAACAGTTAAACACGCCTAATGTTTCAATTTTATTTATTATTTTTTTTTAATCTTGATTTTTAAAAACAATACTTATTGTAAATGATTGTATTTTATTCATTTATGGTTTTTTCTTTTAATTTTGTTCACACATACTAATGTTAACATCTATTCATTTTGTTATTTATATGTTTATTTTATCAATGGCCTATTCGTGTAATGTCATTTTTTTCTCTTAATGATTTTCATTTATATATAACTTGTTCTAAATTTCATTTACTGTCTTTAGTGAATCTCAGTAGGTTTCGCAGGTTTTTCACAAACCCCTTCTTGTGTGGGTATTTTTCTGCATTGGGTTTTTTACGTGGATTTCATTATTCAGCAGTCCTTATTTTTTTCCCCACAAAATCACATCTTTTCTTTTCAAATACATGCATTTTTATTGCTAATGTTTTATGTATTGTTATATATGTTTCATGACGAGTGGTTAGGTGGAAAATGGGACTTCTTAGTCTAAATCTCGCCATAAATATAGACCACATTAATAAATCAATCAGTCACCCTCCCTCCCTTTCTCTCCGTCTCTCTCTTTTCCTCTCTCTCTCTCTCACTCCCTCCGTCTCCCTCTCTCTCTCCTTCTCCCTCTCCCTCTCTCATTGCTTCACTTCTTATCCTTCCTTCTCTCTCTCTTTTTCAATCCCTCCTTTCGACCTTTGACCTCGTTCCGCCCTCAACGCTTCTCAGCGTCACTCGAACGCGCCTCTGACTCAATTTTGTCTCTTTGGACCGCGCGTCGGATTCACCGCCTTGTACGCTGCTATCGAATCCAAACAGACTATTGAGTGAGTGAGAGATAGAGAGTGGAAGCAAACGCTATCGAATAAATGACAGGTGACATTAAGCGAGTTGGCATGTTTTTCTGGCTTATCGCAATTTTTAATCGAAGAATCTCATGAGCGATGATTCGTTTCGTTGTAAAGTTAAATTATCTGCGATAATACGATACAACAGGGATGATTTTGATGTTTATTTATTTTTCGTACTTATACTAAACGCAAATATTCTATGCGAAAAACATAATTAATCATGCGGTGGAATCCACTATACTCACAATATTAATAATTTATTTTCACTAGCTCAAAAAATACGCCAGTGGTCTTTTAAAATGTGGCTTTTAACGTAAAAAATACGTGCACAGGTATCGATGCCCAATGAATGATTAGAATCTATATACAGATGATAATGCTATGCAACAGGTAGGGAGCCATCTCCACGCAGGTTTTACTGTTTCCCATGCGAAGTATCAGAGAATTAGCGTATTGCTTCATTTCTGCGTTGTTTAATATTGCGAGGTAAAATGTTTACTTCACGCTTCTCATGAAATATTCAGACGATTGTTTCCGCCGATATAATTAAACAACATACATTCCCGTTAATGTCAAACATCATACTCAACCGACTTTAGCCATTATTCAGCATATAGATAAAAAGCAGCGAATCGTGACGATCGTCAGAACATTTCTTCTCTATCTGTACCTTTCTTTTATCTCTCACTCTTTCTATCATCATTTCACTTACTTTCTCTCTCTTTTTCTTTCTCTCTCGGAAGAGAAAATCGCCCGGGTAATAAGCGCCGCCTATTAAATTCAAGAGTCGTTATCAGAGGCGTCCACGTTCTTCCGTTCTGGAAAGGATTGTTCCGAATGTTCATGGTTGACGAAACATCTTCTCAGAAATATGCCAATCCTTTTCCTGTGACAGAATGATAAAAAAAAATGGATGATATATTCCCTTATGAATAGCAGAAGCATTTCAAGAAATTCTCAAAGAAGAAAATTCAAAAGAGAAGGTTTCGCGGTGTTAAGATCAATATTCTTTAAATAAAATTAACAAAAAAGGGTACAGGAAAAATGGCGAGGGAAGAAAATGGAAAGGAAATAGAATGATTAAGTGAGGAAATAAGTACGGAATAGGAGTAAAAGAAGGGAGAGAAAGGGGTGAGGGTGAAAGAGGCAGTGGTTAATGAATTGGGGGTGAAGTGGGAATGGTAGGCAAATATCGGAGAATGTGGAGGTGGTAAAGAGATGGATGAGGAGAAAAGAGGGATGAGGTGAGGAGTGGGATGAGGTGAGGAGTGGGATGGGGTGAAGAGTGGGATGAGGTTAAGAGTGGGATGAAGTGAAGAGTGGGATGAGGTTAAGGGTGGGATGAGGTGAAGAGTGGATGAGTTCAGGAGTGGGATGGAGTGAAGAGTAGGATGAGGTGAAGAGTGGGATGAGGTGAAGAGTGGGATGGGTGAAGAGTGGGACGGGGTGAGAGTGGGATGAGGTGATGAGTGGGATGAGGTGAAGAGTGGGATGAGGTGAAGAGTGGGATGAGGTGAAGAGTGGTTGAGTGAAAGAGTGGGATGGAGTGAAGAGTAGGATGAGGTGAAGAGTTGGATGAGGTGAAGAGTGGGATGAGGTGAAGAGTGGGATGATGTGAAGAGAGGGATGGGGTGAAGAGTGGGATGGGGTGAAGAGTGGGATGAGGTGAAGAGAGGGATGAAGTGAAGAGTGGGATGATCTAAAAAGATGGGATGGGGTGAAGTGTGGGGTGAGTTTAAGAGTGGGTTGAGGTGAAGAGTGGGATGGGGTGAAGAGTGGGATGGAGTGATGAGTGGGATGAGGTGAAATGTGGGATGGGGTAAAGAGTAGGATGGGATTAAGTGTGGGATGAGGTGAGGAGTGGGATGAGGTGAAGAGTGGTATGGGGTGAAAAGTGGGATGGAGTGAATAGTGGAATAAGGTGAAGAGTGGGATGGGGTGAAGAGTGGTATGGGGTGAAGAGTGGGATGGAGTGATGAGTGGGATGAGGTGAAAAGTGGGATGGGGTAAAGAGTAGGATGGGATTAAGTGTGGGATGAGGTGAGGAGTGGGATGAGGTGAAGAGTGGTATGGGGTGAAAAGTGGGATGGAGTGAAGAGTGGAATAAGGTGAAGAGTGGGATGGGGTGAAGTGTGGGATGCGGTGAAGAGTGGTATGAGGTGAAGAGTGGGATGAAGTGAAGAGTGGGATGGGGTAAAGTGTGGGATTAGGTGAAGAATGGTATGCGGTGAATTGTGGGATGAGGTGAAGAGTGGGATGGGGTGAAGAGTGGGTTGGGGTGAAGAGTGGGATGGAGTGAAGAGTGGGATAAGGTGAAGAGTTGGAAGGGGTGAGGAGTGGGATGGAGTGAAGGGTGGGATGGAGTGAGGAGTGGGATGAGGTGATGATTGGGAAGAGGTGTAGAGTGGGATAAGGTAAAGAGTGGGATGAGGTGAGGAGTGGAAAAGGTAAGGAGTGGTATGACTTGAAGAGTGGGATGGGGTGAAGAGTGGGATGAGGTGAAGAGTGGGATGGGGTGAAGAGTGGGATGGGGTGAAGAGTGGGATGGAGTGAAGAGTGGGATGAGGTGAAGAGTAGGATTGAGTGAAGAGTGAGATTAGGTGAAGAGTTGGATGAGGTGAAGAGTGGGATGAGGTGAAGAGTGGTTGAGTGAAAGAGTGGGATGGAGTGAAGAGTAGGATGAGGTGAAGAGTTGGAAGGGGTGAGGAGTGGGATGGAGTGAAGGGTGGGATGGAGTGAGGAGTGGGATGAGGTGATGATTGGGAAGAGGTGTAGAGTGGGATAAGGTAAAGAGTGGGATGAGGTGAGGAGTGGAAAAGGTAAGGAGTGGTATGACTTGAAGAGTGGGATGGGGTGAAGAGTGGGATGAGGTGAAGAGTGGGATGAGGTGAAGAGTGGGATGGGGTGAAGAGTGGGATGGAGTGAAGAGTGGGATGAGGTGAAGAGTAGGATTGAGTGAAGAGTGAGTTTAGGTGAAGTGTTGGATGAGGTGAAGAGTGGGATGAGGTGAAGAGTGGTTGAGTGAAAGAGTGGGATGGAGTGAAGAGTAGGATGAGGTGAAGAGTTGGATGAGGTGAAGAGTGGGATGAGGTGAAGAGTGGGATGATGTGAAGAGAGGGATGGGGTGAAGAGTGGGATGGGGTGAAGAGTGGGATGAGGTGAAGAGAGGGATGAAGTGAAGAGTGGGATGAAGTGAAAAGATGGGATGGGGTGAAAAGTGGGATGAGTTTAAGAGTGGGTTGAGGTGAAGAGTGGGATGGGGTGAAGAGTGGGATGGAGTGATGAGTGGGATGAGGTGAAAAGTGGGATGGGGTAAAGAGTAGGATGGGATTAAGTGTGGGATGAGGTGAGGAGTGGGATGAGGTGAAGAGTGGTATGGGGTGAAGAGTGGGATGGAGTGATGAGTGGGATGAGGTGAAAAGTGGGATGGGGTAAAGAGTAGGATGGTATTAAGTGTGGGATGAGGTGAGGAGTGGGATGAGGTGAAGTGTGGTATGGGGTGAAAAGTGGGATGGAGTGAAGAGTGGAATAAGGTGAAGAGTGGGATGGGGTGAAGAGTGGTATGGGGTGAAGAGTGGGATGGCGTGATGAGTGGGATGAGGTGAAAAGTGGCATGGGGTAAAGAGTAGGATGGGATTAAGTGTGGGATGAGGTGAGGAGTGGGATGAGGTGAAGAGTGGTATGGGGTGAAAAGTGGTATGGAGTGAAGAGTGGAATAAGGTGAAGAGTGGGATGGGGTGAAGAGTGGTATGGGGTGAAGAGTGGGATGGAGTGATGAGTGGGATGAGGTGAAAAGTGGGATGGGGTAAGGAGTAGGATGGGATTAAGTGTGGGATGAGGTGAGGAGTGGGATGAGGTGAAGAGTGGTATGGGGTGAAAAGTGGGATGGAGTGAAGAGTGGAATAAGTTGAAGAGTGGGATGGGGTGAAGTGTGGGATGCGGTGAAGAGTGGTATGAGGTGAAGAGTGGGATGAAATGAAGAGTGGGATGGGGTAAAGAGTAGGATGGGATTAAGTGTGGGATGAGTTGAGGAGTGGGATGAGGTGAAGAGTGGTATGGGGTGAAAAGTGGGATGGAGTGAAGAGTGGAATAACGTGAAGAGTGGGATGGGGTGAAGAGTGGTATGGGGTGAAGAGTGGTATGAGGTGAAGAGTGGGATGAAGTGAAGAGTGGGATGGAGTAAAGTGTGGGATTAGGTGAAGAATGGTATGCGGTGAATTGTGGGATGAGGTGAAGAGTGGGATGGGGTGAAGAGTGGAAAAGGTAAGGAGTGGTATGACTTGAAGAGTGGGATAGGGTGAAGATTGGGATGAGGTGAAGAGTGGGATGGGGTGAAGAGTGGGATGGAGTGAAGAGTGGGATGAGGTGAAGAGTAGGATTGAGTGAAGAGTGAGATTAGGTGAAGAGTTGGATGAGGTGAAGAGTGGGATGAGGTGAAGTGTGGTTGAGTGAAAGAGTGGGATGGAGTGAAGAGTAGGATGAGGTGAAGAGTTGGATGAGGTGAAGAGTGGGATGAGGTGAAGAGTGGGATGGGGTGAAGAGTGGAAAAGGTAAGGAGTGGTATGACTTGAAGAGTGGGATAGGGTGAAGATTGGGATGAGGTGAAGAGTGGGATGGGGTGAAGAGTGGGATGGAGTGAAGAGTGGGATGAGGTGAAGAGTAGGATTGAGTGAAGAGTGAGATTAGGTGAAGAGTTGGATGAGGTGAAGAGTGGGATGAGGTGAAGTGTGGTTGAGTGAAAGAGTGGGATGGAGTGAAGAGTAGGATGAGGTGAAGAGTTGGATGAGGTGAAGAGTGGGATGAGGTGAAGAGTGGGATGATGTGAAGAGAGGGATGGGGTGAAGAGTGGGATGGGGTGAAGAGTGGGATGAGGTGAAGAGAGGGATGAAGTGAAGAGTGGGATGATGTGAAAAGATGGGATGGGGTGAAGAGTGGGATGAGTTTAAGAGTGGGTTGAGGTGAAGAGTGGGATGGGGTGAAGAGTGGGATGGGGTAAAGAGTAGGATAGGATTAAGTGTGGGATGAGGTGAGGAGTGGGATGAGGTGAAGAGTGGTATGGGGTGAAAAGTGGGATGGAGTGAAGAGTGGAATAAGGTGAAGTGTGGGATGGGGTGAAGAGTGGTATGGGGTGAAGAGTGGGATGGAGAGAAAAGTGGAATAAGGTGAAGAGTGGGATGGGGTGAAGAGTGGTATGGGGTGAAGAGTGGGATGGAGTGATGAGTGGGATGAGGTGAAAAGTGAGATGGGGTAAAGAGTTGGATGGGATTAAGTGTGGGATGAGGTGAGGAGTGGGATGAGGTGAAGAGTGGTATGGGGTGAAAAGTGGGATGGAGTGAAGAGTGGAATAAGGTGAAGAGTGGGATGGGGTGAAGAGTGGTATGGGGTGAAGAGTGGGATGGAGTGATGAGTGGGATGAGGTGAAAATTGGGATGGGGTAAAGAGTAGGATGGGATTAAGTGTGGGATGAGGTGAGGAGTGGGATGAGGGGAAGTGTGCTATGGGGTGAAAAGTGGGATGGAGTGAAGAGTGGAATAAGGTGAAGAGTGGGATGGGGTGAAGAGTGGTATGGGGTGAAGAGTGGGATGGAGTGATGAGTGGGATGAGGTGAAAAGAGGGATGGGGTAAAGAGTAGGATGGGATTAAGTGTGGGATGAGGTGAGGAGTGGGATGCGGTGAAGAGTGGTATGGGGTGAAAAGTGGGATGGAGTAAAGAGTGGAATAAGATGAAGAGTGGGATGGGGTGAAGAGTGGTATGGGGTGAAGAGTGGGATGGAGTGAAGAGTGGAATAAGGTGAAGAGTGGTGTGGGGTGAAGTGTGGGATGCGGTGAAGAGTGGGATGGAGTGATGAGTGGGATGAGGTGAAAAGTGGGATGGAGTAAAGAGTAGGATGGGATTAAGTGTGGGATGAGGTGAGGAGTGGGATGAGGTGAAGAGTGGTATGGGGTGAAATGTGGGATGGAGTGAAGAGTGGAATAAGGTGAAGAGTGGGATGGGGTGAAGTGTGGGATGCGGTGAAGAGTGGTATGAGTTGAAGAGTGGGATGAAGTGAAGAGTGGGATGGGGTAAAGTGTGGGATTAGGTGAAGAATGGTGTGCGGTGAATTGTGGGATGAGGTGAAGAGTGGGATGGGGTGAAGAGTGGGTTGGGGTGAAGAGTGGGATGGAGTGAAGAGTGGGATAAGGTGAAGAGTTGGAAGGGGTGAGGAGTGGGATGGAGTGAAGGGGTGGGATGGAGTGAGGAGTGGGATGAGGTGATGATTGGGAAGAGGTGTAGAGTGGGATAAGGTAAAGAGTGGGATGAGGTGAGGAGTGGAAAAGGTAAGGAGTGGTATGACTTGAAGAGTGGGATGGGATGAAGAGTGGGATGAGGTGAAGAGTGGGATGGGGTGAAGAGTGGGATGGAGTGAAGAGTGGGATGAGGTGAAGAGTAGGATTGAGTGAAGAGTGAGATTAGGTGAAGAGTTGGATGAGGTGAAGAGTGGGATGAGGTGAAGAGTGGTTGAGTGAAAGAGTGGGATGGAGTGAAGAGTAGGATGAGGTGAAGAGTTGGATGAGGTGAAGAGTGGGATGAGGTGAAGAGTGGGATGATGTGAAGAGAGGGATGGGGTGAAGAGTGGGATGGGGTGAAGAGTGGGATGAGGTGAAGAGAGGGATGAAGTGAAGAGTGGGATGATGTGAAAAGATGGGATGGGGTGAAGAGTGGGATGAGTTTAAGAGTGGGTTGTGGTGAAGAGTGGGATGGGGTGAAGAGTGGGATGGGGTAAAGAGTAGGATGGGATTAAGTGTGGGATGAGGTGAGGAGTGGGATGAGGTGAAGAGTGGTATGGGGTGAAAAGTGGGATGGAGTGAAGAGTGGAATAAGGTGAAGAGTGGGATGGGGTGAAGAGTGGTATGGGGTGAAGAGTGGGATGGAGTGAAGAGTGGAATAAGTTGAAGAGTGGGATGGGGTGAAGTGTGGGACGCGGTGAAGAGTGGGATGGAGTGATGAGTGGGATGAGGTGAAAAGTGGGATGGAGTAAAGAGTAGGATGGGATTAAGTTTGGGATGAGGTGAGGAGTGGGATGAGGTGAAGAGTGGTATGGGGTGAAAAGTGGGATGGAGTGAAGAGTGGAATAAGGTGAAGAGTGGGATGGGGTGAAGTGTGGGATGCGGTGAAGAGTGGTATGAGGTGAAGAGTGGGATGAAGTGAAGAGTGGGATGGAGTGAGGAGTGGGATGAGGTGATGATTGGGAAGAGGTGTAGAGTGGGATAAGGTAAAGAGTGGGATGAGGTGAGGAGTGGAAATGGTAAGGAGTGGTATGACTTGAAGAGTGGGATGGTGTGAAGAGTGGGATGAGGTGAAGAGTGGGATGGGGTGAAGAGTGGGATGGAGTGAAGAGTGGGATGAGGTGAAGAGTAGGATTGAGTGATGAGTGAGATTAGGTGAAGAGTTGGATGAGGTGAAGAGTGGGATGAGGTGAAGAGTGGTTGAGTGAAAGAGTGGGATGGAGTGAAGAGTAGGATGAGGTGAAGAGTTGGATGAGGTGAAGAGTGGGTTGAGGTGAAGAGTGGGATGATGTGAAGAGAGGGATGGGGTGAAGAGTGTGATGGGGTGAAAAGATGGGATGGGGTGAAGACTGGGATGAGTTTAAGAGTGGGTTGAGGTGAAGAGTGGGATGGGGTGAAGAGTGGGATGGGGTAAAGAGTAAGATGGGATTAAGTGTGGGATGAGGTGAGGAGTGGGATGAGGTGAAGAGTGGTATGGGGTGAAAAGTGGGATTGAGTGAAGAGTGGAATAAGGTGAAGAGTGGGATGGGGTGAAGAGTGGTATGGGGTGAAGAGTGGGATGGAGTGATGAGTGGGATGAGGTGAAAAGTGGGATGGGGTAAAGAGTTGGATGGGATTAAGTGTGGGATGTGGTGAGGAGTGGGATGAGGTGAAGAGTGGTATGGGGTGAAAAGTGGGATGGAGTGAAGAGTGGAATAATGTGAAGAGTGGGATGGGGTGAAGAGTGGTATGGGGTGAAGAGTGGGATGGAGTGATGAGTGGGATGAGGTGAAAAGTGGGATGGGGTAAAGAGTAGGATGGGATTAAGTGTGGGATGAGGTGAGGAGTGGGATGAGGTGAGGAGTGGTATGGGGTGAAAAGTGGGATGGAGTGAAGATTGGAATAAGGTGAAAAGTGGGATGGGGTGAAGAGTGGTATGGGGTGAAGAGTGGGATGGAGTGATGAGTGGGATGAGGTGAAAAGTGGGATGGGGTAAAGAGTAGGATGGGATTAAGTGTGGGATGAGGTGAGGAGTGGGATGAGGTGAAGAGTGGTATGGGGTGAAAAGTGGGATGGAGTGAAGAGTGGAATTAGGTGAAGAGTGGGATGGGGTGAAGTGTGGGATGCGGTGAAGAGTGGTATGAGGTGAAGAGTGGGATGAAGTGAAGAGTGGAATGGGGTAAAGTGTGGGATTAGGTGAAGAATGGTATGCGGTGAATTGTGGGATGAGGTGAAGAGTGGGATGGGGTGAAGAGTGGGTTGGGGTGAAGAGTGGGATGGAGTGAAGAGTGGGATAAGGTGAAGAGTTGGAAGGGGTGAGGAGTGGGATGGAGTGAAGGGTGGGATGGAGTGAGGAGTGGGATGAGGTGATGATTGGGAAGAGGTGTAGAGTGGGATAAGGTAAAGAGTGGGATGAGGTGAGGAGTGGAAAAGGTAAGGAGTGGTATGACTTGAAGAGTGGGATGGGGTGAAGAGTGGGATGAGGTGAAGAGTGGGATGGGGTGAAGAGTGGGATGGAGTGAAGAGTGGGATGAGGTGAAGTGTAGGATTGAGTGAAGAGTGAGATTAGGTGAAGAGTTGGATGAGTTTAAGTGTGGGATGAGGTGAAGAGTGTATGAGTTGAAGAGTGGGATGGAGTGAAGAGTAGGATGAGGCGAAGAGTGGGATGATTTGAGGAGTGGGATGAGGTGAAGAGTGGGATGGAGTGAAGTGTGGGATGTGGTGAAGAGTGTTATGGAGTGAAGTGTGGGATGTGGTGAAGAGTGGTATGGAATGAAGTCTGGGATGAGGTGAAGAGTGGGATGGGGTGAAGTGTGGGATAGAGTAAGGAGTGAGATGAGGTGAAGAGTGGGATGAGTTGAAGAGTGGGATGGGGAGAAAAGTGGGATGGAGTGAAGAGTGGGATGAGGTGAAGAGTGGGATGAGGTGAGGAGTGGGATTAGGCAAGGAGTGGGATGAGTTGAAGTGTGGGATGGAAGGAAGTGTGTGTTGAGATGAGGAGTGGGATGAGGTGAAGAGAGGGATGAAGTGAAGTGTGGGATGAGGTGAAGAGTGGGATGGGGTGAAGAGTGGGATGAGTTTCAGAGTGGGTTGAGGTGAAGAGTGGGATGGGGTGAAGAGTGGGATGAGGTGAAGAGTGGTATGGGGTGAATTGTGGGTTGAGGTGAAGAGTGGGATGAGATGAAGAGTGGGCTGAAGTGAAGAGTGGGATGAGAGGAAGACTGTTAGTGGGTGAAGAGTGGGATGGGATGAAGAGTGGGATGAGGTGAGCAGTGGGATGAGGTGAAGAGTGGGTTGGGGTGAAAAGTGGGATGGAGTGAAGAGTGGGATAAGGTGAAATGTGGGATGGGGTGAAGTGTGGGATGCGGTGAATCGAGGTATGAGATGAAGAGTGGGATGAATTGTAGAGTGTGATGGGGTAAAGTGTGGGATGAGGTAAAGAATGTTATGGGGTGAAGTGTGGGATGTGGTTAAGAGTGGGATGAGTTGAAGAGTTGGATGAAGTGAAGAATGGGATGCGGTGAAGTGTGGGATGAGGTGAGGAGTAAGATGAGGTGAAGAGTGGGATGAGGTGAGGAGAGGGATGAAGTGAGGATTGGGATGAGGTGAAGAGTAGTAGGATGGGGTGAAGAGTTGGATGAGGCGAGGAGTAAGATGAGGTGAAAAATGGGAAGGGATGAAGGGTGGGATGAGGTGAAGAGTGGGATGGGATGAAGAGTGGGATGGAGTAAAGAGTGGGGTGATGTGAGGAGTGGGAGGAGGTGAAAAGTGGGATGTGGTGAAGAGTGGGATGATGTGAAGAGTGGGATGGGGTGAAGAGTGGTATGAGTTTATGTGTGGGATGGGATGATGGGTGGGATGCGTTGAAGCGTGGGATGGAGTGAAGTGTGGGATGGGGTGAAGAGGTGGATGGAGTGAAGAGTGGGATTAGGTCAAGCGTGGGATGAGTTAAGGAGTGGGATGAGTTGAAGAGTGGGATGGGATGAAGAGTGGGATGAGGTGAGGAGTGGGATGAGGTAAGGAGTAGGATGAGTTGAAGAGTGGGATGAGGTGAAGTGTTGGATGGGGTGAAGATTGGGATGGAGTGAAGAATGGGATGAGGTGAAGTGTGGGATGGGGTGAAGTGTGGGTTGAGTTGAGGAGTGCGATGAGGTAAGGAGTAGGATGAGTTGAAGAGTGGGATGGGGTGAAGAGTGGGATGGGGTGAAGAGTGGGATGGAGTGAATAGTGGGATGAGGTGAAGTTTGGTATGGGGTGAAGTTTGGTATGAGGTGAATAGTGGGATGAGGTTAAGGGAGGGATGAAGTGAAGAATTGGAAGAGGTGAAGTGTGTTATGTGGTGAAGTGTGGGATGGAGTGAATAGTGGGATGAGTTGAAGTTTGGGATGAAGTGAACAGTGTGATGGGGTGAAGAGTGGGATGAGGTGAAGTTTGGGATGAGGTGAGGAGTGGGATGAGCTGAAGAGTAGGATGAGGTGAAGTTTGGGATGGGGTGAAGAGTGGGATGTGGTCAAGAGTGGTATGGGGTGAAGAGTGGGATGGGGTGATCAGTGGGATGAGTTGAAGAATGAGATGAAGTGAATAGTGGGATGGGGTGAAGAGTGGGATGGGATGAAGTGTGGGATGCGTTGAAGAGTGGGATGAGGTGAAGAGTAAGATGAGGTGAAAAGTGGGATGAGCTGAAGAGAGGGATGAAGTGAAGAGTGGGATGAGGTGAAGAGTAGTAGGATGGGGTAAAGAGTGGGATGAGTTAAAGAGTGGGATGAGGTGAGGAGTGGGATGGGGTGAAGAGTGGATGGGTTGAAGAGTGGGATGAGGTGAATAGTGGGATGGGGTGAAGAGTGGGATTAGGTCAAGCGTGGGATGAGGTAAGGAGTGGGATGAGTTGAAGAGTGGGATGGGGTGAAGAGTGGGATGTGGTGAAGAGTGGGATGGAGTGAAGTTTGGGATGAGTTGAAGAGTGGGATGAAGTGAATTGTGGGATGGGGTGAACAGTGGGATGGGGTGAAGAGTGGGATGAGTTGAAAAGTAGGATGAGGTGAGGAGTGGGATGAGGTGAAGAGTGGGATGATGTCAGGAGTGGGATGAGTTGAAGAGTGGGATGAGGTGAGGAGTGGGATGAGGTGAAGAGGGCATGAGGTGAAGAGTGGGAAGGAGTGAAGATTGGGATGGGTTGAAGAGTGGGATGATGTAAGAAGTGGGTTGAGTTTAAGAGTGGGGACTAGTTGAATAGTGGGTTGAGGTGAAGAGTGGAAGGGGGTTAGAAGGAGAATGGGATACAAAATGTAATCTTAGAGTTAGTACACCAGCTGTTGGTGGTTTTGATTCAATGTTTATAACTTTTATTTTGGACAGAAATCACTCATTTATTGATTTGTATTTAGTTTTTCTCAGTTCCTGGCGAAATGTACTATTTTTAAGTTCCTTTCCGCGTATCAGTCAGTACGATGAACATTTATGCTGCTGTCCCAAGACAGGTTTCACCTGAATCGATGCCTCCATCCCGAATAATGGCGATCTATCAATCTCTCTCCATAGAAGCCATCAGTCGCTGCGTGAAGACTTAAGAGTCATTTCAGCGTGGTGCAATGAATGACAAATTTAAATTAATTACACTAATGTGCCGCAGTTACGTTCCGGAAAATTAAGAACATAGAAATCGGTTTCGAGTATAAAATAGATGGAATAAATATTCAAGCAGCCGAGTATGTAAAACATTTAGGGGTAACCATCTTTCGAGATCTTTCGCGGGACATGCAAATTTGTCGAATTATAGGCGTGGCCAACAAGAAAATGGTTTTCACAGGTAGAATACTACGGAACACTACAGAAGAAGTACGCGAAACATGTTACTTATCACTGGGTAGACCACAAGTGGAATACGCCTCATGCATATGGTATCCGTACCAGAAGGGACATATAATTCAATTAGAAAGAGTGCAGCGCCTACCAGCCAGATTCGTAAAACAAATGTACGAACATAAGGAAAGCGTTACTTCCTTATTGAGGGATTTGAACTGGGTAACACTGGAGGAACTTAGATTGAACTCAAAGTTGCGGTTTCTGGAGAAATATAGATCGGAATGTCTAAAAGACGAGTTTGTAGGAATAATTGAAGCACCAACGTATATAGGTAGAAATGACCGTGACGATAAGATACATGAGATCGATTATAGGACGCAGCGTTATCTAGGCTTGTTCTTTCCGAGGACAATTCGAGAT
This sequence comes from Tanypteryx hageni, assembly GCA_028673005.1. NCBI lineage: Eukaryota > Metazoa > Arthropoda > Insecta > Odonata > Petaluridae > Tanypteryx > Tanypteryx hageni. The sequence continues at coordinate 197,578,868 of CM054115.1, read as the reverse complement.
CACAATAGAAAATTTCATCCTACGATAGACAATCGTTAGGTAGGTTATGGTGCATTGCACCCCAGCCACCCACCAATTAGTTGAATTGCAGGGTAACATGTAGATGTAGATGTATATGTAGATGTAGATTTATACATCTATGAGTACTATATTCCTGCTTTATATTCACTAATATTCCTATTCTTTTTCTCCCTCTTCCTCTTCTTCCGCTAATTTTGCCTTCTAAGTTCGTCCTATGTAAATATAATCATTTTGAAAAATCGAGCGTAGCCAAACACATAGTCGAGACAGGACAAGATAATAACTTGGATGACATTAAATTAATTATTTCGTCAAACAACTCACTTAATGCTTTGGAAAATTTACATATTTACAAAAACCGTCAAGCAATTATGAATACAGACATAAACTTCAACAAAACCTTTTATAAACTAACAGATAAATATTACATCGACGCTTAAAAAATTTAGTAATTCATTTGTATTTCGTTTCCCTAAACATCCAAATCCTTATTGTTCTCACAATTGACTTCCAGTCACTGTCTTAGTAAGTTCCCCTGAAGATGCCCACTTAGTGGGTGAAATACATCGGGATTATCGTTAAATTTTTATGGCTGAAGGAGTTTGTTACATTGATTAGAACTGAGCCATAACCTTCACAACACCATATAAATAAGCAAATGTATTAATGACCGTTACTTCATTGTGGAATTTGAAAATTATTCCAATTTTCTCCTGAGATAAGGTTATCAATAACTATGTGGAGAGCTTCGTCTGTCAGATGACATATTGTAATCACTTTTAGTTAATTTTATTCGCATATATCCAAATTATTGAACTTTTTGCAATTTGTTGCAGTACATTTATAGGTTTCTGTTTAAATATATTCACTAATAATGACGAGCAATGTTCCTCTTAGGAGATATTTGGTTCATTCTACCCATATATAATTTGTGTTCCGTCAAATGTTCCATTTTTCTCCTTCGCGTACTGCATGTCTTAAGAAATTACACTGAATTTGTAATTGATGATAAACTATTTTGTAGTATTTCATATCCAAAAGTTCAGATATAAAAAAGTTTATAATCTAAAGCCTCATTAACTGACAATAACTATATGAAACATCTTAGTTACATATAACGCAGACTATCAATGCATGATAAAAAATTTTATTCTGATAAGTGTAAGAAGTAATTAAATAAAATAAATCCATTAAGTTTTAATACTAAGGATGAGAATGGGTAATTTCTATTCTGAATGAGTTATCGCAATAATGGCGCCCGTGTGGGCAACTGCTCATTTCCTTTGAAAGATCTCATAAGTGGGCAACATGGTGGAATCAATGTAATTGGGAGGAAAAACTGAGCGACCGAGAAAGCGTTCGTTTTCCTCACCATTATACCCTCTCTCTCTCCCCTTTTTCCCTCCCTCCCTCCTTCTTCACCACCCACCCCTTCATCTCCTTCCCCCTTTCCCCTACTTTTTCTTCCCCCCCTTTTCCCCTCCCTCCCTTTTCACCTCTCTCCCATTTCCCCATCCCTTCTCATATCTCATTCTCTTCATTCCTCTTCTCCGCTCCCTCTCGCGATGATTTCATTCCCTTTCATCGAGTACAAAAACTTAATTAATCTGGTTCGTTGGCAGAGGAATGCGCAAAATCGAAATCAAACGCGAAATGTGTTCTCCCGGATATAAATTATGGCGAAGTTTCCTCTTTGCTCACATTTCGAGTAAATGCGATCACTCGCACGTAGTTCACAATCGTGCAATATTCATCGAGCAAAAACAAATTCTGCCGCACGTTGAAATATTTGTGGTAGACATTTTTCCCCTGATGAAATGGAGATTCGGCTCTCACGTCCGTACAGAATTTCGGGTATTTTTATAGAGACGAGGGCTCCATTGACGAGTTCAATGAAAAAATGGATGCGAAGACACTGGGAATAACGGGGTGGGGAAAGTTAAAAGCGGCGGTGGAAGGGAAGGGATGGAGGGGCGAAATGGTAGGGAGGGAGAGGCGGAAGGGAGGGAGGGAGAGAGGGGCGGAATGAGATGGGTAGGAGAATCTTCTTCCCGAGTGTGGGCTCGAGTTAACTGGCTATTGCTTAGAGCAATTCAATTTGCAGTGGCGTCTCCGCTAGGTGGCGTGGCGCTCGCTGTTTCTGGCGTTGATTAACCTCATGGACCGCAGATGCGATTAGAGGATACCCCGCAGTTTTTCTTCCTCCTTTTCGTTCCAATCCTTCTTTATGCTTTCGAGATGGAATCCACTCCACTAGACTCCTGCGTTTATCTCCGCCACAATCTCCTTTTCTACCAAAAAATGTATTCTGCGCGTGTGTGCCCGGCGTCCCGCATTAATTTAACTTTAATCTCTTCGCTGCTTAGTGTGCTTGTGAAACTGCTTATGTTTCCTCGGAAGAAAATGGTTCTGAGGCTATTAATTGTGGAACTTATAAAATAGAGCTAAAGGAATTTTGGCGAAAATTGCGGGATCGTAGTTTACCAAAGAACCATCTCGGTTTTCTTAAATGGTTATTGTTATTAGCTAACAGAATTATGGGACGAGTCATGTGATTGGTCGTTTCGCCTCTTTTCTCGCTTGCATTGCATATGCCGATGCGATTAAAAAAACTGTTTACCTACAAAATTATCGCCAGTAGATCTATTTGAATAAATTTTTATGCTACGGAATTTTTCGATAATATTTAAATGAAATATGTTATATTTATGTTTTGTGCTGTAAACATAGGTATTAATGTGAGTCATGAAAAAGTTATTAAAACCAAATAATCATTTCGGGGGCAACTTTCTTCAGTGCTCATTTACATTCAATTGAATCTAATAAAGCATTTTTCCGTTATAAATTTAGATAATTATGGCAGCTTCATATATAAAAAATGCGCTTCTGGATTTAATCACAGTTTTTGGCTATCAGAGATATCTATTTTGTAAATTTAATTTTTATAAGGCGAGCTTTGTGTTTCTGTATTGTCACTTGTCATTGGCAATTATGAAATATTCTCCCATCACCAACCGTACTGGACATGATATATGTAAATAAAGACTGCCCCGTTATTTTGTAAGGGTTTGGTACTACAAACCATTACAAAAGTCGAATTTCACATATGTTGAAAACTACCACAACTATGTACGTTTGACATATTATATAGTATTTTGATTGACCGCTTTCATATTGCTTCACACTCTCGAGTTTTTCTTTGAGGGCAGGGGCGGATGCAAGAGGAAGGCGATAGGGGTGATACTTGGATACTCTCTGGGACAAGAGAATGGGCTCGGTGAGCGGGCCGTCATGCCGCGGTATGGTTCCTCAAATAGGCTTCAGTTTTGCCACAAAGCCTTTTTCGAAATTTCCCTTTGTTCTCGTCTTTATAATCGCCGTCTTTCACGGGATTTACGGTCCTTTGGAGAACCCTCGCACCGGGCGCAGTAAAGATAGCATTATATGATTCATCCCTCTTTCGAACCGCGAGTAAGAGCGATAACAATGTCACGGAACTACGCTACCGGTTACGTGCCGGTAAGAGGTTGAAAAAATGCGCTCGGTTTATTGTCTTGGTAACCCTTTCACCCTTTTCGGTTTGGGTTTGGGGAATTCCTTTCTTTTGTTTAGAGTTCTTCCCCACCACTAGCTGAACTTTAGGGTTTTCCATTATTCCTAAAAAGATTTTACTGGCGTTTTTGGATCAGTTCTGATTTGATCCGCTAGTGTGTAACAATGAGCCGAGGCCGTGTTATGCGTTGAATATTAGTGTCGACTCTATTCTAGGGCATTAACAACCAAGTTTGACAATTTATCATGTGCCGCAATCTAATTGATTACATGAGCAGTCAGATAAGTGTTCAAGATCTCCTTGCTTCATGCTAATCTGTCAGTGCTACTCACCTTTTTGGATGCTGACGTCGAACATTCAGTAAAAATTATGTATTTTTCGTGTATTCTATCATAATCTTTTAAGTGATCTACATTGTTAGCTTTTATAAAATTTAATAATTTTATCATTTATTTTTGTCGAATTAGACTTTTTATTAATTTAAATATAATACTATTTACGCCTAATAAAAGTAATATAAATTAAAGGCGTGAAATTGATCTTCAAATATACTTATATATTCATCGGTATTATTTTACTTTTTTCAGCATAGTAGGAATATCTTTAAATTTACTTTATCGTTAACCTGATTTATTATTTGAACATTTTTAAATATCCCTTGATAAAAAATGACATCAAATAGACAAAAAAGCTAAAAAAACTTTGCATTTTTATCTTAATTCTTCAGAAACAGAACCTAAGATAAATACGAATAATCAAGAAATGGCAGTTTGACCTCACAACCAACGAACTCCTTAAAGAGAGAGATCTTCGCTAAGGAATCAGTTATATCATCGGCTCACTCCGTCGATATCAAACATTATAGTAGTGGTTTGGTAAAAAAGGAAATCGGTATTTACTTGGACGAGGAAATATTATTAAATAATTTAACAAAAAAATAACTTTTAGAAAATCCGTTTTGCCCTCCAAAACATTGTCTTTCCGTTTTCTGAACATTGAATGAAAGGTGAAGTTGAAAAAAGATACCTTAATCAATCTAACTTGGATAAATATGTCTAGTTAGTTTATTCTCCAAAAAAGAGAGGCGTTTACTGCAAATATTGTAACTTGTTTGCTCCCAGAACGGTTGGTGCGATTAATTGTAAAGATGAAAGTGGGGTTTGGGTATAAAAGCCAATTACTGCATTTCCTAAACTTTTGGGAAAGGATGTTATTCTTGAAAATCATCAAGACAATGTCTATCACAACCGCGCTGTGGAGTCGCCAAAAGATTTTTTAAGGAATTTTGAAAAGCCCTAATTTGAAGTTCAAAACATGATGATTAAAAGCGCTTTTTGCCAATTTTTGATACGATGATCACTTTAGGTCGATAAATTATACCACTTCGAGGCCAAAGAGATGATGGTTGTTTGTGAGACGTGCCTGAAGGCAATGAAAGCATAACTAACGAGGGGAACTTTCGAGCTATATTAAAATTACGTAGCGGAGGAGGATATCAGGATATTGAAAATCACCTTAAATCCTATAGTGCAAATAGTACTTACATCTCAAAAACGACTCAGAAAAACAAAAATCGGTACAGAAGAAAAATATTTTGAATTTAAGAAATATTTCCCATTATGAAATATCTCTCTGAAAAAATTATTGTTTTTTCAATGTGAGATAAAATGCTTGCAGAATGCAAGCACCTCCGCAGCGATTTTCGTTTTTCCCTTATGTAAAAATAATAGACTAAGAAAACCCCAAACTTTGCAATTTTAAAGATATTATACTTACTCCATTATGGGGTACTAATTCTACACATTTCTACCAAATTCTAAAGTTGTAGCACTCCTAGAAGTGAAATAATATTTTTCTAATTGTTCTAATTTTAAACATTTTTAACGGCCACCAAATATATTTATAAGGAGATTATAATGTTTATTTGGGCAAATGAACTACTCCGTAAATAACTTGAAAATTTCAGCTTCCTAGCTAATCTCGTAGTACCTGAACACTTACCTACTCGTTAAAACTTTCAGAATTTTTAACGGCAACACAAATTAAAATATCTAAATTTTTATAATCCCTATTTCGTTTTTTTACACATCTTACCTCCAAAAGAAATTCAGCTCCGTAGCACATTGGAAAATACATAAACCTTGATAATTTGTTTAAACAATTGCGAATTTTTAGCGGCCGCTTTGTTGCACTTTTTCAAGATGGTCGTTTTTTCTATTTGGTTTTGCACATAATGCTGAAGTTTTTCAGTTATTTAGATATTAGGCTTTAAAAACGAATAAACACTTCAATTAATCCACGAAACCGTTATTGCGGCCGTTAAAAATTAATTAATTTTAAACAATTAAATAAATGTTATTTCACTTCTAAAGGTGCTACAAATTTATAATTTAGCAGAAATGCGTTGCATTATTAACCCATATGGAAAAATTATAATATTCCTAAAGTTGCAAAAATGAATGATTGATTTAATCCATAATCATTTCATAAGAAAAACGAAAATCGGCCCAGAGGAGAAATCTTATGAATTAAAGCAGTATTTTCCTGAAAAATTAATATTTTTTTAAGGTGAGATGAATTGCTTGCTGTATGTAAGCACCTTCTATTAGTATGATATATATATATATATGTATATATATATATATATATATATATATATATATATATATATATATATATCAGTGGCGTCACGTGCCCATTTAGGTTGGGTGTGCTTTTATTGGGGAGGGGGGTATGCAACCCACACTACAAAATTCACGTGTTAATTTGAACGTACGATTGCATTTTTATCGACGTGTGAAAGTTTCAAGAGAGCATAGCGCAGCAGCGCTCTTCTTAATTGGTCTAATGCAATTAATCTTAGAATAATTTTGAATACTTTAATTTACTAACTGATATGATTTTAACTATACAATCCATAATTATGGACAACACAAGGGTTCCCCGTCAAATAGACTTGAGCTATGCATCACGCACGCCGTTTATGTGAGAATGGTTAACGCTTCGTTGTGAGAAGATACTAGAGTGAGGTACGAATTATCTGTATTTTGTTACGATTTTTAAATATGTACAACCATATAATACGCACAGAAATCTGAAAAAGTAATCACTTGGGAAAATATTATTTTCCGGATTGAATCAAAGAAAGGGTTAAAAAACACATTTTACTTACTTATTTATACACCAGTTCCAATCTCCTGTTTTGCCTTAGGAATTTTGTTAGAACATAATCATAAAATGAAGGTCGTTTCTTCAGTTCCGCCAGCAATGTCTTTTCAATGGCGAGTGAACTTAGGCCGCATAACCTTTCCTGCGTTTGTGTTCCTCTATAACACGTATGTATTCTCTTCATAGCCGAAAAAGAACGCTCGACTGTAGCAGTAGAACTCGGAATCGTCATGATAAGTTCCGCTAATTTATAAATCTCCTTGAATGCAACCTGAAGCTGATTTTCTTACATGAATTTTAATAGGCGATGCACTGGTTTCCTCGCAAATTCATCAGAAGAAAAGAGCACTTATAGTTCATTTTTTAGGCGAACGTAGTCAAAAACTGGTCCGTAGAAATCCTTTAATTTTTCTAGAATACTATCAGGAAAAGTTTTCGCATACTGATCATATCTTTCGCTACAAAGGAGTTGAAAAAAGTTGAAAAAAGTTTCGAAAGTGAAGAGTATCTTTCTTCCATCTCCAGGCACAAGCAGTCGACTATTCTCTGGTATAATCGAAGGCACGCGCTCTTCTCCTCTTCTATAGATCCTTTTCGTCTTTTAGGCTTCGACGACTCAACCGTATGCTTTTTCTTTGCAGAAACCCAAATATCATCAAATCCATGTTCCTTGTCATTCCTAAGCTATTTCATAGTATCATGCACTTTTTTACAACAGTACAATATGTCATAGGATGATGTTTGCAATATATTATTCAAAACATCAATATAGCCAAACAGAACAGAAAAAATTTCTAGCAAAAAAATTGTTTGAAAATCTTCCAAGAAATACAGAAAACCACGAGATTTGATTACAGCATCCACGTCCCAATCCCCAGAATTCTCCACAATGTGTTCAAAAAATGCAATAAGTTGACTTCTGTGGCGTTTTACTGTTTGATAAACGGGAAGTAAAATTCCATCTGGTTGGTGCGACGGAGTGTAATTTTTTAGCAACAAAATCTTGCAAAGCATTTACTCTTTTCTATGATTTATAAAAATATGCTGCCAATCCACTGATAGTTTGGAAAAACAATCTACATTCCTTGATATTCAAGAGGCTTTGCTTCAGAACTAAGTTCAAAACGTGAGCGTAGCAATGCGTAAATATTGCTAAAGGATAGGCCTCGATAACTTTACTCTGCAACCCATTAATATGTCCACTCATTGCACAGGCACCATCATAAGTTTGGCCGACCAACTTGTCCTTAATATTAAATTCCTCAACTCTGTTTACAACTTGTTTAAAAAGACCACTAGACGTTCTATCATCACTTACGTCTGTAAATCCGATAAACCTTTCGTGTGTTTGCCCATTATGGACAAAACGGAAAACAGTTGATAGCTGCGATTTCGACATTACATCAGAAGTTTCATCCAGAAGAATGACCACAAATGTAGCGGAAGAACTTTCTTTATAGCATCTTTAACTACATCAGATATAGCGTTAATGATATCATTTTGTACTGTGGGAGAAGTTCCTCGAAATACAGTCGATGCCTTTAAATGACAGTCTAAAGGAGGATCATACTCACGGAGCACATTTAAAAATTCTATATAATTCCTTCGGTTGGCTGAATCTTCAGACTCATCATGACCTCTCAAAGGAAGCTCTTGCTTAGCCTAATAACATACAGCATCAATTAATCTTTTTAAAACGTCTCTATTTTTCTTTACTTGTTCATTATGACAACTAATTTCAATTTTTCTTTGTCTGTCAATGAGAATGTCTATTCTTTGTTTTCCAAACATCTTAAGATTTAAAAATGACTGAACATGTGGCTGGGAGCGCTCATGTTTTTGCATTGCTGCAGCCTAATGATTAAGATCGGAATACCCGTGCTTATTCCAAACACCTTTCTCTTTGGAGAATAATAAACAAGGCCAACAAAAAAGTCTTGACAGCACTTCACATCCAGTTAACCATTCTACTGAATCGTATTGTGAAACAGAGAAATGTCTCATGTACTCAGTTTTTGCATCTTTGTGCTTGCACAGTAAATTTGGAAGAGGAGGACGTGGCTTACCTTCTTCGACTTTGTTCATACAATCCGCAAAAGCTCTGGCAGAAAACGGGGCATTCAGTACATCGTCAACACTGTTTACCATTGTAAATATGGGCAAAAAGTTATAAATTATATCTAAAAAATTATAAATATATGTTAAAAACTTGTCTAAATCGGTGTCATAAACACGTCGGTTCACACTTTACCCCACGCACGCAAAACAGACGAAACTCAGAAAACAAAAACAGCATCTCATGACAAGTAACAACGTTGAATTGGATTGCTTCACACAATAGCCAATCACAACCGCTAACTACTTCTGGGTGCTGTTGTCTCAGCGCACACCCTGCCACGCCTTCTGGACGGTTTAAATCCACAAGGTGGCTAAGAATTTGACCCGCTGCGCCATCTGTACGTATGTTTAAAGGGCTCAAAGCTATCCGTATTTCTTACCGCACACCCGGGCTATTAACGTGAATGTGATACAATGTTTACGCGCCGAAACTTCTCCTCTTCATGAACCATTGTATATTGGATTTGATTTTAGGAATCACGCGAAGCCAGAAAACGATTAGGGGAGTCTTTAACAGGAATAAATGCAAAAATATAATATCTGTGACATTGCGAATCCGTGGGTGTGCACCGCACACCTAGCACACCCTGAATATACGCCTCTGATATATATATAGATTGGAACTTTTTTACCTAGGAAGGATTATGTTCAAAACCGACTAGGAATCTTGAAAAAGTTTTACGATACGTCCGCTAAAAATCACAATTATTAATGAAATTTCAAAGGTTTGTTTTTGAATATGCTACGGTGCTGAATTTTTTCGAAAGGTGGAATTTGTAAAAAAAAGTTAACAGAGATTATAGAAATTTTGATATTTTAATTGGTTCGACTGCAAAAAATTCATAAATTAAAAAAAAATAAATGCTTAGGTACTACGGTGCAAGCTAGGAAGCTGAAATTTTAAATTTAGTTAGATGTTAGGGCATTGAATCAAAAACACATTTGACAAACACCAACAATATTTTATTGAGGCCGTTAAAATATTTTAAATTTTAAACTATTAAATTAATATTGTTTCACTTTAAAACTTTCTACATCTTCAAAATTTGACAGAAATATCTGGAATTAGTACCTCACATTGGATAAAGTATAATATTCTTAAAATTGCAAATTAAAGTCATTGTTTTAATCAAATTTATTTACATAAGGAAAGACTGAAATTTGGTGTAGAAGTGAAATATTTTTAATTAAAAAAATATTTCCAATAATGTTTTATCTCTCTGAAATATTAATATGTTTATTTGAGCAGGATTAAATGCTTACAGAATGCAATCATCAACTAATTGTGTGTCTATATATATATATATATATATATATATATATATATATATATATATATATATAATGAACTCCGGACGGTGATTGCCTTGAGGAAAACAATTGTCGAAAGTAATTTAGGAATAGGCACTTGGAACGCAAGAACTATGAGAAAGGCAGGAACGTTAGAAAACTTGAAAGAAGAAATGAAAAGAAATTAATTTGGCATTATAGGACTTAGCTAAACTAGATGGGAATGAGAAGGACAGTTCGACTCGGAAGAGTTAATTGTAGTTTACTCTGGAGAAAATGATGGGGAAAGTGGATTAGCTCTGGTGCTTAGGAAAGATATGACGAAAAGCGTTAAAAAAGATAATAACAACGAATGATAGATTGATGACAGTACAGCTAAAAGCAGTCCCAGTGAACATGTTAATAATCCAGTTATATATGTCAACGTCAGCTCATGAAGATGAAGAAACCGAGATAACCTATGAGCAAGTTAATGATATTTACGAAGAAGACGGAAGAGGAATGAAAACTGTAAAATAACGGGAGATCGGAGCAGCATAGTCGGAGAAGGACAGAAGGAAAATGTTTTTGGGCAATACGGACTTGGGATGAGATACCAAGGAGGGTAAAAACTGGTAGACTTCTACATCAATTATGACCTTGCACATGTTTAAGTACTATAAACGAAAGTTATACGCATGGTAAAGGCCAGAAGATAGAATGAGGTGCCAAATAGATTATATCATAAAACAAAGATTCAGGAACAGCATAAAGACCGCCAAGGCATTACCAGGAGCACAGATTGATTCAGATCACAACTTTCTAATAGTTCACGTAAATACAAAGCTCAAGCAAATAAGAAAAACTAGAAGAGGAAGACTTGGGACATAGATAAATTGAGATAAAGGCATGATGTAGTCAACCTGAGGTTGGAAGATCGCCTAAAAAATTTGGAAAACCAACCAAAGACCGTGAATATAGAGTGGGAAGAAATCAAAACCAGTATCAAAGGATATCTTGGATAAAGAGATTGGGAAAAAAGAGAAGAAAATCAGAAAACCATGTATCACTAAGGTAATGGCGGATCTTTCTGCAATTGCCCCCTTGACCTATTCTTCATCTTTTTCTTGCCATCCTCTTTGGCGGGTGGCTGGTATTGCTGGAGCTGCCCTTCGAACGAGATTCAGATCATTCGCGGTAACCGGAGGAGCGATCATGGCCGTAGCGGGAGCCTTTCCCCGGAACAAATTTGGAGGCTTGAGCATTAATGGCAGCTGGGACCCGATATTTAGCAGTTATCCTTACCTTGGCGGCTGTGATATCGTTGCTGGTTCTCAGCCACTCCGGTGCCTCGAGATATGCAGGGCACTCTCTCTCTCTCGATATGTGGGCGGGTGGTTAACCTGGCCGTTTTCACATTTGGTAAGTTCGGGTGTCTTTCTCCATTTTGACAAATGTGGCCCTTGAGAGGTGAGAGGGTATTTACATTGGCGGGTAGCATTTATAGATGCGGTTGTTTTGATAGGACGCATTTAAAGTCTTAGATGGAACGTTGTGCCGCATCGGACTTCAACCAATAAGACATTGCGCGGTATTTTGTAACAAGAGTGTCGCGTGCGGCCATTTTGACCACTTTGGAAAATTATCTACCTGTTTAAAAAATAACCACATATAGCGAGTAGGTTTAGTAAATAAATTGTTGCTCTGTAAATAATTTCATAAGTGCATCTCATTTCCAACAACTTGGTGCATATTTGCGATCCAAAATCAAGGCGAGTAGCGCCGTCCTATCCGTAGCGGGTAGAGAGTGTTTGACTCGTGTAGCGCATACAGCAGGCGAAAAAGCATCGTGAAGACTATGTCTATATGTTTTTTTTTGTTTGACATAAGCCTTGCAGTGCTGAACTATTTTTAAAATTACAGCTTTGCATACTGCTCATTGACATTTTTAATGTCGCCTTACAAGCAAAACATTATTCATATATAGAAAAAGCTCAACTTTTAGGCATTTTAAGGTATCATGCAGTTGGGTGTTAATGTGCTTGAATGATTTGGTGACGGCATGTTTGGTAGGAAAGAAGGGAGGAAGGACGGGTTCGATGTGGAGAAGGGGAGGAGGAATAATTTTAGGAAAGAGAAGAGATTAGAAGAAGAGCTCCAAGTGATCTTGAAGTTGGCCATTTCTTGCTCGTTTCCTTTAGAAAAAAGGTAATCAGTAAGAATTCTCCATTTTATGCGTCCACTGAAGACATTTAGCAGCCTGATGGAAGAGATGGGATACGGCGGTCGTTCTTCGTGGATGGAATGAATAACTGCCTTAGATGTCGAGAGGAGAAAAGATATTGCAGATGAATTTTTTGTTTTTTCATTTGGAATTATCAAAAAGTTTTCTCTGTTGAGCTTGAAGTTGGGATCTAGTCGTTGACACAATTGATCCACCAGTTTTAGTAACAAGGCTATTTTAGGGCAGTCAAAGAAACGGTGAGGCAGTGATCCGTCTCCTCCACATGCTCTACAGTAAGGAGATGCTGTCGAGTCTATATGTGCGGCCTGTCATGGGTGGATTATACCTTGATGAAAAAGTTTGAAGGGGATATCCGAATCCTTTTTGATTGAAGGAATGCTATACATAATTCGGGTGTTAAGAACTCTCTGATTAGTGAACCACCCGATGTTCGACCACTTGAGTTTCAAGTCATTTACATCAGATATCTTTTTATCTAAATCTAATGATACTTGATAGATATCGGATTTCATCATCTCAGTAAGGAATTGAACTGATTTTTCTAAGGTGGTCTCAGGTTGTCTATATTTTCACGGTCGCCTTTTTTAGGGATTAACCTTAAAGCCGTTCTTCTCCACGACATCGGGACCGATCCTGCTTTGAGGCTGCTTCTCCAGAGACGATAAATATCTTTAGCCAATATATTGCTAAATGCCTGCTAGAATTACGTGGTTAATCCATCGGGTCCGGGGGATGTCGTTCTACTAAGGCACGAGATGGCAGATTTTAGTTCATCCATTGTAATTAGATGGTCAACCTCAGTTTTCCATTCCTCACTAAGAGAAGGGATTTGCGCTTGAGCAAGGAAATTATCGGCTCCTTCTAAAACATTTTTGTCATAATTTTGTCTGAAATGCTCTCTCAAGTAATCGTCTATGGATTTCTCGTCGCATATTTTATTTCCATCAGGTGTTGTCAAAATGCTTATGTAATCTTTGTTTCCTTTTTCCAGTGAGAAAAAGAAAGCACTGGGCGCATTGCCTTCTTTTAGAAACCGGCTGCGTTTTTCGAGGACACTTTTGGATGCCAAACGTCTTTCGATTGCTCCGAGTTCGGCTTTTCTTCCTTTTAGTAGAGGGTTTTTTGCTATTTCTTTGGAGAGGTGGTCAACTTCGTCTCTCTTATTTTTGAGGTGGAAATGAAACGACTCATTTTTGTTAACTTTTATGTATTCGATTTCTAGCCATTTGATTTCAACCTTTCCGACATCCCACCAGGAGAAGAACGAGGCAAATTCATCTTTCTGAGATTTCCAAAAATTCCAGAAATGTTTAAAATACTTCTTAAAACATTCGTATTTTAGCAAGTAGTTAGGGAAGGTCCAATATGCGAGCCTTCTTCTTCTTTCTTCTATGTTGATTCTTGTCAAGACAGCGGAGTGGTCTGTGAAGCCACATATGATATGGGTGCTGTCGAGAAGATTAATTTTTTGTCTCTTATGTAGAAAAATTTGATCTAACCGAGAAGCCGTTATTCGGTTTAGTTTTGATCCAAAGCGTGTATATTCAATTTGATTTGGGTGTAGGTTCCTCCACGAGTCTATTAGTTTGTGTCGATGGCAAATGTGAGCCAGTCGGCTGGAAGCACGTGTGTTATGCTCTCTCTTTGATTGGCGCTCCAGAAGCGGATTAAGCGTTGTATTCAAGTCCCCTCCAATAATGGGTATTACGTTAGTCCAGGAGTCCAGGTTCGACTGCAAATATTAAGTGTCCTTTCTGCACGCCCTGGGTGATTAGGACAATGGATGTTGTACAACATATATTTGTTCCCATTTAATGTGAATTTTAGGGCGGCAAGCTGGCCTGGTTCTATTTCCAACAGGGAAAAATCTACGGAGAAGGCAGCTTTTGACACGACAAACATGAGGCCGAAGAACCTGGCGCTCTCGGGTGAGTGGAAATAATGAAATTCTTCTTCCACTCTCTCCAGTAGGGTGATTAAGGATATTTGACGTTTGTTTCCTGGATGAGAGCTAAATCGGGTTTGTATTTACGTAAAAAATCCAGTAAAACTTGGCGATCTACTTTGGAAGCAATCCCACCAACGTTTAACGTTAAAAGTTTTAATTCCACCATAAACTAGGAAATATTAATAACGCAAAGAGTATTTTGATCAAGCTGGGATGTGTTTTTCTATGACGGAAATGAGACGGTTCATCCGATGAATCAGATTAGATATTTCCGGGTTTTCTTCCTTAAGACAATTTTTTTCTTTTTAACTACTAGCTTAAGAGGACCCCTCAGAGCTCTTTCGTAGGTTTAGTTCTTCGAGATATTCTTCAGAAGGCGCAGCTGGAACACGGCTTCAGTGAACCTTTGAGGGATTTTAGGGAACAACTAGGAGTGGAGGATTTAGCCGGTTGGTTGAATACTAATACATATGGCAACAGCAGTTGTTATCTGGGTTCGATGGAGGGAGGTGAAGATACATCTACATCTACATTATACCCTGCAAGTCACCTTTTTGGTAAATGGCAGGGGGTGCAGTGCACCAAGGGTCCATAGTATTCCAACGTTATCTTTTCCTATTATGGTCTCTTATCGTCCTAGGGAAAAACGATCCTCTATAACGCTTCGTTCTATAGTCGATTTCGCGAATCTTATCTTCACTGTCCTGCCTTCCGATATACGTCGGGCTTCTGATAAGTCCTACTACCTCATTTGCTAGTCCCTCCGACATAAATTTTTCCAGTAGTTTAATTCTAGCCTGCAGCCTACGTTCCTCTAACGATGTCCATTTCAGATTTTCTATTAATGATGTTACGCTTTGTTTACTATCGTAATTCCTCTTTACAAATCTAGCTGCCCTGCGCTGAACCTTTTCTATCTCGTTAATGAGTCCCTTTTCTTAGGGATCCCACACAGCTGAAGCATATTCGACCTGCGGTCGAACCAAGGATAAATAACATAATTCTTTCACTTTTTCGGAGCTATTTCGAACTATTATCCCTATAAGAGCCAGCTTTTTGTTAGCGGCACCTATCAATTGGCGAATGTGGGTGTCCCACGAGAGAACATGATAGATCGTCACTCCAAGATATTTAATCGAGTCTGAAACTGGAATCTCTACTCCGTCCAACGAATAATTATTATCCAACGAGGTACTCTTGGTTCTCCAGAAGTTGATGACGCAGCATTTCATTTGGTTCTAACTGCCATTCCTTACACCATGCAGAGATAGCATCTAGGTCATTTTGGACATACTGGTGGTCTTCTGGATTGCTTATTTCTCTGTAGATGACGGTGTCGTCCGCTAAAAGCATAATTTTACTTCTAACTACTGATCTGATATCGTTTATATAAATTAGAAATAATAACGGACCAATTACACTACTCTGTGGAACGCCAGAGACAATCTCCACTAAGTTCGAAGATTTCCCATCTATAACAACCTTCTGCTTCCTATGATTTAAAAATTCACGTATCCAACTGACGATTTTAGAATAAACGCCTGTTTCTTATTTCGTTATTAACTTCCTGTGAGGTACCTTTACAAAGACTTTCCTAAAATCTAAGAAGATGGCATCGACCTGCGTATTCTTTTCTCCGCTTCTCAGTATACAATTATCAAAAAGACCGAGCTGAGTATCACATGACATACCTTTCCTGAAGCCGTGTTGACAATCATCTAACAATAAATTACTATCCAGAATTCGCATTATGTTGCTAACGAGTATATACTCTAGAATCTTACACGATATCGAAGTTAAAGGAATCGGCCTGTAATTTTCTGGGTTCTCCTTGTCGCCGCCCTTATGAATTGGGGTAATATGCGCTACCCTCCAGTCGCTAGGGACCTCTGCGCGAGAAATGGATTTCTCGAAGATTATCCGAAGAAAAGTGCTATTTCTTCAGCTAATTCTTTTAAAACGCGAGTAGGAATTTCTTCGGGGCCAGTGGCTTTGTTATATCTGATGGAACTTAATTGCTTTGCTATTCCCACCTCAGAAAATACTATATCGTCCATCAGGTCCCCCCTTATTGCGGGTGCATAATGTACGCAATGGTCGCTGACGGCTGTGAATGCTTTTACAAAATGACCGTTTAACAGGTTGGCTTTCTCTACGCTATCATGAATAACGGTACCCGAGTCATTACGCAGGGAAGGTATTGTAGGGCCTCTACCTTGGACCTCTCTCACCTAGGACCAAAACGCTTTAGGGTCCTCCTTCAAATAATTATTTAATACCTTATTCCGGAAGTTAGTAAAAGCCTCGCGCATAGTATTTCTCGATTTAGCGCGGGATTCCTTAATCGTCTTAACTTTTGTTGCTCTATATTCATCGGATGATGTGGACGGCATATTTTTTATTTTCGCGTGGCTTATTCTCTGACGCCTAAGCGCAATCCTAACCTGCTTATTGTACCAACGTGGCACTTTATTGTCGACCTTCAATTTAACTGGAATGTACTTATCGATACCCTTTAGCATTATATCCTTGAATAGTGTCCATGACGACTCAGCACCTGATCGTTCCGTCATATCACGGAAGCCAGGTAGTTTTTCTCGTAGGCGAGACCTGAAGCTTGAAAAGTTTGCCTTAGCAAATATATAAAACTTTCTTTGAGGCTTAGGGTGCCTATCGATTTTCAACTTACACTCTGCATATACGGCCTGATGATCACTTATCCCATCTTCAATGGTGACTTTGTTTATTCTTTCTGGGACGTTAGTTACTAATAAATCTAATGTTTCCCGATCGCGTTGGCTTTCTGACTACTTGAAGGAGAGAGTGCTCGCAGAATGTTTCGATTAATGCCTCACAGGATTCGCGTTCTTTACCTCTAGATTCGAACCATAGGTTTTCTCAATCAATTGAGTGTAAGTTAAAGTCACCACCGACTATAACGATTCCATCTTGATTTATCAGTCAAAGCTTTGATAGTTGTTTCTCGAGACTTAAAATTCAATCTACACCAGCGTTAGGTGGCCTGTAAAACGAGCATCTGAACACTTTTTTGGAGCCATCTTTACTTATGCGGCACCAAACACTCTCGATATCCTCGTCACTTATCGGAATCTCACTGCTATCGTACTTATCACTAACAGCTATGAAAACTCCCCCGCCCGATCTATTAGCGCGCTCTTTTCTATAGACACGATAGTCTCTAGGAAATATCTCCTGACTCTGAATCTCATCCGTTAACCAACTTTCCGTACCTATCACGACGTCGGCATGCAGACTGCGAATAAGATGCTCGAACTCAGCAGTTTTTCTACGGATGCTGCGACAGTTCAGTACGACGACGTTTAATTTCTCACTATCATTTTGCATACTAATCTCACCCTTGACTTTTTCTTCCGCCCTAAAACTACATGCGCTCCCATCACAATCACTCCCACGACTGTATGGCGTCGCATCAAAATTGGAATTGCGACCCGTCGCGCCCTTTACGGAACATTCTAACAATGACCTATCGCGAAATTCGTGCTGTATGTTACGCTCGGTATATATTCTATCATTAGATAATCTTTCGGGATATTTATCTCCTACAAACGCATTGATTATCCCCTAACCCAAAACTGACATACACCCTGCCCTACTCTCTAGCCTAAGAAATCCCTACTGTGCTCGAGAATCCTAATCGCTACTCTCTGAGCCGATTCGGGCGTGTAGTGAACACCAGAGTGTTCCAGTGGTGCCCTGCACAATTCGATATTCGGTCGTAGGTCGACGAAGTCCACTCCCAAGTTCGGTTCAGACCTTCAACTCTACTCCAAACCTCAGAACCGCGGTCAATCCCGGTGAAGATGGCTTAAATGTCACTAACAAAATTTCATCGCGTCCAGTCAAATCTCCCGACCCACGCATGGAGTTCGTAATCTGCACTCCTGAGGACATCTTTTTTTCTCGCTCGCAACTTTCGTAACCTTAATTCTTGTGAAGAACGTTTGTTCTGAAGGACTAAACCGACTGCTCGAGAAATTATGAATAGTATTTAAGAGATGTACTATGTACACTCATTTCCATAAGTATTCCATCAATTTGAGCAGCGTCGCTTTCGCGGCAGACTGAATTTTAACTTTCTATATACTTGAATGTTATGTCAGGGTTTACTATTGTATAAAATACGACGAAATCTTTCGTATCGACCGTAATTTCAGAGATTAATCCGCGTCTTGAGCGATCGTTTGTAGGTATTATTCCCCGTTGTTGTTTAACAGTCATTCTTTGATCGAGATGATAGTGTAAGGAGGCCCATGAAATTGTTTTTTTGTCCAAGTGAGGGGTTGTTGGAGGAGGGCTGAAGCAAACTCGCTGCGTAATTAGTTCAAATAATGGAAGTTAGTGCATTTACGAATTTCGAATCGAGGATTTCATCGGTTTTATCAAATTCTTCGGTTCAATAGTATTTGTTACATAGCGGAAATAGCGAAAGTGAAAAGGCATAACTCTAAAAAACTGTCGATATATATGTTTAAAAAAGTAAAAAAAAACACTATTTCAGTGTTTCTTCTTCCATTACTTGCTACTTGGTAGCATTCACTGTATATTCCACGTCAAACACCGACGTAAGAAGTCGGTTTAGCTGACGGAATACACGAGACTGTAATGTGGTATATTTTTTAATATTTATTGAGTTTAATTGTTGTTTCAGACATCAAAATTTCGTTTCACTTCGTTAATAAGTGAATCTCATTTTCACAGACGAGTCGTAGGTAACTGCAAGATAAATAAATCTCCGAACAATGTGTGACTGCTTGGTTAAACATGGAGATTTCTGTGTGACTTCGCTAAAGTTTTTGCGGGTACCACTAGACAGTTTAATTCTTTCATGCGCACGCAACATTTGGAAAATGACGGGAAATGGATTATCTACGACGAAGAAATAAATGTAAATATGTCTATTTCATTAAGTATACACAACGTTTGTAAGTGAAAATAAATGGGTAATTTACGACGAAGGTATTACGTGAATATAAGTTAACATAAGTAAATGTCGATAAAAAGATTTCCGAAAAGGATTCGGATTTGACTCCAGGATATACATTGTTTCCGGTAAGATTACACGTAAAATCCGATTGTTCGGCGTGCAGGCTTTCATTCTTTTGCAAATTAAAATTAGAAGAAATTGACCATAGATCTTCGGACGGGAGCTGTTTTAAAGAGGAATGGTTAAGTAGATTTTTACCACTACATCCTACAGACACACATTAAACTGCAGTCAGTTTTACCGCCCCCATCAGACCAATGAGAAATCGTTTGCGGCAGCTTTCCAGCCTGAGACGTACTCTCCCCACAATTTTCCTCAAGAAAACTTTTCTCCAATCTTCTTCAAAGCCAGACAATCTACAAGGTTGCCACTGTTTGCATTTTCTAAGCAAGCGCCAACGACTGAAAACCAGCGGCAAAAGGCTGAACTGATTACTGCCAGAATCTGATAAAACATGGTTTTAAAAATTGCCGAGCAATAGTGGCTATTGTTTAAAATTCTGAGGATTTGCCATGGAATACGAGACAAAGTTGCATTTAAATTTAAATTTATATGGTTAAGTTTTCCTCTTCCAGTTATTATAATTGTAGCAGCTTACTTTTGGAGAAAATAAAGCGCTCGTAATTAATAGTTTCCATGTTGATTGCGGACTTACAAGTAATAAAATTACATTTAAAAAACGGCATCTTTTAATGATTGATAGTTTAATTATATACAGAAAACTGCGTTCAGGTATTATTACTCGTTTGCGAGATATCTCTTTCAAAATTTGCGTCTAAATTCGGCCGCTGTGAAACGTCCTCTTAAGGCAGGTAAATCTTCTGTGAACGATTGGCATATTTTTACCAGTTTCCTTCTTTTGCTGTAGGTCTCTTTTAGAAGGCGGTTGAGTTGGGAGTGGTTTAAGGGACCACTCTCACTAAAGGTGTTTTCGGGCACTGTTGTGTGGCTCATATTCGAACATTCAGAAATGTCGGATTTTATGTCGGATAGTTCAGCAATCGAATTGTATTCTTCTATGCTAGTTGGCCTGCTATTTTTCTTCGTATTTCCACGGGGCAAGTTGGTATTTGAAGAGGTTCATTCGGTCATATCTTCATTGAGAGGAAGCTCGTAATTTATGAATGCTGGATTGTGGAAGGTATCAGATCCAATTTGTGGGTATTTAAGTAGGGATTCTTCTATCGCCTCTTTGTACGACTTCCCTTGCCTTGGTTTTGTTACCTTTTCAGGAGAGTGAGGTCGTTTAGCTGGTGAACGTTCAGGTAGTGGTGGGAAGAAAGGTTCTTCGGTTTGCTGGGTTGAATGTTTTAGGAGTTCGATTAGAAGGGATGTTGCTTCCTCATTTTTACTAGCCGTATTCAAGGTCACTTTAGTGGGGGAAGAATCGGCAGAAATTAACTCACTTCCAGCAAGGGCGGTAGGAACGGCCTCCTCAGGTATGTCTTCGGTGTTTTCTTGGTTTTGGAGGGTATTCGAATTTTCTTTGTGCGTAGCCTCGTATCTATTTCGCGCGGGGCATTTGGCTGAAAGATGTCCTTCTTCTTTGCAATTGAAGCAAGTCAATTTTGTCGAAAATTAAACGGTGTAGCGAAGTTCTTCGTGAAGAAGGGAGGGTTGCGCCCGTCTTGATTTGCATTAATATTTCGCGTCTCAAACTGTCAATATGGGAGAAAATTGAATTCTCCCATTTGTAATAGGTATGGGACGCAGCCAAGACGTAATTTTTCCGTAGTTAGACAGAAAACTTGTCACAATGTGGTCGGACACTTCGAGTGGTATATTTGAAACCATTACATTTGTCGGTCTCACATGGATAGGATAGGCGGACAGATGTTGTCCATATACGTCAATTCCTCTTTCCAAAACCAAATTCGCCCAAGAGGGGTCATTGAAGCAGATTACTATTGCTGACGGGATTTGTCCTATTGACACGATATTTTGGGCGGGAATAAACATTGATACCGAAGTAAGATAAACAATTTGCGGGACATTCTCTAGAGCTTTGAATAAAACACCAAAGCTTTTTGTCACCATCTTCTTCCAGCTGAGACGGAAGTCGGCAGAACGAGCCGCCATCACGGGAGGGGCTCCCGAGCCGGCACCGGCCGATGCGGCTTCGTTCGCCGGCATGGCGAAAAGACGGCTCGCGTGAAACGAGGCGCCTTTTAAATCACTCCGAAATGGGACTTATTAAGATTTAGTACTTACAAAACTTGGGCAGTTGGTTAACAGACACGTAAGGTCTGATTTCACTACACACAATCACAGTGAATTGTCGATATCCTCGGAAAATCCACGAAAATTACGGAGCTCACGAAGACACGTCTGCTCACCACTGTATATGTATATATCATCATCATCATAGGTAGTCTGTCCGTAGACAGGTCCGTGATTATTCATGGTTAAACCTGGTTCTCCATATACTCCTATTTTCCGCTGTCCTCTTTATATCTTGATAACTCTCTTTCCCTTTCAGATCGTCTATCAGCTGAAACCTTTTCCTACCTCTTTCCCTTTTCCCATCTAGTTTTCCTTCTAACACGTCTTTAATCATACTCTCTCTCCTCAGGTAATGTCCAACCCAGTTAGCCTTCCTCTTTCTGATAGTCTGTATAATCATTCGCTTCTCTCCTATTCTTCGTAGCACTTCATCGTTTTTCATCCTATCTGTCCATTTTATCTTCAGCATTCTCCTCCAAGTCCACATTTCAAAGCTTTCCAAGTATTTGATGTCATTTTTCCTTAGCGTCCATGTTTCTGCCCCATACAATGCTATACTCCATACGTAGCATTTTATCAACTTCTTGCGGATATCTTCCCTTATATTCCCTGTAAGTAGTTGTTTCTTTCTCCTGAAAGCCGCTTTTGCTTTTCCTATTCTAGTTTTGATCTCATCCGTACATTTTGCCTCTCGTGTTATGATACTTCCAAGGTATTTATATTCTGAAACTTGTTCTAATGGCTTTCCCCCAATAGTTATGTTCAGATTCTCTTCTTTACCCGATATTCGAATGACCTTGGATTTTTCTGTATTTATTTCCATACCATATTTTCTACCTGTTATCACTAGTCTATTTATCATTTTTTGTAGCTCCTCTTCCTTTCTTGCTAGAAGTACTTGATCATCTGCGTATTTTACTGTTCTTATAATCCTTCCTCCAATTTTGAAATCCCCTGTGCCTTCTAAAGCTTCTTGCATTAGACTTTCTCCATATATATTGAATAGGGTTGGCGATAGGCAGCATCCTTGTCTTACTCCTCTACCGATATTTATTCCGCAGGTGTCCACATTCTCAAACCTGACCTTTACAACTTGATTCTCATATAGATTCCTAATCAGTCTCCTGTCTTTCCAGTCTACACCTATATCCTTTAATATCTTCATCAACTTTACCCAATTTACTCTATCAAAGGCCTTCTGCCAGTCTACGAAACATGCGCAGATATCTTGACTGTATTCTATGTATATATATATATATATATATATATATATATATATATATATATATATATATAGTAGATGCGGGAATCCCAGTGAACACTAACAGTTTTTGGAGAGCCACTGGGGGCGTTGGAAGGACTCATATGGAGAAACGCTTGATGGGAAGGATGATGATTGTAGCAAAACTTCGTACTTTTAATAAAATCTTTTCTTGGAAGTTATTTTTGATTTTGTTATTCGTTTATTTAATTCGATAGTTTTTCAACTAATGAATTTAAATAGAAAAATTCTTTTAGCTGCCATCAATTTTAAAATGGAGCAGCATTATTATTGCTACGAGAAATTTTCATTCTCGAATTATATGAAAATTTGAAAATAATTAATAGAATATATGTGAATGCATACTGCACGCAACGCACTTAGACATTTGGATGCACATGCTTTCAAAAGATTTTTTGCAACTTCTATCCTGTCCTTAATTGCTATTTATTCTAAAACTAGATTGTAAATTTTCACAAATGCGATCTGGTTCGCAATTTTTTTGGCGCTGCCCTGATAAGTGGCCTATTTTCGCTAACACCGTTTATAATAATCACGGTCGAGCCGAATTTAAAGGCAAATACCACTTTAGGCAAATTTCTTCTCTTTCCTTTTATTTATGGTCTTACGCTGCTTAAACTGCGCCCCTTACAACTCCCTCTCCACCCTCGCTCCTCTGGAGGGCTCTTGATTCAGTGCTTTCATTAAACGAACGCAAAGAATATAAGAATCGCTCTCTCGAGGAGAGCTTACTAAAGGCGCCGCCTAGTAGCTCTCCAAAATTGCTTCTGGAGCATTTGCCGCAGCCACACCCGAAGCGAATGCCCTCCCTAGCGATTGTCCCCTTTGCAAATACCCCTCTTTGCGAATGCCCTTTTTAGCGAATACCCCCCTTAGCGGATGCCCCCACTAGCTTGTGCCCGCCATAGCGAGTGGAGCCATTCTCCACATGTGACGGCGGAAAAGCTTTTTAAAGAGGAAGTCTTCGAGTTAATCGAAAACTACGATGCTCTATTCTGAGCTGCGTATTCTTCATTTTCAATGGACGGAAAGAAATATCCTAAGTATTCGCCACTAGTCGCATGTGGCCAATCGACAATATATTCGGGGCTCTTAATTATTTGTATTTATTCATTTCGCGACAATATTCGATATATAGGTTTTTTTAGTGAGCCATTTAGCTTATTATACTACGCATCCGTTTAATATCTTTTATTTTGGTTTACAGCCTCAAATATATTTTAAAAGGATTTCACAATGTATTAATTAAAATTACATATTCTTGTATCACGTGGTGAATATGAAGTCTTGATAGTCACAAGAGTAGCAAATTTCAAAATCCTACAGAACGTTTCCTTAAACAAAATCACGATTGCATTTCATTTGATGTGCTTAATATGAACGAATGCGATGCTCTCGGACATGGCTATTTCGGAAAGAGATTTCTTCGTGAGGCGAATAGAACGGCGGCGTCGTGCTACAAGTAAGATTTTCAATTATATTTCAGTGTTCCGATGCAAAATACCCGCTATATGGTACAGTTCCTTCCTTTCAATAGTGATCGAATCGCTTTTAATGGGGATAATACCTATCCTAGAAATGTAATGAGTGGGAGAATGATAGAAAATGTATAATAGCAGGATTGAGAATTAGTTTTTAGCAGGCATGATGGAGAATGAACATAAAATGCGATGTATATATAACCGACACAGATGGATTTGTCTCCTTTTGGGGAAAGCGGGAGAGATGCTACGAAGCGATGGCAAGGGAGACACTTTAGTGTGGCATCCATTCCTCTAAATCCAATTAACATCGGCGTTCCTTACGAAGAGTGATCGCAGGCGAGACCAAACCAGAGATCCGTTTAACGGACCAATGACAATAACAGCGATCGATGATTTTTTTCTTTCGAATCCCCCGATCGCCGTTTTCCGACGCCGCCGCCGCGGCTCTTTCAGCATTTGGCACCGATTCAGAATCCTTCCATCAACTCTCTCTCTCACTCTCTCCTTTCTCATTGCTCCCGCGCTACTACTTTTGTGCAGCTCTTTTCGATACATACATACATTCATATATATACCTATTCATATATACATAAAATTGTGATGTCATGTTTGTTTGAAAAAAAATCCTGAAAGTATAAATCAAGCATTTAACGAAAGATCCCATTGATCTTATGCCACCAGTGGTGCTCTACCATTGAGCGCTATGGACAAGCAGAGAGACTGAAAGATCCGAGCTATTATATTAAACAAACCTTTAATCATGACAATGAATCTAGCGATTAAAATTTTCCGCAAACACTCGTATTAGAAAATATTATTTTGACACACTTTCAAGTACATTACAGAACAGTCGACTAGCTTCTATTGCAGAATGTAAGAGAACGGCCAAAGCATTCGCGTATTTGAAATCTGTAAAAACTAATGCTCACCCCGCTTTAGTAACAGAAGTGATTACCGAATTATTATCCCACTTGTGAGGAACTTAAATTTCAAGTTCACCATCGAAATTAATACAATTAATTATTTTGGGCTAGTAAACTACAACTCACCATTTCCTTGTTCTATATAAATAATTGAGTAATTGATATCTCAAGTTAAAGGATTGAGATTTAGATAGCAAAATACAATTGATTACTATTGACAAGATTGATTTTTAGCAAATATTTAGATAAATCTCATGTGTACAAACATTTCCAATTTCATGGACTTTTCCGAAAATGGTCAGAGGAAGGAGAAATGAGGTTTATAAACTATGCTATATGAATAAATGGATGTAAAAAGAAAGAGACAGGGAGATATGTAGGATTGAGAGAGGGACTGGAGGAGAGAGGGAGTGAGGGGAGGAGGGAGAGAGAGGAGAGAGGGGGATAATATGAGGAGGGAGGGAGCGAGAGGAGGAAGGTGAGAGGGAGGGGATGAGAGAGACAGAGAGGAGGAAGTTAATTAGGGGAGGAGGAAGTGAGAGGAGAGATACTGGGAGGAGGAAGGGAGTGAGAGGAAGGTGAGATGGAGGGAAAGAGAGAAAGGTAGTAGGAAGGAGGGAAGGAGTAAGGCAGTAAGGGAAGGAGGGAAGGGTAAGAGAGAGAGAGAGAGAGAGAGAGGTATTAAGAGGGAGGGGTTGAGGGAAATGTTAAGAAGGAGGGAGGGAGAGGAATGATGGGAGGGTTGACTGAGGAGAGGGGAGAGAGAAGGACAGAGAGAGGGAGGGAGGGAGATAGAAGGGAGGGAGTGAGGAAGACTAATGGAGGAAGGAGGGTGGAACTGAGTGAACGAACGATGGAATGTATGTAAGGAAGTCGAGGCAGGAGATTAATTGTTGTTGAAACGGAAGATGGAGGATACTTTCAAAGAAGAGTAAAAATACGAGGCGATGAGCGAAGCAAAAAGTGAATGAACGCCTTTTTTTGCATTAATTTTTTTGTTTTTATCTGCTTCTTACTTTGCAATCTATAATGCCGTTAATTATTTTTTTTTCATTTTTGAGACGAATTCAATTGTTTTCTTTGGGATACCGTTCGATACATCGGCAGACCGTGTGTGTATCTATGGATTGTAGGATTTGAAAGCAATATTCCTTGTTATAACATGTCGAGGGGTCTTTTTTTATATTTTGAGAAATGAGCTTAGAAGTGCTGTGAATCAAATAGTAATTTAGGCTTTCTTTACAAAAGTAAAAAAGAACGCCATATGGTCAGGTCGTGACCGTCCCTCCGCATGTTTCATCTCAAAACTACTGGGCGTATGTTGATGAAATTAGGTATTTAGGACAGAGGGGCAAAGAAAATGATATTTATTGTTTACGTGGCCTAATCGTGAGTGCCACTTTACTGGCGATAAGAAAATGAAATTTTCTTTATATCTCATACAATATCACTTATAAACGAAACGTCTTTAAGCGCCTTTGTAGAACTAGTGAAATAGCATACGCTTTGTTCAGAACCATTTTCGAGAATTAGCCGATTTGAAGAAAATCAAACAAAAATATCGTAGTTTTCTTTGGACACAATTTTTTGTGCTTATAGTCAGCTGCGGACAGATCTTCCATTGCGAACCCCAGCATCTCGCTAACGGTAATTGTACACTGAGTTTCCATATATCAACAACTTGTTGCCACATACATATATTATTTTTATATTTTTTGCAGTGCATCTTATAATTAACCGGAGTTATAAATTCGCATCGCATACATTAATCACGCAAAAGCCATTTCCTTCCATGCAGACCTTTTTCGTTTACATTTTAAAATATTTCAAGGATGAGGTATTTAACATAGTTATGCGAAGAGAAGAATTTAAATCTCATTCGTAAATCTCCAAAAATAGTTAAAATTCATTGCAGTTCATGCATTTAGTTAACACAATTTTCCTCTGATGGTAAATTGACTGTGCGTTCACACTTTATCGTGTTCTTTACTAGTTAATATGAGTAAAATAATTCATTTATTAAGTTAAAGTCTAAACGTTTTAAATAAATTTTGATTTTCTCAAATATTTAAAGTAAATTTCAGTTACTTCTGTATGGATTATATCATATTATTTCGATTTTCCTCTAATTTTCAGCAAAAATTTGGATAATCATTCGATCTCCATACTAATAATAACTTAAACAGTATAATTAAACAAAGATAACTTTCAAAAACACTGGTTTCTTTGTGCATGAAAGCCAAACCAGATCATAGCATATCTTACTGATTTTTCATATCGAAATCATATATATTTGGAATACTTTTATGATAATATCGTCATATTTGACAGGAAATTACGCTAAGATATATTTATTATAAATAGCTGCTTCATACGGAGGATATATTATATGTTATAATGATAATGATATGAAACCTAAGGTACTTTTATATATTCCACAGAGCTGAAATTTGGAGGGATTCTTGGAGTTTGTCCAAAACCATCAGGAAAAATCAAAAATTTCAAAATTTCCCTTTACAACGGGGTCTTTTACATCCCAAAACGTTCATTTCAAGTCCCATTAGAAAACCATTTAAATCGTACAAGCCTTTTTATAATTGCATTTTTAAATTAATTATAATTACAAACCCCGGACCTAAATTAGAAGACGCAAAAAAGAACGAAGATTATGCTTTTTGAAAGTAGAACACGAATTAGTCCAATTATTCGATTTTTACTGCATAAAAACGGGATTTTATACAATTTATAACAATGCCCCAATATGTCTGTCATGACTACGAGACAATGCTTTTCTTCGGGAATTTATTTTACGTGTTAATGAAACTGAAAGAGAGCTTAATGCCACGAACTGAAAAGTAGCTTAGTGTCATGACGTCACTCTCAGCCCGTGACATTTAAAAGCAAAGGGAAAACATATTTGGTGGTCAGACAATACTAAGAGGAACATTGCGCTGAAATTTTCAGGGTTTGTAGATGTCATGAGTAAGCCTTCGGATAATTTGAGATATCTTATGTAGGTGTCCTCGGTTAGACTCCAGGCGCTCCGGAATTTGTGTAAATGGTATTGCGGAATATTTGGCAATTAATTTACGGTACTTCTCATCAATTAGTAGGTATGAAATTTGGTGTGGTGGTTATAGGGCACCAATGCTTGCAGTATGCAAGCAGCGATTATTCGTATTTAAAACCTATTGTACTTCTTTATAAACCACGGACCTGAAATTTGGCAGTAGGTTAGATTGTTAGGTACAACCAACCAGAAAAATCGAAAATTAAAATTTTTAATTCTAAGTTGGGTATTATTGACCCCAATGTTCCTTTTCGATACTCCATAAGAAAAACATAGAAATCTGTGCAGAGTTTCATAAATTTGCATTGTTAAATTAGTTAAAACTAAGATAGAATCTCGGGATGAAAACAGTCCTATAGCTATAAGATGCGGTTTCTTAATTTTGAAGATTAAATTCAAATCACTGCCGAATTGACGAAGAAATATATTTTAATCGGAAAAAAGCAGATGCTCAACAAAAAAGAACTTCAGCTACCATAGCAACCAGGACAAGGCTTTTCAATGGGAATTGACAATCCGTATTATTTTAATGCTTTTTAATAGGGAAATTTTTATTGCCCCATTTATTTCAACAAAAGACGAATACATATGATGACATCATAATTTAAAAACGCGATATATGTTATTAAATAAAAGATTGTCACTCCTTTCAATTGTGGGGTTGATGAACTGTATATAATAATAGCTTAATATTAGTGCGTCTAAGGAGAATCAGTGGATTTTATTATAATGCAATTAATTTAACCCTACGGCGTACACTTATGACGACGTCAAAATCAAAAAAACAGGAAATATTAAAGAAAACTCTGACATAAGTTAACATGGGGAAAAGGAATTATGTGTAGACCAATCTAAAAGGAATAAGGAGCTGAAATTTTGCAAGATAAAAGAATTTTGTTCACAACCCATTTTAAAAATCTAAAATTTTAAAATTGGTAATTTTTAGGGGTTGCTCTTAGCCCATTTGTACACTGGTGGCCAGAATTGACGCAACACCACGTGGCGTTCTACGGTTAAACGAGCGAAGTCTCTTTCGACGGATTGGCAACCCTGAAGAGGTGCAGGAGTAGGGGAGGATCCAAGCGCTGACGGGGTGAGGAAACTCCGACAGTGTATTTGATAAATTCGGGGTATGGTTTAAGTTTTCTCGGTTGTGTAGCGAAGTTTTCTCGTTGCATCTGAGCTTCCTACTCTCGGAACTCAAGCGATATTACAATTTAGAAAGCACCAAAGACTAGTACCCCTACGGAAAGACTGGAAACTTAATGCTACAAAACGATTCCCAGGTTTTCCATGGAAGGCGACAATCGATGGGTCATCGGGAAAATTTGGAACTACGTGTTAACGAATGCTAGCGTGACGTCATCACAGGATGTCCCTCGCCCCCTTCCCCTCCCGTTTTAATAAGATAATCAAAATGAATTATTGTAACAGAATTTTATAACGTTAATACCTTTAATGCATGAAACGTATTTAAAGGAAATTCACGTGGGCGACGAAAAACGTCAAACTTTCACGTCAAGAATGAATTTGTGGATCAAGCAAAACTCTATTTTTAAAGTGATTTCTTCGGCCCTGGAACACATTCTCTTTCTGTTGCACCTGTAAAAAGAACGAAAATGAATCTCTAAGAATGTCAATCATTAAACCTGCTAAACCTAATGAAATTGATGCTGGAGGAAATGGGCATGCTTCAAATGTTGCAATAAATGTAAAATATAGCAAATGCGCTTACGGCCCATTGCGGTTCATAAACAATGTTTCTATGAATATCACATTACCATATGTAAAATTAAACACATCACATTGCACTAGAAAATGTCCCCTTTATCTATAATTTATTCTAAGCACAGTTGTATTTGCTGACGTTTACGTGATCACAGCAGTTACAGTTAGCCCATTTAAGATCTATATGTATTCATCATATAACAAGGAAAACTTTTGATATAGAAATTTCAATTTCTCGATCGAAAAATATATACATATTTCTAAATATGTTTTGAAACAAAGAATTATCTTAAAGTCTAGGATTATAAACAAATGCATAATGAGAAACAAGAAATAATCAAGTTAACAATTTCTGTAAATTCAAAATATTTCAAATTAAAACAATAAGACATGGCTATGGTACACTTATTTCATTCTATTACAAGCAAAATTCTATACTCCAAACTCACTATAATCTACTGATAACCGCGAGAAGTTTTAAACAGAAATTTCAGTTACTCAATCTAAAATTACGGCTTATTTTGTCAACTAACACCATATTCACGGCCAGGGCAATGGATGACACAGCTAGGTGAAGTAAGCGAGGCTTAACACCTAAATATGAGAAACATTTCCTCTCAAAATGCTTCTCGCACACAAACAAACGAGAAAAATTTCTTTCCTTCCTTCCTAGAAGATCTCTCCATTGCAGGTATCTGTTAAAAAAAAATAAAAGCATTCTCACAAAACGCATTCACATAACACATCGTAGAACTAGTTCGTTAGAATTTTTTTCAAAAATATATATTTTTAAGACTTATCTGTTGATTGGAGATCAGAACAAATTCATTCCGTCACGTTTTCTTAAACAGTGATGAATGCATATCTACTATATATCTACTTGACAAAATCAGAGTAACTGACAACCGCTCAATAAGCAATGGCGAACTTTCATCAAGCAAAATGGCCGCTGTTCTGTTACGATACACAAGGAACGTGTGGCGATGTGGTGATGCGGTAGAGAGAGAGAAATAGAGGGAGAAAAAGAGAGAGAGAGAGAGAGAGAGCTAACTGCGAGTGCAGCGCCTATCGCGGACCCCTTAGGATAGTGAACTACGTGTAAAAGCTGGAAATCTATTCTCCCATAAGAGTTTCATACCCCTGGAAAGCACGGAGAGGGATTAAGTCGAGGGTGAAAAAACGTTAAATGCTATTCATAATCATCACCGAAACCTTTGTCCCTGTAATGCGGATGAAATACTAAAATGATAAATAAAAACTAACAACTGGTGTTTATCTGATGTTATATCTTTAATTAATATTCAATCCACCCTCCTCTGTTCTCGATGACTAGTTCCAACCTCTTCGGCATGGATTTAAGAACGTTCCCGCATAATCCAGCGCTTATGCTCTCCCATTCTTCTTCTATTTGTTGCCACAATTGAGCACCGTTTTGGGCTCTCACATTTTTATTTTTAATCTCCCTTGCCATGCACGCCCAAATGTTTTCAATAGGGTTGAGATCGGGGCTCCTAGCTAGCCACACCAGCTGTGTGATTTGTTGCTCTTCAAACCACCTTTTAGACACCATGCAGGTGTGCACTCGAGAGTTGTCCTGTTTTTAATAAAAAATAAAGTTATAATAGATATATAATTATTGCTACATCATTCACGAACACTTCTATTATAAGCTGTATCCTAGGCGGGAGGGCGTTGCGACGAGTCTAGAGCGGGGGAAAACTAACATATCAACTATAATGCGTCTTTTTGCTAGCTTGCCACCTGCCTTTTGCTGCGTTATGTTATCTCGGCTACGTGATACTTCCTGCCTCGGATCGGTTAACACCGGGAGCCGCAAGTGTGGGAATTGCTGCCGTAGTCACGCCACTCGAGGTAGCCAATGGGAAGGGCTGTCGGCGGTCATGTGATGACGCCGAAGAACGGCAAGGAGTAGTAATAGAAAGGCAGTGGAAACTCAGGCGGCAAGATGTAAGGTTGTATTGGGAGAATGAGCGGAAATAAAGCCTTTGTGAAAGATCAGCCGTGTGTTTACTGACTCCGTTCCCTTTTCGGACCGCGCGGGACTCGGCAGAGTTTACATTTGGTGTCAGAAGTGGGATCCCTCGCGCGGAGCGAAAACATCGGAGGCGAACGTACACACGGGGTAAGTTGGCATGGCGGGTAGGGTGAGCCTTGGAGGAAGGGAAGTGGAACTTAAACAGGTAGTGACAGAGTTTCACGACAAGATAAGGGAGCTTAGTTTAGAAAATGGAGTGTTGCGAGATCGGATGAGGGGGATGGAAACGACAGGGGCAGCTGACGAGAGGCGTAATTTTGGCCTGTTGAGCGCGATCAGGGACTTTACTGGGGCGCCAGGAGAGAGTGTGGCTGCATTTTGTGAAAGCGTGGAGAAGGTGGCCGAGTTGGGCAAATGGACGCAACAAGAAACGTTAACGGTGGCCACCTTACGTTTGGGGGGTGAGGCCGCGGAGTTTGCCCTAGCGAAGAAGGGATGCCACGACCTACCAAGTGTTTAAGGAACTGCTCGTGGAGAGATTTAGTGGGAAATGTAGCGCCCGGTTTTATCGAGAGCTCTTAATAACGTTGAGGTGGAAGATGGGCGAAGATCTTCAACAGTTCGCTGATCGAATCCGGAAGATTAACGCCAATACGTATGCGGCGGTAGGTAGTACAGAATACCTGAGAGCGGTGAAATACGAAGCCGACCAGCGGGCGTTTGACGCTTTTCTTAATGGTCTTACGGGGGAACTGGGAAGGCAGTGCCGTTTGGCGATGCCTGAGACCTTCGATGCGGCGGTAAAGGCCGCCATCCGGATACGGGAAACGGAAAGGAGACCGCATGTTCGATCCTCGGAACGTAGGGCTTTTGCAGCGCCCCTTCGGAAGTGCTTCTCGTGTGGCCGCCCCGGAGAAGGGCGGGTTTACGTGTTTTTTGTGCGGGGTGAAGGGACATTTTGCGAGAGAGTGTCGTCGGAATGGACCGCAGGTGGCCGGGAGTCCTAGAATGGCGCGCGTGACTTTAAACGACGATGGAGCCGGCGAAGCCGCCCACGCCGGTTCCCAGTAGGGGTGACGTTGCCAGGCGTCAGTATGGTGGGAAGATCTACCGACTTGTTGGCGCGCGCGAGATGTGGCGGAAGGGAAGTGAGGCTGCTGATAGACACCGGTGCGCAGGTGTCAATGGTGGCGAGGAACGTCTGTGAGGGGAAGAAATTCTTTTGGTCGTCCTTTCGCATCAGGGGCATATCAGGGAAGCCTCTGTGGACCCATGGGTAGACACAGCTGTATATCTTGATTTCATGGTATATTTTTAAAATTTTATATACAAAATTGAATTGAAACCCTTCAAGGTAATTCATTAAAAATCCATCATTACTGAAAGAGGTTAATTTGTAATTGTGGCACTCCTATTTGGCTGATTCGATTTAAATATGATAATACGGATATATATATATATATATATATATATATATATATATATATATATGTATATGGATGGCAACAAGATGTTGGGATGAGGAAGCCCAGTGAACACTCACCAATCGGACGACTTCAGGTGGGCGAGACCCTTGGGATGTCGAAGCGACACACGTAAAAGAACACTAAAACAACACAGAAATATCACAAACGTAGAAACCACCCCCCTGCAACTCCTTCTCATGTCCCACAACCAACATCACCTACCCCATAATTTCTACCACCAACTGCACCACCCGCTTTCGCATATCCATCTCCTAAACTCCTTCCCTCCCCCTGTCCTCAACCTTCGATAGCTTTTCACTCCCATTGTGTCTTCTCCCAACTCCCTACCAATCCCCAACCCCCTCCGTATCCTCCAATCCCTTCCAATCCCGGTCACTCAATTCCAAGTGCTCCATGCTTTTCAAAAAATTAAATCTGAAGCTCAAGGGTCAGATGGCATATATACTGTCATCATCAAGAAATTGATTCATATTATTCTACCAATAATAACTAATATATTTAACTGCTCCTTATCTCAAGAAAAATTTCCAGTGCAATGGAAACGCGCTTTCATAAGGCCATTACCAAAGAAATCGAAATCGACTGAAATCAACGATTTTCGCCCAATTAGCTTTTTGCCTACCTCATCAAAAACCCTAGAAAAATTAGTACAGGAACAAATAACGCTCTTTCTTAACGCAAATCAATTGTTAGATCCCTTTCAATCTGGTTTTCGTAAATCTAACAGCACCACCACTACTCTTGTAAAAATCACCGACGACGTGCGCCGTGCAATGGACAAAAAGGAAGTAACAATCTTAGTACTACTAGATTTCAGTAAAGCTTTCGACTCGATAGACAAAGATGTTCTGCTGTCTAAACTGCTAGCAATGAATTTCTCGCCTTTTGTCATTAATTAGATATTTTCTTATTTAGGCGATCGTTCCCAACAAGTGATTTCCATTAATTCTTCATCTGACTGGCTTACCAACGGGAGAGGCGTCTCACAGGGCTCAATTTTGGGTCCCCTACTATTTTCTTCATACATAAATGACTGCTCCTTGTCACTTAAAACTGCAACCATCATTTTTATGCAGATGACTTGCAAATATACTCAAGTTCCACCGCAAACGATCTTACGAAAACCCTAAAAAATATCAATAAGGACTTAGAAACGCTACAGGCCTGGAGTAATAAAAACTTTCTTAGTATTAATCCACAGGCTATCTTATTTGGTTACCCTAAGATATTAGCCGCAATTAATCAATCCCAAAGAATACTGATCAACATAGAAAATTCAACTATACCCTACTGTAAAGTAGTAAAGAATCTTGGATTGCTCATAGATGAAACCCTCTCTTGGGACCCACATGTTAGAAATGTGTGTAGAACAGTAAACTCATCTCTTCACTCACTTAGGAAGTTAAGTAGTAGTACTCCAGTTTCTCTGAAAAAGCATCTAGTAACTTCACTCATTATTTCGCATTTTGACTATGTCGATATAGCGTACCAAGATTTATCTCAAGAGTTGTCGTTAAATCAGACCATATTTCAGATTCACTCGCCAAACTAAACTGGCTAAATTTGGAGTCCCAAAGACGCCTCCACTTGCTTTCATTACTATATCAATTACTTACTTCTAACAATTCACATTACCTTGCAACGGAATTCAGAAGAATAAACACTGTACATAACCGTAATACCAGAGGGTGCCAAAAAGTCCTTATTCCTCAACACAGAACGGTAATATTCAAGAAGTCCTTCATTGCAACTTCTTGCAGACTATGGAACGAACTTCCCCAAACAATAAAAAACTTGCACTCGCTCTCATCATTCAAACGACACTGCTATCTATCTTTCTTACCATTTCAAAGGAACAATTAAACACACATAACGCTTCAATTGTTTTCCAATCTTGATTTGACAAAACAATACTCATTGTGCATGATTTATACTTTTTTATATTTTTTAAATTAATTTTATTTTTTCTCCTCTATTTTTTGTTTAGTCATAACAGTGTTATTATCTATTCATTTTGTCATTTTCATATGTTCATTCCATCAATGATGTATTCGTATTGTGCCAAATTTTTCCTGGTGCATAGCTTTAAGTTTTTCATGTATTCATCTTTTGTTCTAAATAATCAGTTATTAATGTCTTTAGTGAATCTCAGTAGATTTCGCAGGTTTTTCACACCCCTTCTTGTGTGGGTGTTTTTCTGCTGTGGGTTTTTTGCATGGATTTCATTATTTCAGCAGTCCTTATTTTTTCCCACAAAATTACATCTCTTCTTTTCCAATTCTTGTATTTTTATTGTCACTTGTATTTACATAAAGTGCTATGTATTATTATATATGTTTCATGACGAGGGGTTAGGTGGAAGATGGGACTTCTTAGTCTCAATATCGCCCCAAATAAAGACCATATCAAACAACCAATCAATCAATCCTAGGCCTTTACGCAATACCCTTCCACCCCCATGCTTCCACCCAGTGTCACTGCCATCAGTTCTCTCTCGGTAGCTGAAGAAGGAATAACTCCGAAAGCTTCAACGTTTGTGATGTTTCTGTGTTGTTTTAGTTTTTTTTTACTTGTGTTGCTTCGACATCCCTAGGGTCTCGCCAACCTGAAGTCGTCCGATTGATGAGTGTTCACTGGGCTTCCTCATCCCAATATCTTGTTGCCATCCATATATCCATTTTACCTTACCTTTCCCGTAAGCTGTTATATATATATGTGTGTGTGTGTGTGTGTGTGTACGTATGTACATTATAAATATTAAATGTGGTTAAAATTCTTGCGGACAGTTCAACACAAATACATGAAAAAGATTTTTTTATTCCTTGTATTGTGGCAGCCCTGTTTTCTATATCTATTACAAAATTATTGATTTTTTTTATGTTGCTCGCCTCCAGCATACAAAATTTTGTTTAATTCGGCTTAGGAAATTTCATCCAAATTCATAATTATTGAAAAGGTTAACTTTGGAATTTTGGCAGCCCTGCTAAGTCGATACGATCCAAATTTGTCATTTTGGTCATTAATTTTGTGAATATTCTGTCACAAATTTGGTTGAAATCGCTCTAGCATGTTCTTCCCTGATATATGCGTACGGACGGATGGACGAACATCACGAAGATAATAGTACTTTTCAGCAATAAAGAAAAGCAGTAACAAGTAGGTATATACACGGGTTTACCATGGTACAGAAGTGCTTTCCGTCAAATTTGAGGTGGTATAATCATATACTAATACATTTTTTGAAATGAGAAATTTAGTTTTCTTTATATTATGACAATCCTGCTCTTTAGATCCGTTTTAAACATGTTCATTTCGTTTTATCATTCTATACTCTCCCTACAAACGACATTTCTTTGAAATCCGTTCAACCAATCGAAATTAATAGTTACAGACAAATTCTAACTTTGTCATTGTGGTAGCTCTGATTAGTAGACCGGGTTTGAATATAATAATTTTGTTATTTATTTATATATAGATTTTATACATCATATTTTGTTAAAATCCATGCCGTCAGTTCTCTATAGTTACTTGTAAAAAATATTATTTAACTTTTTACTGTGGTAGTCCTGCTCTTTAGCTCAGCTTTTAGCATCTTTTTTATTGTTGTATATTGTATAAATCTTATATACAAAATTTCAATGAAATCCGTCGGCCAATTCCTTCCAACTCCATAATTAGTGAAAGAAGTTAATTTGTAATTGTGGCACGTCTGAGTTGATGATTCAATATAAATATGATATTATGGTTTGGTATATATGTGTACATATAGATATTATAATTTTGTTCAAATTGATGCAGACATTTCAACACAAATATGTGTCAAATTAATGTTTTGTATTTCTTGTATTGTGATAGCCCTGCTTTCTATATCTATAATGTACATCTTGATTTTTAGCCTATTTTCAGAATGGAAATAGACTTATAGTTTTGTAGTCTGTCTGTCTGTCTGCTTGTCTGTCCGTCCCCCATTATTCACTTTTGAACCGATAGACCGATTTTCATGAAACTTGGTGAAAATCTCTTTTGCTACATGAGCCGAGCTCCCGAGAATAGCTTTTGTAGCGAAGATTGAAGTCCCGGGTTAGATTCCAGGAACTATCCTTTCCATTTGCTTTATATGGGTAATCTGAAATCTATCGAGTAGGGTAATTTTCTCTTTCACATTATAATATCTTAGAATTGTAATATCGGAGGAAGTTTTGTACTATTCTCTGAGGAAGGGAATGAAAATTCTAATTTGTATCGTAGAATTTTGCTTATCGATTGCATTTCTTAGAATTTCACGTAAATACTGTATATTTTGCAGCTTTTATCACTCGTTACGAGAGTGTTTTTATAGCATTAACTATTGTTGGACTAACAATAAAATTAGAGATATTCTAATACGTACACGAGTTATTTTTGCTGCACAAATATGCGTGATCAATTTAATATTCTGTCCGAATGTATTTGTAGTATTTTATAACGCTAAATTATGAAATTTGGGAACACAAAGAGTTACATATCCGCGATGACTTTAAAGTTATTAAAGCCAATATAAGCATAAAACAAATGATCAAAGAGAAAGTAGGCATCATAAGTTATGTTAGGATCATCTTTTGTTTATTTATGTTTCATGATCCATTCCTATAAAATTTTATTGATATTGTTCAACAAATTTCTTCAAAATTCACAATTACCGAAAGGTTTAACTTAGTAATTGTGGCACCCCTGCTGAGTCGATCCGGTTCAAGTATGCATCGACGCATATTAGAGCCAAGGCCATCCAAAGCAACTCCCATTCTCCCATTGAATAAAATGGTAAGATTTTTTAAATATAGTATTTAAACATTAAATTCGAGCGATTTCGGAATGTCGACAAAAATCGATGACAAAAAAATTAATCTTCATGATTTTCTGCGAATTGCGGTCCAAATCCAATGTCGATATCTCAAAGTTAAGATATTTTTAAATGTTAACGAAAGAAGACCTGCACGCTACGTTTCAGCTCTTCCCATGTTATTCAAATGAAGAAAAGGTAGTCTCCTGGAGGCGAACCCATGACTTCAACGTGGACGGTGAGATGCTTATAATTTAAAATTGGCGAAGTCAAATAGTTTCCGAATGTATGCCCGAAAAAGAATCAAGTTTGTGAGTAAAACTCGGTTTTCTTAATCTCCCATTTTACACTGTCTTGTGACACACGGAAAACACAATCTCCTCCTGATATAAAGTTTGGGTAAGCTGTTAAATACATATGTCGTCCGCTTAAATTCATGTCTATGAATCTGTAACGCCTCGCTCCGATGGGACCATTGTCATCTGGAGGAACAAGTGAGCAGGCAAAGCTCCTTGTAGTTGGGAAGGAAATGGAGGGGACAATGAGGCAGAGAGGGGGAGAAAGTTAATTGCTCATGTTTCAGTTAAGAGGTAATTAGGTCAGATAGCCTAATGAGGAATTTGGGAAATATTTGGACGAAATTATGTGCTTGGATAAACTACATACTGGATATTATCCTATTTTCTCGTAGTTCGATTAGAAGCCCCATAATAACCTCTCTAGCGTTGTCCATCCGAAGGCATTTTTATATCAAGATAATAAACAATGACTAAGACATCTATGATCAGACTGCATCAGCGACTCATAGTCGAAAGCGATTCACCATGATGAAAATTTTGACGAAAGTTTTCAAAAATATTATTTGCAATGAGTACGTAAACACTAATGAATAACTCGCCATTTATATAATAAGAAAATATTTTTAATGGACCTTTATTAACATGCATAAATCTCTGTGCATTTCTGGTCTGTTAAGAATGGAAGTGATGCTTAAATACTGTGTTTTGTTCTCCCTTCTGTGGTCTCTCTCACTCCATGGTATTTCGAAATATTCTTACAAGGGATTAAGAAACGGAGCGGTGTGTGTTATGGTGTTAGACAACGGTTATAAAGAAAGATATATACCTCTTCTTTTGAATAAAGTTTGATCCTGGAAAAGGGGAAGAAAGCTATTCCGAAAGACTCGCTTCCCACATTCCCCACAACTCCCGGAGGACCTCTTCCCTCAATCTCCGCGCCTCGAACTTCCTCCGTCCTTTCCCTCACTACAATACATTCTACATCTATATGTACATCTACATATTACCCTGCATGTCACCTTGACGGTGGATGGCAGGGGGTGCCGCGAACCAAGTTCCTAACTAATTATTATTCACAGTTATCTATTGTGGTCACGTATTGTCCTACGGAAAAGGGACTCCTTATACCTCTCCGTCCTACTATCTATTCCGCGAATCTTGTCCTCATTATCCCTCCGTCCGATATACGTTGGTTGTCGAATAATATCCTTCATTTCATTTACGAATATCTCCGACCTAGATTTATCTAGAAGTTTAAGTCTCGCCTGTAATCTACGATCTTTCAACGATAGCCAACTCAACTCATCAATGAGTAACGTAACGCTCTGTTTTTTATCGTAATTCTTTTTCACGAATCTAGCTGCTCGCCGCTGTATTTTTTCTAAATCCTTTATGAGTCCCCTCGAGGCGTGTACACGATGCTGAATCGCACACGATAGAGAAGCAGCCATTTATAACTGCAAAATTACGCGCTTCCTTTTAATCCAAAGGTCAGAATATACACGCGAGATTCGCCCGAAGTACTTCCGATGGAGACGTTTCAGTCAGCGGCCACGCAGATACGATCTCAGGAATAATGGGAAAAGTGCGAGATGATAGATAGCGGTACAAGTCCATTCCTCGTTCTCTATTATAATGCGAAAGATCGTATAATGTATATAGCGGCGCGTAATTTTCATACTATAAACGAATAAGAATTATTTGCGGAAATGGAATCCGTCCATCTCTGAAATAATCGTCCTAATTAATGAATAACCAAATGGAATTTCGCCATTGTTACGTTCGCTTCGAGGTTCCGGAAGAGCGCATTGTTCGATCTGCAGCAAAGGCTGCCGAATCGACGTTATCCTCTTTCGCATTTCATCAGCGCCGATGAGTTTGCTCGCTTAGCATGCGGTGCATGCTGGGCTCCACGGAACGCGGTTTTATGTGAAAGCGATGCTAGTGGCAGCGCGAGATGTGTAATTGACGCATTACACGAGGACACGCTACGCCCTTGTCGATTCGCACGGCCGTTCGTCGCGCATGTTTATTACTTGATGGAAATTACGGATTGATTAATTTAAAAACAACGTCAAATTAACGTATTACAATCGTGTTCAACCCATTCCTTTCCACAGCACATATACGAAATCTGCTCTAAATTTGGCACTCTTGCAAAGACTGGAAACACTGCAATTGGCTTTTCATACCTAAGTATTTGGACACCTAACTAACCTCTCCGCTCCTGTAAACAATCACTTAGTCATTACTGGCGCTATAAATTAAAAATAATTTTTGATAAGTTCAAATTTCTTCCTTGAGATCTAATCCGATCTTCTTCAAAATGCATTCTCGAATTTGGCTGTTTGTGTAACACTGAGAAGGGTCGAGGCGAAGTGGCTTTCGTTAGGGCCTTCACTTGGTGGAGGTCGGGATTCTCAATCTGAGCTTGCCCCACGCCGACTCGTGTGTTACGAGGAGCTTATGCAAGAACAGCACTCAATCATTCAGAATGGATATGTTAGTGCTATTCATAGGAATATTTTACTGGCGGCACCTGGTTTCCCTTCTCCATTCAATGCCAAGAATTGAACTTTTATGTGGAGGTTTTGCTATGGGTTAGCACCGAATTTAATTGATAATAGGTATCTAAAGGCTACTGAAAAGTACTGATTAGCCTAATTGGTGAAGACCAACAAATAATGAAATCGAACCTGATAATACGAAATAAGACGGTGTTATCGTCGGAATATGCTTTGAATAGAAGTTAATGTATTCATTCTTCTAAAGTTTATAAGCTAAACGAATGTTATGAATAGAGCACTTCATGAAAAACCAATAGTTTTATTCATCTGAGATAATTTCAGAGAGTAAAATTATTACGTTGCAGAAGTACTTGCCCCTGGTAGGGTGAACCTTATCAGCAAGGTAGTATATATGTAGAGTATGAATTTTTCGAGTTTAACCCGATTTTTTTCTCTCCGAATACCATTTAGTCATTTCGGGTTAAACCCGATAAAACCAGAAATTTAAATTTAAAAATCTAATATATACAAAATATTTTTATTAATTTTAATTGTGTAAAACCACAAGCAATTAAAATTTTCTCAAAAGAAATGAAATGTTTTATTACCTTCCTTATATTTTTAAAATAACTTTTTATTCAAGATAATATATTCAGGTAGTTATTTTACAGCTTCTCTAATTGTGTCAGACCGTTTCTCTAATTGTGGCGACAAGAATTTGATAGACTAAGTAATTAAGATGGTTTAAATGTGATAAAAATAGAAAGAAGACTAAGACGTATTGAGAGTTTCGCTTCACGTGGGCATCTCGCGAACCACTATCCCTAGTCGGCCTCTGAGAGGGCCACAGCGGCACCACCGTTGTAGATGCAGCGTAGACAGGTTGTAGTACATACTATGTAGATAAAACGTATTTGTTTTGATTTTAGGTGTATCCACGCCGTGTTATATGTGCCTTAGCGATCGAGTAGTGAGAGCTGTGGTCGGCGAGAGCGAATAAGTGTTACCTTCAGCGATAAAAATTTGTACAATAATTTCTGCGCGAATAAGTGAAATTGCGAACATGGAACCCGCGAATATGGAGGGATTATTGTATGCTATATTTTTGTTTGCTCTCTTATTTGTTGTTGTAAACTTTCTCCTGACGAAAAGAAGAACTATATAAAGTGGTGTCGATTGTCAGAATGTGAAGAGAATATTTTGTAATTTTTAAACAAATATAAAATTTTTATTAGATTTATTAAATATGGGCAGGATACGGAAAAGTGCTTCAGATTGGATATCAGATTACCCAGATTTTAAAGTGCTGAAAGCAGAAGGTAATGGTGAAGGAAAAGGTATTTTGTGTAAATATTGTCGTTTAAAAATGTCTGTGAATGTTCCTAAAAAGCCCTATGACAGAATATTATTTCTTTAAATTATACCCGAAGTAGCCCAACTTTATGAAATTTTAAGGTTTTTTATTGAATTGAACCCTAATTAACCAGAGTTTGATAGAAAAAATAAAACCCGATAATTTCCCCCGAATCCATTACATGCTTTTTCCCGAAAGATTCGCACCCTATGCATAGGCAGGGGCCGCACTAGGGTTAGACCATTCAGCAAGCAATTCTTAGCCAAGGGTAGGCCGAACTGTGGTTCGCGAACCACATGTGATTCTTTTGCGGTCAAAATGCGGCTAAAGGCCTATGGTCTATATATTTGAAATCGGAGGCGACAAAATTGTTCGCGACACTTGTCATGGCTCAGCAGGCCTCACACTTGTAGTGTGTTGTATATTTCAAACAAATGCGCTTTCATCGCTTTGCTGAATGTTGCACATGATTACTGTCTATTCGAAGATATTGCATTTTATCCGTTATACTCGGGAAAACCCCATTGTTTATTTAATATTGCGCAATTTTTATTGTAATAACCGTCAAAATAGTTGGTCCTATATATCTTGCATACATTGTAATAAACTACAACGTTGAAATTCGAAACAGCATTTAGCGTCTCGTCTTCTACAGAATTATTTGGATACGGCAGTACATTATTGAATGACACAAAGTTTTGCTTGAACTTCTGGGATAAAACGTTGCGCGTAACTCCATCATGGAGTAGTGCCAAGTAGTTTCGCAATATATTAGCTTTTGACCTTGAGAATGCAGATTTTATATGTTTTCTGGCTAAACAGCCTCTTGGACTATTATAGCCTTAACCTCTTATACGGAAAACACAAACTCAAACACAAAGAAGGGTGGAGAGAAACCCGGTGCCGGATTTAGTATATTCATACAAAGAGCAAATTCTTTGGAAAACCTACACATTTATAAAAATCTCGACACACTGATGAACACTGATACTCATTCCAATAAGACGCTTTATAGACTCACCAAACAAGAGAAACATGCACGCCACAAACCTTTCTTTTTTCAGTTTTTTTTCTTTCGTTCTCTCTCATTGTACTATCCTTTCAACTCCTCACAGTTGACCTCTAGTCGCTGTCGTGTCAGGTGGGAGGTTTTTTCTAGGTTAAAAAGGAATATATCTTGGTAAAGAAAAACAATGGATAGAAAAAAATAACAGCTAAACTAAAGGCGCTAAATCCCAACGTAGGTACCCTTCAACAATAAACCACGCTCTGCTACCATTTTGAAAGGTTTCATGGGTTATTAAATACCATTACGCTAATCTAATTTAATGACAAAAATATATATATAGTAATATAAAAAATTTACATTTCATAAAAAAATCAACAATCCCTCCATTATAGTTCACAGTCCAACAAGTTCCGCCCCAAATCTTAAATGACTTTATTATCGAGCAAGATACTTGAGCACATAATCTTTAGATCTGTAAGGTGTTATTTAGATAGTCATTCATCGCTTAACGGATGCCAGCACGGATTTCGGAGTGGTAGATAAAGGGAAAAGCAGCTCGGCCTGTTCGTGGATGATTTGTTGTGATGCGTAGAGAAAAATACCCAGGTCGATGCCATATTCATTGACTTCAGAAATGCGTTTGATAAAGTATCTCATAAGAAATTAATTGCGAAGTTAGGGCAATATGGTATCACTCCGAATGTTTTTCAGTTGGGTGAGAGATTTCCTCTCGAATAGAGAACAGAGAGTTTT
Source organism: Tanypteryx hageni (assembly GCA_028673005.1). Taxonomy (NCBI): domain Eukaryota; kingdom Metazoa; phylum Arthropoda; class Insecta; order Odonata; family Petaluridae; genus Tanypteryx; species Tanypteryx hageni. Next base: position 197,534,586 of record CM054115.1, on the reverse strand, counting down.
CATCGATGGGAAATACTGGTCCCCCGTTAAAGTTGCGTCGGGCGTTCCTCAGGGAAGTGTATTGGGCCCTCTACTTTTCTAAATTTATGTAAATGATATCTGCTTTGTAGTTCGTAGTAAAATTAGACTTTTGGCCGATGATACCGTTCTATATAAAGAAATAAAAAACCAGGAGGACCATCAGTCGCTGCGTGAAGATTAAAGAGCCATTTCAGCGTGGTGCAAAGAGTGACTAATTGAAATTAATTACACTAAATGCGCCGCAGTTACGTTCTAGAAAAGTAAGAACATAGAAGTAGATGGAATAAATATTAAAGCAGCAGAGTATGTAAAATATTTAGGTGTAACCATTTGTTGAGATTTTTCTTGGGACTTGCACATTCGTCGAGTTATAGGCGCGGCCAACAAGAAACTGGCTTTCATAGGTGGAATAATACGGAACAATACAGAAAAAGTACGCGAAACATGTTACTTATCACTGGTTAGAGCGCAAGTGAAAAACGCCTCATATATATGGGATCCATACGAGAAGGGACAAATAATTCAATTAGAATGAGTGCAGCGCAGAGCAGCCAAATTCATAAAACAAAAGTACGAACATAAGGAAAGCGTCACCTCATTATTGAGGGGTTTGAACTGGGTACCACTGGAGAATCGTAAATTGCAGTCAAGGTTGCGGCTTCCGGAGAAATGTAGATCGGAATGTCTAAAAGACGGGGTTGTAGGAATAATATAAGCACCATCGTATATAGGTTGAAATGATCGTGACGGTAAGATACGTGAGATCGATTGTAGGACGGAGCGTTTTCTAAGCTCGTTCTTTCCGAGGACAATACGATATCACAATAGAGAATTTCAACCTACGATAGAAAATCATTGGGTAGGTTTTGGTGTATTGCACACCCTGTCACCCACCAATTAGGTGAATTGCAGCGTAACATGTAGATGTATATGATGACACATTTACACTGAAGATTAATCTGAACCACCTCATATTAGCCAACGAAAGGAGTCATCTGGCCGCCGAAACAATCGCACGTCTTAGGAAAACTCTCCCCCTCAATGACGAGCGTAAACCCCGTGTTTTCAGCACCTCCCTCTCTGGGTGTCAAATCCTTGGACCTCCTGGCGCCCTTTTCAAATGTGCCGTCATTTGTTATGCAATACGGCACATCCGCATATAAATGTTTTCATCCCTTTAGCTATAATGCAAGCTTCATGATACCATTCTTTATTTTTTCCCTGGCACTGTATCCAATCACCTCCTTTCGCAGATTTTGGGTCAGAATAGTGTATTTGGCAAAATTGACAGTTGACATCTTCTTTTATAATTTGTTCATAAAATGGTTTGTCTTCGTATTCCCTATGATCGCTGTCACTTTCTATAATAATCTCTTTAACACACCGCTTTCTGGCTGTTTTCACTTTCTTAGCTTCTTCTTTGTCCACTGCCTTGTTTTCAAATCAGCAATAAATTCTGGAGAGGTTATAACACACGCTTTTTGCTTTGGTCTTCCCTTTTTGGCGGCTTTTATAACTTTTGTGGGAGTCAGTAAAAAGTTCAGAAAAGAAATGGAAGGACCGTCACCGTTAGAAGTAAAATCTCCTTCACAATTTTTCATAGGGCTCTTAGTTTTATTGACGCTTGATAGGGTATGAATTCGTGACCTTTTACAAAATTTGAATTCAGAAGAAAGATTCAGGTCGAAGAAGGTCCACTATCGGCAATAGTTTGTGTCGCTGCTTTTGACCATGCTACTTAAAAAATTGCGCCAAATTAGTTTCGTTATTTTCCAAAGTGCAATAAGCTTTTAATACATTCGCTGTGTTAGGAAAATTTGCCTCCGGTGAGGGGCGACGTTATTGATTAGTTGATTAGTTTGATGAGAAAAATTAAAATCTGCGCAGAAAAAGATAAAAACCCTGGAACCAGAAAGGGCTCCTCACACTTTGACGTTTTAATCTCAACTGACGAATTCCAAGTTATTGAAAGACCGTCCCAGGCCGCACAGGCTCACATCTTGCAAAAGAACTGTAAGAGCTCACAAGGCCTCATAAGAGGCCACCTGTATGTTTGGAAAGGATTCCATGGCCTTATAATAGACCATCCGCAGCGAAGATCATTATTCAAGGACATAATGCTAGACGGCAACGATAGGTATATTCCAATTAAATTGAAGGTCGACAATAAAGAGCCACGTTGGTGCAATAAGCAAGTTAGGTGTGCGCTTAGGCGTCCGTGAATAAGCAACGCGAAAATAAAAAATATGCCGTCTACATCATCCGAGGAATATAGAGCAGCTAAAATTAAGACGATTAAGGAATCCCGCGCTAAAGCAAGAAATACTATGCGCGAGGCTTTTACTAACTTCCGGAATGAGGTATTAAATAATTATTTCAAGGAGGACCCTAAAGCGTTTTGGTCCTATGTGAGAGAGGTCCAAGGTAGGCCCTACCATACCTTCCCTGCATAATGACTCGGATGCCGTTATTCATGATAGCGTACAGAAAGTCAACCTGTTCAGCGGTTATTCTGTAAAAGCATTTACAGCCGTCAGTACAGTACAGTATGCATCCGCCATAAGGAGGGACCTGATGGACGATGTAGTATTTTCTGAGGTGGGAATAGCAAAGCAATTAAGTTCCATCCGACATAACAAATCCACTGGCCCCGAATAAATTCCTGCTAGCGTTTTAAAATAATTAGTTGAAGAAATAGCACCTTTTCTTAGGGTAATATTAGAGAAATCCATTTCCAGCGGAGAGGTCCTTAACGACTGGAAGTTATCACACGATATCCCGATTCATAAGGAAAGCGACCAGAAAATTACAGGCCAATTTTCTTAACTTTAATATCGTGTAAGATTCTCGAGCATATACTCGTTAGCAACATAATGCGATTTCTTGATAGTAATTCATTCCTAGATGATTGTCAACACCTCTTCAGGAAGGGTAGGTCATGTGATACTCAGCTCGGTCTTTCTGTGAATTGTATACTGAAAAGCGGAGAAAATCATAGGCAGGTCGACGCAATCTTCTTTGATTTTAGGAAAGTCTTTGATAAGGTACCTCACAGGAATTTAATAACAAAATTAGAAACTTTACGCGTTAATTCCAAAATTTTTAGTTGGATCCTAGAATTTTTAAATTATAGAAGGTTTTTATAGATGGGAAATCTTCGAACTTTGTGGAGATTATCTCTTGCGTTCCACAGTGTAGTGTAATTGGTCCGTTATTATTTCTTATTAATATAAACGATATCAGCTCAATAGAGAGAGGAAAAATTATGCTTTTCGCGGACGACGCCATCATCTATTTTGAAATAAACAATCCGGAAGACCACCAATATCTCCAAAATGACCTAGAAGCTATTTCTGCATAGTGTAAGGAATGGCAGTTAGAGATCAACCGAAACAAAATTTGCGTCTTCAATTTCTGGAGAACCAAGTGTCTCTCGTTGAATGTTAATTATTCCTTGGACGTAGTAGAGATTTAAGTTTCGGACTCAATTAAATATCTCGGAGTCACGGTTTATTGTGATCTCTCGTGGGAAACCCACATTCGCCGATTGATAGGTGCCGCTAATAAATAGCTGGCCTCTATAGGGAGAATATTTCGAAATAGCTCAGAAAAAGTGAAAGAATTATGTTATTTATCCTTGGTTCGACCGCAGGTCAAATATGCTTCAGCTGTGTGGGATCCCTAAGAAAAGGGACTTACTAGCAAGATAGAAAAGTTTCAGTGCAGGGCAGCTAAATTTGTAAAGAGAAATTACGGTAGTAAACATAGGGTAACATCATTAATAGAAATTCTGAAGTGGATATCCTTAGAGGAACGTATCCTGCAGGCTAGATTTAAACAACTGGTGAAATTTATGTCGGAGAGACTAGCAAAAGAGGTACTAGGACTTATCCGAAGCCCGACGTATCTCGGAAGGCAGGACAGTGAGGATAAGATTTGCGAGATCGACAGTAGAACGGAGCGATATATAGGATCGTTTTACCCTAGGACGATAAGAGAATATAATTGGAAAAGATAACGTAGGAAAACTATGGCCCCTCGGTGCACTGCACCCCCTGCCATCCACTATAAAGGGTATCATGTAGATGCAGATGAATGTGTTCACGGTTTTGAGAACTACCGGTCCAACTGTTGTAGCGTACGAGTGGTTTGATTTAGAGTATTGCTCACAAAATTGTATATCCTGAAGCCTTTTGTGAGAGGATTTGCTATCAGTGCTCCGTATATGAGAGAGAGAGTAAAAATAAAAGAAATTACTTCCCGTACTTATTTTAAGCTAAAATCCTTAACCCGATTCACCCGCTTTTCCTGGGAAGTGTAAAATCAGAGATTGGCTAATTTGGTGTGAATATTGTGAAATTGTAAGCACAGGTTTGAATAGTGAAAGTCATGTGCTTAACACAGAAATATTTGTTTGCCTCAATTGCACGGTGTTTCTATTATAAAATTACAACTTAGGACCTCCAAAAATACGAATTCAGCAAAAATGCATGCGAAGCATGCCCATTGTACTGATTTCGTCATGAAGAAAACGGGCAGCTTAGGCACATCAGACTTAGTGTTTGGTATAATGAATGAATTAAAAGGAAACAATAAAGGATTCGCCTTTCCGGCAATAAAATACTGCAAAGGTAATATTTTAATTAAATCAAAGTATGTAAAGAATAGACGGGAAGAGCCTATTGAAGAATTGCACTGAAAAGCCGGATCGCATGAGTATGAATAATCTTGGTCTTAGGATACTGGACAGTGAAATTGAAAAGACGCTCTGGGTTATGATGTCTTAGGATGCAGCAGTGTTCAACAACGTCCCAGTGGAATCGCTGGAAGTACGAGATCGAAACATTGCAACCATAACATCAAAGTGCTTTTATTTTTAAGATAAAATTAATTACAAAATCGCCCAAAAGTTTATGAAAGACACGGTAAAACAAAACAATAGTTAATAAACAAAAACTCCCTGTGCATGCAACAAAGCCTCTTTAAAATTCACAACAGCTTTTATTAACAAATTTATAGCTGAACTCTTCATGACACATTTCGAGATGTGATGCGAATCTTCCTTCGAATATTTTTCAAAAACCAACCTGATTCAGATATGTTGATGACATCGATGTAATTTTTGACACAGCAAAAGAAAGCAACCCTAATTTCATACAATGCCTCAGCCAACATTTTGAAAAGATAAAGTTCACACAAAAAATATAAAAAATATATCTTTACCCTTCATAGATTTTCTCATTACAAGAAAACATACAAACTGCAATTCAACATTTACAGAAAAAATACAGACATTAACACATATTCATACGGACTCTCACCAACATATCTCACATAAATTGACTCCTTTTCACTCCATGATTCTCAGACTCTTAAAGACACCTCTATCAAAAACATTTCTACAAGGAACTTACATTTATTAAAAACTGCGCATTGCACAACGGACTCGACTCACAAATTATCTATAAAATGATTCATAAACACAAGCAAAATATTTATATTTAATCATACTCTACACTCACGAATAAAGCGCAAGGAAAAAATATATAAAACTACCATATTCACCGAAATTAACAAAACATCTCCAACGCATGCTTTCGAAATTTGATCTTCTCCCGGTTTCTGTAAACGAAAATAAATTATCCAACCTACTGACTAGACCGAAACATAAAGTTCAAATCATTGCAAATCAAGTATTTACCAAGTAAATTGAAGTTCGTGTGGCAAAACTAACAATCTAGACGCAAACTGGAAACCCAGTTTAAAGAACATATAGCACGCTACAAAAACAACAGATTAAACAAATCAAGCATTGAAACTCATAATTTTGACATTAACCATCCTATAACCACAGAAAATCTATTCTGGCTCAAATCAATCGACCAATACAATAAACTCGATGCTTACGAAATGTATCTACATTAGGGTAGGTCGAAAAAAGTTTGGTTTATCGAAATGTGAAACGCTACCCAATTAAAAAGTTGTTTTGGTGCAAATAATAAGTGCTTAAATTTATAGTTATATGTGAAAACGTCTTCAGGTTCCGCAACGGCCTTGAATTTTCGGAATATCAGTAAAAAAATTCTAATTTTTTAAAACGCATATTTTTTTTCGGACTTTTGATGCTGAAATGACTGAAATCGTCTTTAGGGTCTCCACTGGGACCAGAAAGGTTATGCCGTCGCATAACAGTGACGTGAATGGATGCGGAGCGGGGATGTCGGGGACATCAAAATGCATTAATTTTATCAAGGTTGTAGAGCCCTGCAAATATTATGCTAACGCGCAGATCTTTGCTAGTTTGACACTACCCAAAGACACCACGAGGAAATAGCTGCCCAAAAAGTCCCGACCAATTGCGCACATGCTCAGTTCATCTGTAATTTATTGTACTTTGAGTTTAGACTTATGCTCAAAACTTGGCATTAATTTTCTATCAAACGTTAAGTTTCTGATAAATCCGTCCCAAACCACTAGTCCTCACACGTTAGAGGATACTTCCGTGATTATCTTTTATATCCTCTCTACGGCTTGAAAGTGACCAGGTAACCTAGAAAGAGGTTCGTCTTCTGTCAAGTTAAAAATAAGTGGAGTTTCAGTTACGCTGCATTTTTGCCAATTCATGAGGCCAATGTAATCTTAGCAGTCAAACACAAAAGCTTGATATGCGAAATCTTCTAATTGTACTATGTTCTGTAGATTTTCTGAATATAACAACGCGTCTCATAGCAAGCTGACACACAAACACTCTTTCATCACACAGCACCGCAAGAAGGTTATCAGGATGTGCAAAAATGCGTTTTCTTGAATTAGTTTGTGCATAACATCTCGGAGATCGTTTTTCAGATATTTTGAAGAAAATATAGTACGCCAGAGATGTTTGAGGGCGTCATTGCATTTTGGGTGGCATGTAATCGTTAACCACATGGGAGCGTAGACACGCATTATGAATGTAGTTTCTGTAGCTGTTGTGATGGAATAGGCGTCCCCGCATAAAGTTGAAGAATTCTGTTTGCAGTTGTTAGCCAGTGAGAGTGTGCCATGTTTCTAGGATCCCGGTTGGCTAAGCTCTGAGGATAAATACCACAGGAGACTGAGTGACAAATCTCCAATAAGTATCTTTGATCTGTACTTAATTTTGCCATGTCAACTAACGGAATACCACATTCAACTGACTCAAATTTAACGGGTGGACAGTTTTCGCAAGTGCGAAGACTCTTTCCAATTGACCCAGAGATCCCGACAGACGGTGAAATCTTGCCATCCAATGTCTGTAGCATATGACGTAAAGGCAATTCAATGGAATGCAACATGCTTATAAGCAACTGAAATGGTCTTTGGATTTCCTCTAAGCGACGGATGACACCTGTGTTCCGATCGCTCAATTAAAAAAACTAGTGGACTGTATAAATGGTATTTTATTCTACCGAGGGCGGTACAATCACCGTATCTGCGTTCTATTACAAACACCCGAGCCGGGCAGGCACGTCCAGCGTCACCGTATAATCTCTACTCCCGAGTGGGCAGACGCGTCCTCTCCTCACCGAGATCGTGTCTCCACTGCCGCACACCGTCCAAAGGCAACATTGTCACACTTCACCATCAACCACACGGCGCCCGCCAGGACGCCGCCACCCGTCAACAAAACAAAGGCAAACATACAATGTGCCAACATGCTTCACCACACGGCGCCCGCCAGGACGCCGCCACCCGTCAACAAAACAAAGGCAAACATACAATGTCCCAACATGCCGGCCGCTGAAAAGGAATTACAATCTCCTTTTCTTACATAACAATTTAAATGTCAATAAATTATAATTCAGGTGCAGTTGGGAAAGGGCAAAGCCTTGTAATGGGTCGCTTAAAGGTTCTAGAGGGGGTACGGAGAGTTGTTACTCGCACTAATCCGTCTGCGCCTGGATGGATTTCTTGAATCACTGCCAGCTTCCAACAGAGTGGAGGTAAGTTGTCTTCCTTCAGGATGCAAACGGTTCCAGGTTGCACATTTGCACAGGTTGATGTCCACTTGGCCCTCTGCTGTAAGTGACTGAGATAGTCAGTCGACCATTTGCACCAAAATTGCTGGAGCTGCCGCTGTAGGAACTGCCATCTGGAAAGTAAGCTAAGCTTGACATCGATTAAGTCTGGTTCAGGAAAACTAGTGATAGCCGAGCCAATCAGAAAATGACCAGGAGTAAGAACAGCGGGGTCATTGGAATCATTTGAGAGAGGAATCAAGGGCCTTGAATTGAGACAAGCTTCAATCTGAGTTGTTAACGTGGTCAACTCCTCGAAGGTTAAACATGCTTTTCCCATGACTCGCCGTAGATGGTATTTAAAGGATTTCACTCCAGCCTTCCATATGCCACCAAAATGTGGTGCTCGGGGTGGAATGAAATGCCATGTAATGCCCTCTTGTTGAGCATGTGTTGACCCTTAATTGGTGGTCTTCTGCTTGGAAAAGTGCCTTTAATTCTCGAAGTTCTCTTTCGGCTCCAACAAAATTCGCTCCATTGTCGCTGTAAACATTATTGCATCTACCTCGACGTGACACAAACCTTTTCAAGGCTGCCAAAAATGCTTGTGTGGACATGTCACTGACGACTTCGTGATGAATGGCTCTAGTGGACAAACATACAAATATGGCGATATAGCATTTACCCTTTACTTTACTTCTGCGAGTTCCAAATTTCATATACAAGGGTCCAGCGTAGTCAATTCCACAATTGAGAAATGGTCTAGCGGGTTTCACCCTTGGGCTGGGCAATTGACCCATGAGTTGACGAGTTGATTCAGCTTTCAACTTGTGACATATTAAGCAATGGTACAAAATTCGTCTAATAGTTGCCTTACCATTCATAATACAAAAAAATTGTCTTAAGTTTGATAATAGTAACTGACCGCTGGCATGGAGAATACGTAGGTGTTCGCTTTAAACGATCAGTTTTGTTAGATGATGGGATGGAGGCAATATTATCTGATGTTTTTTATTATAAGCAAGTTCAGCATGCTGCAGGCGCCCTCCGACTCGGAGTAATTGATTATTGCATAAGAAAGGGTTTAAATTCTTTAACTTGCTCTTGTTGTCAAGAGGCCGAGAATTCTTGAGCAACTGGATCTCTGATGAATATGCTGTACTTTGAGCAATCTTAACACGGGTATGTAATGCCGTTTGCAATTCCTCTTTAGAAAGCGGACCAATTTTCCGATCCTCAGGGGGTAACTTGCAGTTGGATACATAACGAAGACAATATGATACAACTCTTTGTAGCTTTGTTAGTTTAGAGAACCTCGAGATTATTTCATCTTGACAAATTGTCGTGGCCAAGCTGGTCACAGTCTTACGTTGTTCTGGCATGTCGTGTGATGCCGGAAGAATGCCTGCGGTAGGCCAAGAAATTGATGGATCCAGGAGCCATGCTGGTCCGTTCCACCATAATGAGTTGTGAATTAAATCTTTTGGATTGATTCCTCTTGATATTAAATCAGCTGGGTTGTCCTGAGATGCGACGTGTTTCCACTCAGCTGTTGCAGTGATATCTTGAATTTCTGAGATTCTGTTTGCTATGAACGTCTTCCATCTTGTTGGTGATGCGGAAAGCCATGCCAAAACTATCGTCGAGTCCGTCCACAGTGAGCTGTGACTAATCTTCATGGTGAAACCCTTCATGACCTTACTAAACAATCGCGCAAGTAAAAGGGCGCCGCATAATTCTAGGTGAGGAAGAGAAATCTTCTTTAATGGGGCAACTCTTGATTTTGAGCATAAGAGCTTGACAATGGTCTCTCCATTCTGATTGGTTGATCGTACGTAAATGCAAGCTCCATACGCACGTTCAGATGCATCCGAAAACCCGTGGATTTGGATGTCAGCTGGTGTGCCTTTCACCAGAACTAACCTGTCAATCCGAATGTTGTCTACTACTGGAATCTGGTCATACAAAGGTTGCCAGCACTCCAGTAATTCTGGTGTTAAATCATTTTCCCAGTTTAAGTTTTCTTGCCATAACTGCTGGAGAAACATTTTACATCGAATGACAATAGGGCTGATTAACCCTAAAGGGTCAAAAATAGATGCTATGGTGGAGAAAACCCTTCTCTTGGTAAAGGTGTTCTTTTTCGAGTTCCACAATGTAGTCTTGAGTCCATTTGCAATCTGAAATTGATCTGCAGCAGGGTGCCACAACAGACCCAGTGTTTTAATATGATCATTGTCTAGTTGCAATGGAAGTTGCGTTTCTCTGAGCTTCTCAGGGATACATTCAAGTAGGGCTGGGTGGTTGGAACACCACTTGCGTAATAGAAATCCGCCCTCTTGCAAAAGTTACATAAGCTCTTTCTGCACAAATAGAGCTTCTTCAATGGTTTGTGTACCAGACATACAATCATCCACGTAGAAGTCACGTAATAAGATTTCTGCAGCCTTAGGAAAAGACTTGGCTTCTTCAACAGCGAGTTGTTGAAGGCATCTGGTTGCCAGAAAGAGTGCGCTGGCGGTTCCGTAAGTTCCGGTATTCAGCTGGTACACTCTAATGGGAGTGGTAGGCTCCTTTCTCCACAAAATTCTCTGAAGATTGCAGTCCTGAAGATGTACATTAATTTGCCGATACATTTTTGCAATGTCGGTTGTAAAGCACGCCTGGTGTGTGCGAAAGCGTAAGATGATTGAACACAAATCTGGTTGGATTGTAGGTCCAACCATCAGCAAATCATTTAAAGATGTTCCATTTGTTGACCCTGCTGAGGCGTCAAAAACCACTCTAATTTTCGTCATGCTGCTAGACTCTTTAAAGATCGGATGATGCGGTATATGATAACTGACTGTAGCAGGGTTGGTTGAGGCGTCAATCGGCTGCATATGGCCCAGAGCTTCATGCTCGTCCATAAAATTTGTGTACTCCCATCGCAATTGGGGCTGCCTCTCAAATCTTCTCTCCAGTTGATGAAATCTTGTTGTTGCCATGTGGTAGGAATCGCCAAGCTGTGTGGGGTCCTGACGCAAAGGAAGACGTACTACAAATCGTCCTGAAGAGTCTCTTGTGGTGAATCGTTTGAAATGCTCTTCACATTCCTTCTCTTCTTGGGTCCGAGGTGTTAGGTTGATTTCCTCAACTTCCCAGAACCTTTGAAGTAGTTGTTGTAAACTGTCATAACTTCTGAGAAGAAACGACCTGGTTAGCTCCGGCTGGGATGATCTTGTAGGAGTTCCTAAAACTTGGTACAGTCCAGATACTATCCACCCTAGATCAGTGTCCTGAAAGACTGGATGATCGTTGCTTCTAACCCGTTTTCCTGTTCGAAGAATATGAAAAAATATCTCGGATCCAAGCAACAAGTCAATTTTCCCAGGTTTGTTGAATGTCGGATCTGCGAGCTGGATATCCTGTGGAATGCTCCAATCTTGATAGTTGACGTGTTGCAGGTAGATCTCCAGATATCCTTGGTAGGACAGAGCAATTAACATGACACTTATAATCTTGAATATTGGAATGTACCTCTGCGAAGACGCTGTGTTTGGTTTCGGAGGTGACTTCGCCAATACCTTGGATTGACGTTATATTGCGTTCCCTTTTCAATTTCAATCGTTGTACACATGCTTCTGTGATAAAATGTGATTGGGAGCATGAGTCCAACAAAGCTTTACAAGTTTGTAATTTACCACTACCGTCTCGTATCTTAACTAAAGCAGTAGAAAGCAGTATCTGTTTCTGTGATTCAAACTTTAACGAACAATAAGTGACCATGTCTGAATGGGGTTGCTCATTATTGTTGCTAGATGATGCCATTGGACCATCGCTACTTGCAGGGTTTTGTTCGTGCTGCTGGATTTGGTTGCTAGATTTGTCTAAATGTAAGAGGCTGTGGTGCTTCTTATCACAGATGCGGCAATTACGAGAACGACACTGTCTTATGTAATGATTTTGAAGACAGTTGTAGCATAAATTGTTAGCCTTAACAAATTGTATACGCTGTGGTACACTCGCTTGGGCAAAGGCGCTGCATTTATACAAGGTGTGTGGCTCTTTGCAAAACATGCATTGATTCTTTGTTGCAACATATGACTGCCGTGGTTGGCGAGTAGGTTTAACATTGCTTTCCTGAGGTTTGTGGCTAATAATATTAACCTTGCTTTGACTAGGTATCATAGCTTCCATAACCTTGCACCTTGTTTCTAGGAATTCATGTAAATCGTCTAATGTCAAAAGTTGTTCTGAAGCTGATGACTGAAGTTCCCATTCTTTCCTAGTAACACAATCTATTCTTTCAAGAATCAACTGAGAAATTAACAATTCGTTCACTGGCACCTTAATATCTAATGCCTTAATTGCATTCATGTTGCTTAACGTTTGATTTAAGAGTGTTCTAAGATCAACAGCAGATTGCTTATTCACTGTTGGTAAATTCAATAAATGTCTGACATGTGCAGTTGCAATTAGTCGTGGATTATTGTAACGATGGCAAATCAGATCCCATGCTACATCAAAATTTTTACTAACATCAGGTAAATTTTCTATCAATTTATGTGCTTCTGCAGTCAATGAACTTAGCAAATAATGAAAACGTTGAATGTCATCTAGGGCTTCATTGTTGACAATTAGGCTAGTAAACATATCGTAAAAATGCCTAAATTGAGTGACGTCTCCTGCAAAATTAGGTAGGTTAATAGTTGGGAGCCGTATTTCCTTCCTACCTTCCGGTAAAGAATGATTCGACAACAAATTTTCTCCATTATCTGACCCTTGATTAGTGGGAGATTTGTTGTCTGTTCCTTCTTCTATCAGAATTAACATCTTTGTTTTAAGCTCAAAATATAGCGATTCAAAATTTTCCCTATCTTCAGCATGCGTTTCTAGATCATCAATAAATTCTAATTCTCCCTGAGCAAAGTTAAATTCCTGTTGAATGTCAGGTAATGCTTGTAGACGTGTTCTTATTGCAGTTAGGTCTGAGCCTCTCTCAAATTTTCCCAAAAAAGTGGAAATGCGGGTCAATTGGCCTTTAGCGACGGCCCTTTGGTTAATAATTCTTTTCTTACTTTCCTTTTCCATATTGAAAATAATAAGACAAAGAAAATGACAAATAAAGGAACCAGACTTAGTGTGCTTAGCTTACTCACGCCGTAACCGATGTAGGCCGGCCGATATCACGGGACCTCTCCAGTTAGCTCGTTCGTGGATGGGGTAGAAAGCCAAGGGATCCACCGACGCTTCACCACGCCGCGTTGACGAAATTTCCGATGCTTACTGCGTAGTCGGTCCGCTCGTAGCTAGCTCCCACCCGTCGTAGTTTGTTAGAGACACAGATCCGGCCCGAAGGACCAAAATGTTCCGATCGCTCAATTAAAAAATCTAGTGGACTGTATAAATCGTATTTTATTCTACCGAGGGCGGTACAATCACCGAATCTGCGTTCTATTACAAACACCCGAGCCGGGCAGGCACGTCCAGCGTCACCGTTTAATCTCTACTCCCGAGTGGGCAGACGCGTCCTCTCCTCACCGAGTTCATGTCTCCACTGCCGCACACCGTCCAAAGGCAACATTGTCACAATTCACCATCAACCACACGGCGCCCGCCAGGACGCCGCCACCCGTCAACAAAACAAAGGCAAACATACAATGTGCCAACATGCTTCACCACACGGCGCCCGCCAGGACGCCGCCACCCGTCAACAAAACAAAGGCAAACATACAATGTCCCAACAACCTGTATGTGCTCCGGTGTTTGTCCATCACTACCAATGCAGGTTAGTTTAGATTAGTCAGAGTTCTTTTCCTGGAGAAAGTCATCTATGCCACTGCTTGTTCTTTGCAGACTTGGGTATTGGACTGACGTGCCCTATATAAGATGTCCCAGGTTCTTCCACTAAAGAAATGAGCTCCTCCCATCGTTTTCTCCGATGTGACTGATCGTTCTTAGCAAGAAAATTGAGGTAGAGGAGGAATTGAATGACGGAATGTCAAACTCGGAGGTGGCCCGTATTAACGGAGCGAAAGATTCTACCAGACGCTATATTCACAAGCAGGAAAAGGCGACTCGCGAAACTGATGGAGCGAGTGCCCTCTCCCTCTACTTCGCGAAGAGCATCACAAACGCCTCCTTTATCTCTACCACTGGCTCCTTTCTCCGATTTTCCTGATGATTATATATAAATTTTAATATTAAACATTGTTTTAGTTAATTTATTTTTATATGGTGCGCAAGAGAATAATTAAAATTATTTAAATGTTTATGAGTCTTCAGCCGATTGCCGAATTATTTTCAGCCATACTTTATATTTTAATAAATTTTATGTGAAAATTAGATAGCAGAGCCATTATTCGCGAATTCAGGCGTTCGCTATGTCGGTGGAACGGAACCCTCGCAAATTTTGATGGTCTACTCTACATTAAAAATTAAAACACGGTTGTGAACAACGACCTTAGCCTCATCCTCCTCTCCCACCTTTTTCAGTTATTCAGCTAATCGTTCCCACTCTTTTACTTTTCTTCCCCCTCTCCCTAAGTCCCGGTTTTTACGTTCCCTTTTTGTGCCTGAAAACAGGCAACTGGTTGACTAGTCTGCCTGCGACAGCGTACGTAGTAAGATAGATTCAGAAAGAAAAGCTACCCTTTTGTCTGCTGCTGCAGGAGCGGTTTTATTGGCTGAGTATAACAGTAAAAAGAAAAGTCCGCCCGTGTTGGGTGAAATATTGGAAGTGCAGAAGAGATGAGCGAAGCAGTTTTCGTTTTTTGAACAAAGAATTACTATTGGAAGACGCAAATGCGTATGAAAATCTTGATCAGTACGGTGGAGAGACTGTTTTTTCCTTTCAAGAGATTAAATCTCCTGAGAAAATCACCTCACGGGAAACTGCCTTAACACGACAGGTAAAAAACAACTTGACAGTCCTCAGCCAATAGACGTGTTCTTGACATACTTGGAATCGGGAGTCGCGCCCGTTTCGTTCCTAACGCCTTTCTTCGAGGGAATTCGCCTGTGATCATGCGCAGAACATCAGGCCCCTGTTTCTAGGCACGAATACGGGGATAAATGGTCACTATTTGCATATACACCCCCTTTCTTCCTCCCATACGCCACACTACTGAAGATAACCGCATAGTTGTCGAAACATCTAGTTCATGTTTTGCTTAGAGTATACTGTGCGAATGCCTTTTGATAGAGTTGTATGTTTCTGTGTGTGCGTCTGTCTCATTTTGATTTAGGTCCGGTGACGGTGTTTACTAGCAATCTGCAGCGTGAATGTGAGTATTCTATTACTGTTTACGGTGCTTTTTATATACTATTGCCGAAAACAGCCTGGAATCCGAAAAACATGAGCTTTTTAGAAAAGGGAAATTAGGACTACTTTGAACATTGACATCGCATTGAGTCCGTCGACTAACATTCGTCAATATGTATGTAATATATGTATACACATACATGCCCACATAAATATATAGACACACTTTAGATTAGTAATAAACGCTTAGAACTAGTACAACGCAATTTTTCGTAACTGTTGAAAAAATGAAGGAAATGTAATTGACTTTGTCTACAGGTGTTACTGGAGAGATGCCTACTAGAGTGTGTGGATAGAAAGGGAATTTTTCATGAGTCATTCATAATGAAGACACATTTGACTTTAGAATCCAACACCAAATCAAAGTACTTATCCCTGCGAAGGTAGGAGAAGAAAGAACATAAATTAGCTTAGAAGGAAATAATGATATTTGTTAAGAATTAGGCATATGTAACAGTGATGAAGGAATATGTACCAATATTTCCATTTAAAAAATAAAACAAATAAAAAAATACATTTTAGTCAATAACTTTTATAAAGGCACAAAATGTGTAAAAATAAAAATAATATCATTTTGTTGTTAATAACTTATATAAAACGCACTGAATGAAAAAAATTATATTATTGAATTTATCGAGATGCTGAATATATAAAAGTTATGTTGCAATTCTAATAATTAGTTCAGATATCTTAAAGAATGGAATGGAAGGGTAAATTAAAAACGGTAATGTAAAACAAATGCTGACTGCGTTGGTAAACAAGCTTACTCTAAAAGTGGATTTCCTTTTGATGTGGACATCCGCAGAGAGAATTGCATGGTAAGGGGATTCATCTTTCACCGACACACACCAATCTACTATCTGAGACCCGGCTACTATTTACAGTATCTCTCCTATTATCTGTCTTTAATTCAAGCACAGATTACCATTTAAGTCCCGGCAACTAATATGTAATTTACGGTGACCAAATATAGATCGATGTCACTTATGCCCAGTTTTCTAAATTATTTTAAAAAGCTGCATACACATGCATTTTTATTATTTAAATAAAAATATCTTTTTATAAACTGTCAACATGGATTTATAAAAACAAATGTCAATGAATACGGCACTAATTCATTTGGCAGATGATATATTGGAATTAATAAATGATTCAAAATTATTTTGTGATCTTAGATAAGCTTTTAATGTCAAATTTATTTTAAAGTAACCAAACTTTTATAGTATAAATAATAAAAGTGTGGACCTGATTAAAGCATATTTATATGAGCAAGAGCAAAAGATAGTTATGAAACACAGTAATCAATTGTTTTACTCTAAATGGGAGGATGTAGAATTGAAGGTAACACAAGATAAGATAGAAAAGGTTCAGAGGAAGGCAGCGCGGTATGTGTTAGGGAGATTTGGGAATGTGGATAGTGTAACAGAAATGATTAAAGATTAAAGGCTGGGAAACACTAAGTGAGAGAAGGCGTGTTAACAGGCTTGGAGGAATGTACAATGTGTATGTAAATAATAATGGCTAGGAAGACATGAACAGGCGACTAAGTAAACCTGAGTTTGTGGGGAAAAATTATCACAAGTATAAAATAAAACTAAGAAGGCAGAAAAGTAATGTATCTAAGTATTCATTTATAAATCGTGGGGTGTGGGAATGGAATACGTTATCTGAGGAACTCTTCCAGTCCATCCCCAGAAATGTTAAAACTTTTAAATCTAGAGTTAAAAATATTAATTTAAACGATATTCATTACTTTTAGTATTACTATTTAACCATATTTTAAGACAAATTATTAACGAGGGAGCTGGAGGAAGTAGATGGATTGCTTGGTAGGGTGAGGTACAGTGGGGACTTCGAGGGCCCCGTGACCGCTACGGTAGCTGTGAAGGCCTGCCAAGAACCTCGAAAACTCTAAGCTCCTGATATGAAGGATTCTTGGATAGAATATTGTAACTAGTATATGAATTGTAAATATAATATTAATATGTTTATAGATTAAACTTTTGTAACTTTGCCACCGGGCCAGGCGCCCAATTGCATTGTAAATATATATAATAATAATAAGAATCTGTATTGGGTCCGTTACTAATTGTAATATACACTATATAAAAGATTTGCCTTCTAATGTGAATTTATATATGTATATATTATTTTTAGGGTTTCACTTTTTCCCAGTTCCAGTTCTCGGTTTTGGTTATCTTAATCCGATCCCGGTTCTAGGTTTCGGTTCTGTTAGGTTAGAAGTGCCATTTGATACACTACGGGTAATTCTAGATTTACAATAGTTGCGTATGGTGTATTTGTCGTGTGTACCCTCAATTCTGAAGTTGTTCCAAACGCCCGACATTACTTTATTCTTAGGGTTCAAAATAAATCGGTTAAATTAAAAAATTATCCGCGGAATATCTATTTAAAATTACTACAAAAAAAAACTTATTTCTGTTAATAAGTTATAGTAACACTTCAAACTGATGGATTTTACTCAAAATATTGCTTGAATTTTTGCATTATAAAACCACGCAGTCGTGAACCAAATATTGAATACCGGGAGTTGGAAACCCATCAATCATTTCTTTGATAGATATTTTTGTGGAACTATCGTTCGTTGAAATACTTGAAATGCTTTGAAATGTGGACTTGGATGAGAATGCTGAAGATAAAATGGACAGATAGGATGAAAAACGATGAAGTGCTAGGAAGAGTAGGAGAGAAGCGAATCATTATACATATATGTATATATCATCATGTGGTCCTCGTCCTTCATGCTGGCTGCGTTACGTGGATGACACATTCGTCATTTGGCCCCATGGGACAAATAAACTTCACGAGTTCCACCGCCTACTCAACCAAGTCCACCCGGCCATCCAGTTCACCATAGAAGTCGAAGAGAACGACACCCAACCATTTCTCGACGTCATGGTGAAGAAGAGACCTGACGGAAGCCTTGGACACAGCGTATTTTGGAAAAAGACGCACACTGATCGTTACCTGCATGCTGCCTCTCATCACCATCCTCAACAGAAGGCATCAATAATCAAGACCCTGATGCACCGAGCAAAGATGATTTCCGATCCCGAGTCTCTAAAAGACGAAGAAGAGCATATGAGAAGGGCACTCATGAATAATGGCTACAGTCGCCCATTCATCCGGCGGAATATAAAACCGAAACAAAAACCTTCAGTGGAACGACCAAAACCCACAGCCTACGCAAAAATTCCCTTTATCGCCGGGACATCAGAACGCATAGCCAGGATTCTACAAAAAGAAAATATCGTCGTCCGTTTTAACACGCTAAGGGAAATAAAAGAAGAACTTCCGTCTGCTAAAGATGCACTCGACCCGCTAACATCTGAAGGAGTCTACAGGATTCCATGCAGCTGCGGACACGTATACGTCGGACAAACAGGACGATCCATTCGCTGTCGCTTAGCCGAACATAAACGGGCCATGACGAACAAGAAATGGAGGAAGTCGGCCATAGCGGAGCACTTCACCTCCGGCCCGGGACATAAAATCACGCTCGAAGAAACGAAATTGCTCGCGAAAGAAGATCGATATTTTCCGAGGTTAATTCGCGAAGCTATTGAGATCGAAAAGCATCCGGTCAATTTCAACCGGGACGACGGTTTGCGCATCAGCGCAACATGGAAACGACTCTTCCAACGGAAAAGTGAAAGGGAGGAAAAATACGTTGGAGCAACCTCCAAAGAGAAAGGGACAGCAACTCGAACGAGCCAATCAGCGATGGACAACGGTCAAACTAGGAAGGCACGAGTGAATATAAAAGTCAGATCCCTACCATCGGATCTCACTTCATCTCCTGAAGATGCAGACTGCAACGTCTGCGAAACGTCGAGAGCCAGAAATGCCGCCAACGCAGCGAAACCCGAAAACCTCCACCAGCATTTTTACATTTATCAAATATTAAAGCAAATATTTCAAAATTACGAATAAGTGACAAGAGTAAACACCCACTTTCGGTTGACCGATTTTTACCAAAATCTAATCAGCTCTTTCTCCTTTAAAAATATGTCAAATATAAAATTTCGTGTTGATCTGATTAGTAGTTTTTGAGTTAGAGCGCCCACAAATCCATCAACTGATATTAATTGGTATCCGAGTATTGAGTATCAAAGTATTAAGTATCCGAGTGTCGAGTATCCGAACATTGAGAGCAGGCTGCTATTTTGGATAATAGGTGTATCCTCGCCCTTTAAATGGCATCTGTTAGTGGTGGAGCGAGGGTGACGGCTTGGCAGGGAGGGGAAATCCTCACCCCACCCCTGTGATGAGTCCTCTTCCCCGTGGCGTGAGAGGACAAATTGTTTGTTGTTCAAGTCGCCCCCTCCCTCTCTAGCCCTTGCAGGAAGATAGAGAGTGCGCTGTGGTCAGTGGCGGATCCAAGGGATGGGCGATGGGGTGGATCGCCTTCCCCTTGGACGAGTTCATTGCCATCCACTGGGTACATTCTTAAATTCATTCCGCGCAACATTCCTTTATTCTACACCGAAGATTAAGTCTGTATGACAAGGAAAAGAAAGGTTCTGATGGGGAAAGAGATTTTCAAAATATATGGTCGTCGGCAGAGACGGAATCAAGTGGGGAAGTTTCTGGATCCGCCTCTGGCTGTGGTGCGTGAAAGCTTGCGAAGAACAAAGGCGAGTATTAAGGATTGACTGGTATCGAGTATGAAAGCAAACAGATATGGTCCAACGATCTGTTTAAACCTATTATTTCTTAACTGATATTCTAATAACAGATATTTAAAAAATAGATATCACTGATATCTGTTCCTGACCGGTATCTGTTACTAAATACCAGGTTGATATATATCGCTCACCCCTAGGCTTAACGTCCCTTCCGAAGGACGGAACAGCTGAATTTGCGAGGTCTCCTCAAACCATACAGACAGGGGGCCGGGCGAACTTGAGAAAAATCCTACTCGCGCAGGATTCGTACCCGATGAATTTTTTAAGCATCGGGCGTGTAGCAGCCAGCGTCCTAACCACTACACCACCGGGCAAAAGGCCAATTTACTTTCGGTCACGCCTTTTATAGGTCCCCCTTATTACCCGGGGATCATGTTAAAATAGGTGGCGTCTCAATGCCACACATTGCTCTGTTCCCACTAGTGGAGGGTCGGGGAACCTTTCTACTTCGGCGGTGTTTTTGAACATTGCGAATTTCGTTTCGTCACATAGCCCCCTACAAATTTTGTGAAAAAGACAAATGGTACGCATTAGTTCCTTTTTTCAAATTTGGTTTACAAAAGGAAACAATGAAATGAGCAATGATCACAAATTAAAGAGTACTCTAGCAAACAGTTTTTCGCTATTAAAAAAAACAATGCTAGGAAGAGGGGAGGAAGAGTGGGGTCGGCGCTGTCCTCGTCGCTTCAGTGATGTTCGTTGCCTCGGGGATTCTTGGTTCCGTTCGGTTGAACTCTTTCCAGCCAATTTGATGGGGAAAACCATGGTGTTGAGGTTTCGGCGGCTGTGCGATGAGTCGAGGGAAGGCCACTTCTTTTCTTTAGGGGGAAGGGGAAGTATGTGGGCATTGGGGACAAAAAATGGGGTTACTCTCCCTTCAAGTGTACACTAAATGATATGGGGAAGGCGTAGAAAAAAAACACACACGTGCCAACATAATAACATATTCGACGATATTTTCAAATTGTTATGTGGGTATGTGCACTAAGCTCTACATAACTTTAAAATTTCAGCTTCAAGACGACATCAATTTTTTCTCAATTCTCTAATACCTACTATTTTCTGTTTTTGGATTTTAACGTTGTTATACGTTTACGCCGTAGTTTTAAATCAGTTGCATTTTAGTACAATCCACTGAATCTCTTTAGAAGCACTAAATTAACGCTATTATTATATGCAGTTTATCAATCCCCATAATTGAAAGGAGTAACGTTCTTTTATTTAATTTTAAAATTTTGACGTCATCATATGCATACGTCTTTAGTTGAGATCAATGGGACAGTAAGAATTTCGCAACTAAAAAGCATTAAAGCGATGCTATTATAATACGGATTGCCAATTGCCATTGAAAAGCATTGTCCTGGTTGCTATGGTAGCTGAAGTTGTGTATTGTTGAGGATCTGCTTTTTTCGAGTTGAAAACATATTTCTTCGTCAATTCGACACCAACTAGAAATTAAGTTTTAAAAAAAAGGAAATTGATTCTTTTAGCTATAGAATTGTTTTCATCCCTATTTTATATCTGAATTATAACTAATTTGAAAATGCAAATTTATGAACTCTGCACATATTTCTATGTTTTTATTATGGAATGTCGAAATGGAATATTGGGGTCAAAAATACCCCACTTAAACTTAAAAAATTTGGAATTTTTGACTTTTCTGGTTTGTTGTACCTAATAACCTATCATCCTGCAAAATGTCTATACATATATATATATATATATATATATGTGTGTGTGTGTGTGTGTGTGTGTGTGTGTGTGTGTGTGTGTGTGTGTGTGGTGCGGATAAAGGAGACGAGAGAACTTATGTCGGATAAATTTTATTATCCTTCAATACACTAGGTACACTGGTAAACTTCCGTCGTACACACACCGTCCATTCTGCTACTCAGCTACATTCACGTCGTCGTCCCACTTTCACTCGCGCCAACCTCTCGCCATCTTGCCATCATCCAACTCTCTCACTCCCAGCATCCACTCTGAACAACTGACGATCACCACCCGTCACAAACAAGCGACAATCATCACCCGTACATCATCTCAGTCCCACAACTCGGCCATCCTATTAATCGTCCATCCCGGACGATGACAGGTCATCCTCCATGTCTCGGTAGAACCCTCTCCATGGCTTCATGTTCTCTGCTATGGCGGAAGTGTGTCCTGACCCTCATGGCTACCAACCTTCTCCACATCATAGCGGTCCTTTGGGTACACCTTTGTGATCCGGTAAGGTCCCAGGAACTTGTTCCTCAACTTCAGGCCTGCTCCAAACTGCGTCCTCTTCACCGCCACTATGTCACCCACCTCATACTCTGTGGCCTCCTTGCGTCGACGATTGAAGCTCCGTCTATTCTCCTCAACATGTCCTAAGAATTCAATTTGTCTATGCAGCAGTTGGCATTTCCTCCAATTGATCTCTAATCCATATCTGCTTGCGATTTCTAGCACTTCTCTCAATCTATCCACTGCCTCACTCTCGCTTTCAGCCACAATTATTATGTCATCCAAATACATAAGTACAATCCAACGCTTCACCAGCTCCCGAAAAACAAATTAAAGGAATCTCTGAAACAGCTGGGGAATTGCACAACCCAAATGGAACCCTAGTGAACTCGTACTGTCCTGTAGGTGTCACAAAGGCGGTATATTTTCTGCTCCCTTCTGCTAATTGCACATGAAAGAAACCATCTTTTAAGTCCAGCGTAATAAACACCTTTGCCTTCACTACCCTATCCAAAATGTCCTCTATCAAAGGCAGGGGGAAATGCTGTTTAACCATGACCTTGTTAATCGGTTTGTTGTTCACACATATTCTTGCACTCCCATCTTTCT
Organism: Tanypteryx hageni; assembly: GCA_028673005.1. Taxonomy (NCBI): domain Eukaryota; kingdom Metazoa; phylum Arthropoda; class Insecta; order Odonata; family Petaluridae; genus Tanypteryx; species Tanypteryx hageni. Next base: position 197,511,739 of record CM054115.1, on the reverse strand, counting down.
TCCTGGCCACAAACACTTGGATCGCGAACTCAGAATGGCTGGTCGTGATTATCCCCTTTTCCATCCACTCTTCCAACTGCTCGTCAACTTCGGCCGACTCCTTAGGTGATAAACGCCGTGGTCTCCGGCTAATGGGCGTCTCATTCTTTAGGACAATTTTCATCTTAATCGGCACCTCTTCCATCTTCTTAGGCTGGTAATCCCCGACTAATTCTCTAACCTTGCTGCCTAATTCTGGGTCTAAATGACTGCACTGGTCGTCGTCTGCGGCAATAAGCAGTATACAGCCCTCTTCTGGCCATATCTGAGCCTCGCTTTTGCTTAACTTCACTGGAGCATGGTTCAACAGTTCATCACCTTAGAGAGTTCTCACGTAAGGAACGGTTCCAGCAGGCACTACTGAGTATAACAGTGGATATGGGACTCCGTCGATAACAGTCGTCGTCTAAAGTCGGCCCAGCGTCTTGATCATCCCCCCACCTGCGACCTCTAGAACCTGCTCATGACTTTCAAAGTCCAGTTCACCTAACTCCTTGCAAAGGTCTTCGGCAATGATATTGTAGTCACTCCCACAATCAATTAGACAGTCCACATTGACTCTGTTAATTTTCACAGTCTTAATCCTATTTTCCGGCCATTTGACTGCAACTGTAACAAACCTGCTCTATCAGTGCTCTTTTCTACATGGAAAATATCCCGTTGACCACCACTCGAAGGCGAACCTGGGCATTTTGCGGCAATATGCCCAAACCCGAGGCACTTGAAGCACTTGGTCCCCCTTTCCTTAAACTTACAATCACGGCTCAAATGTCCTACGCCCCCACAATTGAATCACCTATCCTGTTTTGTTTTGTTAGAAAAGTTCGACCCAGGACTCCTTGGTACTTCCACCTCAAGCTGCGGCCTATTCGTAGACATTTTGCTCCTCATCATCTCGTAATATTTTACCTTCTCCCGAAACTCGGCAAATGTCTTAGCCCCATACAGCATCGCCTTATTTACCTCACTATCCCGAAGACCGTCGATAATATATTGAATAGTGATTTCCGGTTCCAGGTCAATTCTACTAACTATTTTCCTCATCTGCAGGATGTACTCTTGGTGGGATTCCCCTTCCTTCTTTTTGCGCCTAAATAGCAACTGATGAATCTCACGACTGTTTGTCTTCGATTCAAACTCCTCCGTCAGGGCCTCCTTAAGTGCTCCCCACGTCTTGAATACAGGTTCCGCCTCCAGCCACAGATTCGCGGTTCCCTCCAGGCACTTCTTCGTAAAAACCAACATCCGTAGTGGCGACCACTCGTACAATTCACTGTGCTCCTCGATGAGTTCAATCCACTGGCCTACTGGGAAGGCCTTGTCCTCTCCGGTGAATTTCGGGATCGTCCCTTCTATATCCCTGAACTGAAGCTGTCCCCTCATAACTCCGTGGCCCTCATCTCTTCCGCGAGATACACTACTTTCGCTCTCCGACTTTTTGATTCGGCGTTGTTCGTCGCGCAATGCATCACGCTCAGCTTCGGCCTCTGCCAACTCGCGCTGTAGCTGCTCTACGGTTCGACTTGTTGCCCGCCTCTCTCTTAGAAAGATCTTCAGGTGGAGCCATCTTTTAACGCCTATTCACACTAACACGAAGACACAAAAAGTACTTTCCCCTCCCCTCGGCTATACCAGGCACACGCTAGTCTCAGGCTACTTCCTCGTCACGTGATCCTACGTCAGTCCAACACTACCTTCCCGCGATTTTTCTCGTCATGTGACCCACCAGCTAGATAGCGTCCATTACGTGAGAAGTGACTTCACCAAAATGGCTTCCCACGCTTTTTCATTCGAAGTCTTAAATGTTTCAACACACAACGTTTATCAGCTAGGAAATTATACCACACTAAAATATCACTCTTCTAACTAATAACTATTCTCGTCTCTCGGCAAATAAAGTCCAAAATATGCAGCGTGCTCCTATCGTCTTTAAGCCAACACAACTACACTTTGAATAGAAATGCAAGGTCTCGTCTTTCGTAAGATAACATCTCGTCATTCGTAAAATAACGTCTCGTCTTTCGTAATATAACGTCTCGTCTTTCGTAATATAACGTTTCGTCTTTCGTAAAATAACGTCTCGTATTTCATAAGATAACGTCTCGTCTTTCGCAAAATAACGTCTCGTATTTCATAAGATAACGTCTCGTCTTTCGCAAAATAACGTCTCGTCTTTCGTAAGATAACGTCTCGTCTTTCGTCTTACATATAAAGTTCTATTCGTCTTATAAATACACTAAAATTCGTCCTAATGGTTTCATGGCGCGTCTTCATCTCACGTTCCTTTCCACATCCCGGACGAGGCCCCAAAAGTTTTGGGGTGCGGATAAAGGGGACGAAAGAACTTATGTCGGATAAATTTTATTATCCTTCAATACACTAGGTACACTGGTAAACTTCCGTCGTACACACACCGTCCATTCTGCTACTCAGCTACATTCACGTCGTCGTCCCACTTTCACTCGCGCCAACCTCTCGCCATCTTGCCATCATCCAACTCTCTCACTCCCAGCATCCACTCTGAACAACTGACGATCACCACCCGTCACAAACAAGCGACGATCACCACCCGTACACCATCTCAGTCTCCCACACACACACACACACACACACACATATATATATATATATGTGTGGGAGTGTGACGAGTGTGACAGAAAAGTGATAGTATGAGAGTGAGTGTGTTGGAATATATGTGTGTGTGTGCGTGTGAGAGAGAGGGAGAAAGGGAGGGTCTTGGGCAATGGCCGTGCCACGGAGCGAGGTTATGGAGGAGGGGGAAAGGACGCTTGGTGGAAGAGCCCACGGGGGTTTGGGGATTTGGTCGGGACTTCCGAGGCGGACCGTGAAGTGTAAGGACGTAATGTAGTGGCGACCTTAATTATTATTAAAGTTTGTTTTTACGCCAGTGAGTGGTGTTATTGTGTGCTTGTCCCTGTTGTTACCCGCAATTCCCACAAAATTGGGGGCTCGTCCGGGATGCGGGTCTACAGAGGATAAGTTAAGGAAGCTTAAAAGAAGAGAGTGAGTGCGCGTGGGGAAGCCGCGCGAGAGCACTTCTCTGAAGGAGGTTTCGTGAGGAGACGCCACACGAACTTCACCTAAGGAAGGAAGTTGTGTGTGGAGACGCCACACATAATTTCACTAAGAAGCCGCTGCGTGTTGAGAGTTTCGTGTGGAGACGCCGCACGAAAGCACACAGCGAAGAGGTTTTGCGCGGCAAGAGGCTGTGCGAGAGGAAGCGACGCTTCGAGAGAGGGGAGGGAAGGACCCTTTCTCAACAGCGCGCCACGACGGAGCAAGGGAGAGGGAACTCGGTCCTAAGCGAAAGACGGCGAAGGAGTAGGAGCGTTCCGAGGCCGCCGCTAAGGGTGCAGCCGCCGAGAAGCGTGAGGTTGACGGTGCAGCGGCAAATTCAAGAGAGGTCGGCACGCAGGACGACGACATTAACCGAGGACGACACGTGTAAGACATCCACTACAATGGCGAACAGCGACGAGAATTCGCGAGGCACGGAGCTGACGACGCCGGCAGAGGATGGCAAAGTATTACGTCGACGTGAGGAGGAGCTGGCGGAGCTAGAGGCCCGTCTGAATGAAAGAAGAGTTGCCTTGGAAGAGGAAGAAAAATATCAGCAGCAGCGGTACGAGCGGATGCGGCAACAGCTGGTGGAGGACTTACGTTCGCGGTCTGCAGAGCAGCCAGCAACGCCCGCGCTACCGACGGCACCCTCCGTCGAGCGAGCAGCACCAGCCGGCCCCAGTGAGCGAGGTCGACCGGCTGAAGCGGCAGCTAGAGGAGACTGAACGGGCGTTGCAGCTCGCCCAGCAGCAACATCGTCAGCCAGCAGCACTGACCGAGGAGGAACGGTTAAGACAACGGCTGGAGGCGATGCAACGAGAGTTACAGCTCGCGCGCGCCCCGGGAATTGGGATCGGTGTACCAGCAGCGGTAGAAAGGATTTCCCTGAGGGATGCAGCGGACACCTTGCCAAGGTTCAACGGGAGCGATCCGGCGTATCCAGTCAAGCCGTGGCTGGATTCTATCAGCGAAAGCGCCCTGATATACGGGTGGACGCAGCTGGAGACGTTCGTCACAGCGAAGAAGTCGCTGGACGGACCAGCCAAGATGTGGCTCAACGAGACATCGTCTCCTGGAGTGCTCTCAGCCATGCCATCGAGGCGGAGTTTGGCCGGAAGACTTCAGAAGATCGGATACATACACTCTTAATGAAAAAGAAGAGGAAGGAGGATGAACCTGTCCAGCAGTACATGTAGGAGATGAGGAGCCTCGGACGTCAGGGAAGCGTAGATGATAGGGATGTCATCGACTACATCGTCGACGGCATCCTCGAGGACGCTCAGGCCCGAATGTTCCTGAGGAGTTCCAGGACATTCGAAGTGCTTTAGGAGAGGCTTGACGGTTGCCTCAGAGACTTGAGGTTGCAGAAGGATTTAGGGGAGCATCGAGGCTCGCAGCAGAAGTCAGCGGGAGCGGAACAGTCGTCGTCGTCATCGAAGAGTAAGAAGGACGACAGGAAGAGAAGCAACAACTGCTTCAACTGTGGAGGAGAGGGGCACTTAGGACGAAACTGTCCTGACAGGGGGAAGGGCGTCAAATGCTTCAAATATAAGAAGTTCGGACACAAATCGCCAGAGTGCGGAGAGAGGAGCAGAGATGGAGCATCTACCTCAAAGGATGGATCACCAACAGTCAGGCTCAACGAGTGCAGCGGCAACCGGAGGAGGAAACGTGTCTGCATCGGGGGAGTCGAGTCCGAGTGCCTGCTGGACAGTGGAGCCGACTGCAATGTAATGCGAGAGGACCTCTTCCAGGAGATAACTGCCAGGGGAGCTTACAAGGTGAACCTTGAGGATGGAGGTAAGCCGCTACGCGGGTTTGGCGGCAGCGCATTCATGATGGGTCGTGTTGTGCTGCCAACGAAGCTGGACGACGTGACAGTGCCGTTGGTGTATTGGGTCGCTCCAATGCAAGCCATAGACACCAAGGTGCTGATCGGGGAACCGCTGTTAGACGTGGCCGAGGTGCGACTGCGGAAGCTCGGGCCCATCATCGAGCCCATTCCCGGAGAAGAGTACGTCCGGATGATCGTCGCCGAGGAGGAGGAGACCAGGGACGCCATCAAGAAGGTGCCAGAAGGTTACAAGGAGGAAGTGAGGGCTATGGTCGACGGATATCAACCCACCGGACGAGACGAGGTGCCAGTGGAAATGAAAATTATCCTGAAGGACGAGACGCCGACCTTCAGGAATCCACGGCGCCTGGCCCCGAAAGAGAGAGAAGAAGTAGACGAGCAGATAGACAACTGGCTGGAGGAGGGCATCATCGTGCCAAGCAACTCGGAGTTCGCCAGTCCAGTGGTCGTCGCGCGGAAGAGGGATGGAAGGGTACGTGTCTGCGTGGACTATAAGCCGTTGAAGTGGTATCGACGAGTGAGCAGAGTCCAGCGTGCTCTCAACGGCACGCATCTGCGCGCGATTGGCACGACTCCTTTCGAACTGCTGTTCGGAGTGAGATTGAGGTTTCCTAAGGACATCCATCTGCAGGAGCTGATAGTCACCGAGGCAGCTGAGAGGTTCCGCGGGGCGCGAGACGAACTGAGGACGAAGGCAAGGCAGCAGATAGAGATACTACAGAGGGAGAATAGACGGTCGTTTAACAGACACAGCTAGGAGACCTGGTGGGCATTAAGAGGACTCAACTAGGCCCAGGTTTGAAGCTGGCTGTGAAGTTCCTAGGGCCATATAAAGTCATCGAGGCGAGAAGAAACCACCGGTATGCCGTCGAGAAAGTCGGCGACGGAGAAAGACCGGGCTGTACAACCTGCTCGGCAGATCACATGAAGCCCTGGCGAGGTTTCATTGATGACCTGGAAGAGAGCGACGAGTGCGACAGAGACGACACCAGCGAGGAAGGCGAGAACATAGAGGATCGACTGAGGCCAGCCGATCGTCAGGAGGACCGAGTTGTGGGAGTGTGACGAGTGTGACAGAAAAGTGATAGTATGAGAGTGAGTGTGTTGGAATATATGTGTGTGTGTGTGCGTGTGAGAGAGAGAGAGAAAGAGAGAGAGAGGCAGAAAGGGAGGGTCTTGGGCAATGGCCGTGCCACGGAGCGAGGTTATGGAGGAGGGGGAATAGGACGCTCGGTGGAAGAGCCCACGGGGGTTTGGGGATATGATCGGGACTTCCGAGGCGGACCGTGAAGTGTAAGGACGTAATGTAGTGACGACCTTAATTATTATTAAAGTTTGTTTTTACGCCAGTAAGTGGTGTTATTGTGTGCTTGTCCCTGTTGTTACCCGCAATTCCCACACACACATATATATATATATATATATATATATATATATATATATATATATATATATATATATTTGCCAGAAGCATCTATTTATAATAGATATACACACAGACCCACCAACCTTACACAAGACTCGACTTAAGAAAATGCTACTTAAAGTAGCAAGATGGAAAAGTATACTCCATAAATGGAGTAAATAAAGATTTCAAAGGCGTTCTTAATGGGAAATATGTATGGAACCGTAGCGAAAGATTACGTGATTCTGGAATTTTTATCCTTGAAACTATAGTTTTGGGGATTATCTTGCAGTAAATATTCATCTCTATCCAAATCAGTTTTTTAATCTATACCTCACAGATAATATAAGAGAGTGGGAGAGAAATATATGGATTTTTAATTGTTGTTTGCTGAGAGAACCATCTTAGCGATCGATATAAAAAATATATATTATTATCAATAATGAGGTCAGGCTTAATCCTGTGGAATTGGCTCATCGAGATAAAGAAAGAACTTTGTCACAATGAATTTGTGGAAGTGACAATGTTCGTTCTTTTTCTCAATATATATGATGTTTTGCTCGGGATTTTCTCGAATTTTTATCTCCAAAACTATAAGTCATATTTATTTGGTCTATAGACCATCTTGCAGTAAATGTTGTTCTCTTTCCGAATTATTATTTTTAATCTATACCTCGCATATCATATAAGACAATAGGAGAGAAATATATCAATTTTTAATTGTTTGCTGAGAGAACCGTCTTAGCGATCGATGTAAACAAAATATTTGATGTTTTGCTAGGAATATTTTCAAATTTTTATCTCCGAAACTATAACTCGTAATTATGCCGTTCTCTCTTTCCTCGCATAGCATCGCTGTGCTCTTGTTGTGTTGATTATGCTTACCTCTTGTTTCTTCACCAAATGCGTAACTTTTGCTTCCTTAATTATGGCTGATAACAATAAATGTGATTCCATAGGTTCTAGTGCTACGAAGATGAGACGTACGATTACACTCAACCCCGGCCGGATCTATAAACTGCCCGAGGGAGGGGCGTATACGGTCCATTTATCCACGTGAGTGGGGAACATTTTAATACTGACACGAAATTTTTGTCAAAATTATTGTCATTCTTTATTTTTTAAGTAATTAACCATAGAAAATGTTAATATAGCGTGATAACTATCATACAACATTTTATACTATATGAAATATATATGAATGTGTATGATTATACATACTATTAGAAAGAGGAAGGCAAACTGGGTTTGGCATTACCTGAGGAGAGAGAGTATGATTAAAGACGTGTTAGAAGGAAAACTGGACGGAAAGGGGACCAAGAAAACATCCGCGTTCAGAAACGAGAAAAATGATCTACTACGATAGTTCAGTGGTAGAATATCCGCCCGGCAAGTGCAAGACCCGGGTTCGATTCTCGGTCATAGCCGACTTTTTCCTCGTTTCAAAATTGTTCCAAAAATATGATGAGGTTAGCGGAAAATAGGGGTATGTATATGGAGAACCAGGTTTAACCATGAACAATCACGGATCAGTCTACGGACAGACTACCTATGATGATGGTCGTTGAACTGATTTATCGTCCTGATTTTTGTACGAGCTACTAAGCTCTTTTCGCTCATGAAATAAAGGAAATTCAGACTTACTCAACCAGTTTGAGCACACATCCAGCATAAATATTTATTTTACATCTTAGTTAACAATAGATCGATCGATATAGGTATCGAAAATCGAATGCCGTCGCGGAATAATATGGCAGAGTGAGGCGGTCGCTTTTCAGTAATCGTCTGCTTCCGAGACGAAATCAATTTTAGGCTTTCTTTAAAATAAATAAAAAAGAACGCCTTACGTTCAGGTCATGTCCGTCCGTTTATCCTCATGTTTCATCTCAGAAACCACTTGATGGATGTTGATTAATCGGGAGTGCCACTTTACAGGTGACAAAAATGATTCTTTCTGTGTATCTTATGCAATATAACTTATAAGAAAAAGTCTTTAGAGAACTTCGTAGAACTAATCAAAAACATATGTTTTGTTTGCTACATTTTTATCGAAGGAGTAGTCGATTTCAGGAAAATCAAACGAGAAAGTAGTAATTCACTTTGGATCCGTGTTTTTTATTTGTTGTCGACGAAAACAATCTTCATGACGACTGATGTACACAATTACTGCTGTAAATACCTAATTAATTTAATTTTCTTTCACGAGCACGCAACATTAGGAAAATGGATAATCTACGAAGAACAAATTAACGTAAATTCGTCTATTAATTAAGTTTAGACAGCGTTTGCAAGTGAAAAGAAATCGGTAATTTACGATGAAGGAATGCACGTGAACAAAAGATTACATTACTACTTACTATTCTAGTAAGGTAAGTTTTAAATTATTGTCGACTGTTTTATTAATTACAATTCATTAAGAAATTAGTCGGTGAATAAAATATTCGACATTTTATTGGCATCACTTCTGGCATTTCAGTTCGTAGACATTATACTAAGCCATTAATATTTATCTTTTGTGACATGATTGTATAAATCGTAAAGAACGCCTCTGCCTCACGTGCATACACGCATGATGTATGCATCTTTCCACGCTTTTTATTAAAATAAGGATTTGAACCGAAGAATCTGGTTTATAAACAATCGGTTCCAGTTATCTTGGTTCTTCAGAGAACCGAAAAACCGATCTTTCCATCCCTAATTATTTTTTATGCGGGTAACACTACCGCAATTATTAAAGAAAACAAATTGTAGATATGAATCAATAATGGTAATGCTTAAAGAAATGCAGGAATGGTTTAAAGTTAGATAATTCTAAAACAAGTATTATAGATTTTAAAACTAGTCAAAACTAAGAAAGTGATTTAGATATAATATTATATATAAAAGAAAACAAATAAAAATAAATTTTAAGTCAATAACTTTTATAAAGCGCAGAAAAAGACATCTGAATTAATTATTAGAAATGCAAGATAAATTTCATATATTAAGTATTTGTATTAATTAATTAATTTATTTATTTAAATTATTTTTTTTTCATTCGGTGCGTTTTAACAACAAAATTATTTTATTTTTTTACACTTTTTGTGCGCTTTATAAAATTTATTGACTTAAAAATTCATTTTCATTTTTCTATTGTTTTATTTTTAGTCTTAAAATAAAATATATGAATGTTTATATATTCTTCAAAAATTAACTTCATTAATTAGCTAGGGAGATGCCCGTTGAAATTCTACGGGAAAGATAATAATTAAAATTTCGTGAATAGGTTATCCAGGTCAATGGTTCAAAACTGATCTGTTGATCGATTCGATGCGTATTCAAGAGTCTGTGGCAGGAATACAAGCTTTCGCTCTTTTAGGCGTTTGCTGTTTCAAGTCTCGACCTCCTACGACGATTCTAAGTAATTTAATGGGAATGATTAATGTTGTACTTTCGGATTTATTCCTTCTCGAACATAACTCAATGAAAGATTTCCATCTCCTTCCTTCTCTCTCTTTCTCCCGTATTAAAAGCATTCAGAGCACGCTTTCACTCATGAGGATTGAAATAACAATATTATTCGAGGTTTAACAATGTAACTCGTTGGCATGGCAACATCCCGTTAAAATGGAAAGATTCCTTCAAAATATGTGAATTAAAAGTTTAACAAGAGGGATTTGGAACTGTAGGCGGAAATACATGAAACTATATATATTTTTTCTTTAAAATGGTTCAGATCCGAAAATCGTAGGTTAATTATTAGTAATTTAGATCTCAAAAACAATAAAAGCCTGCACGTGAAGAAAGTCGATGTTTACGTGATATTTTACGGAAAATGGAAATATTTTCCTTAGAGTCGAACACGGGTCTTTTCCAAAGATTTTGCGGAAATAACTTTTTATATGTGAATATAGCATTCTCGCCAAATTTATATTTTCTATTTCGATTCTTTACAGATTTTAATATATATATATATATATATATATATATATATATATATATATATATATATATGTCAACTAATATAAAACGTTTGATATATTTGTCTGCGCGACGGGGATGCATCGCGTGGATGGCGGCGTTGGTTGGTCCATGTCAAGCACATAAAAGGCGAATAACTCGATCAAATATGCGGATATATTCTTGGAATTTTGCAGTGATAATATAATCAGATATGAAAATAGTGTGACTGAAACAATTTACGAAAAACCTCCAGGGCTCGACTCCAGGGGATGATTTGCATTCTTCATAAGATAACAGGTAAAAATCGTCTTATTGACGTGCAGGCTTATATTCTTTTTGACATTAAAATTAGAAAACAAGGACTCACAAGCTTTAGATCTAGTCAATTTAACTAAAAAATTACAAGGTTTCTTATTATATTCATTATGTTTCGTCTACAATTCGAAATTCTTCATGTTAAACGTTTAATTCGAATATTTGGGGAAATCTTTCTATTTTAACGGGATGTTGCCATGCCTACCAATTACATTGTTAAACCTCGAAATCCTATTGTAATTTCAATACTTATGGGTTTAAGCGCGCTTTGAAGTCTTTTAATACGAGAATGAGAGAAAGACGAAAGGAGGGGGAAAATAGTTTAATAGAAATCAATGCAAACAACATTAGTTGCGTTATTTACGAGAAGGTATACCTAAAAACCTGAAATACTATTTAAAAAGATTAAAATCGTTATGGTAAGCTAAATTAATTTTATTGAAATAGAAACGTTATGAAAATCCAAGGTTTTTGCTGGACGTTTTAGTACACAGACTTAGCCTGTAAAATACTTATAAAGTGAAGGATTGTGCGATAGTTTACGGGAGTTAGTTAGAAGAATGGAGTACTTGAGGGCTGTTTTGGAAATAGGGAGAGAAAGAGAGGTTTAAAAGAATCAAAGAATCACCAAAAAAATAACAAATGGCTAAGTTTTCAGACCGTTGGTCTGACTGACAAACTATTAAAAATTATTATATATATATATATATATATATATATATATATATATATATATATATATATATATATACTAGATATGAAGATATTAAAGGATATAGGTGTAGACTGGAACGACAGGAGACTGATTAGGAATCTATATGAGAATCAAGTTGTAAAGGTCAGGTTTGAGAATGTGGACACCTGCGGATAAATATCGGTAGAGGAGTAAGACAAGGCTGCTGCCTATCGCCATCACTATTCAATATATATGGAGAATGTCTAATGCAAGAAGCTTTAGAAGGCACAGGGGATTTCAAAATTGGAGGAAGGATTATAAGAACAGTAAAATACGCAGATGACCAAGTACTTCTAGCAAGAAAGGAAGAGGAGCTACAAAAAATGATAAATAGACTAGTAATAACAGGTAGAAAATACGGCATGGAAATAAATACAGAAAAATCCAAGGTCATTCGAATATCGGGTAAAGAAGAGAATCTGAACATAACTATTGGGGGAAAGCCATTAGAACAAGTTTCAGAATATAAATACCTTGGAAGTATCATAACACGAGGGGCAAAATGTACGGATGAGATCAAAACTAGAATAGGAAAAGCAAAAGAGGCTTTCAGGAGAAAGAAACAACTACTTACAGGGAATATAAGGCAAGATATCCGCAAGAAGTTGATAAAATGCTACGTATAGAGTATAGCATTGTATGGGGCAGAAACATGGACGTTAAGGAAAAATGACATCAAATACTTGGAAAGCTTTGAAATGTGGACTTGGAGGAGAATGCTGATGATAAAATGGACAGATAGGATAAAAAACGATGAAGTGCTACGAAGAATAGGAGAGAAGCGAATGATTATACAGACTATCAGGAAGAGGAAGGGTAACTGGGTTGGACATTACCTGAGGAGAGAGAGTATGATTAAAGACATGTTAGACGGAAAACTAGATGGAAAAAGGGAAAGAGGTATGAAAAGGTTTCAGCTGATAGATGATTTGAAAGGAAAAGAGAGTTATCAAGCTATAAAGAGGTCAGCGAAAAATAGGGAGTATATTGTGAACCAGGTGTAACAAAGAATAATCACGGACCTGCCCACGGACAGACTACCGATGATGATGAAATACTAGTAGTTGGTGCTAGCATTCTGCAAGCATTTCATCTCACCTTGAAAAAACTTTCATTTTTCGAAACAGATATTTCATCATTACATGTATAATATTAATTCTAAAGATTTCACCTCCGCAGCGATGTTCGTTTTTCCCACATGTAAAAATAATAGTTTAAACTATCCCCAAATGTTGCAATTTTAAATATTTTACACTTTCTCCATTATGAGGTACTAATGCTAACATTTCAGCCAAATTTTAAAGTTGTAGCACCTCTAGAAGTAAAATAATATTTATCTAATTGTTAAAAATTTAAACATTTTTAACAGTGGCCGCAATATATATTGAAAAATTGAAATGATTATTTGTGCAAATTTACTACTCTGTAAATAATTTGAAAATTTCAGCTTATTTACAGAGTAGTAAATTTGCATAAATAAACATTTCAATTTTACCACATACGATATGCAGCGGCCGTTAAAAATTATTAAAATTTAAACAATTACAAAAATATTATTTTACTTCTAGGAGTGCTACAACTTTAAACTTTGGCTGAAATGTGTAGCATTAGTACCCCATAATGTAGAAAGTGTAAAATGTTTAAAATTGCAACATTTGGGGATTGTTTTAAACTATTATTTTTACATGTGGGAAAAACGAAAATCGCAGCGGAGGTGAAATCTTTAGAATTAATAGAATATTTGTAATGATGAGATATCTGTCTGGAAAATTATTGTTTTCCCAAGGTGAGATGAAATGCTTGCAGTATGCAAGCATCTTCTACTAGTATGTTATATATCATTATATATCGACGACGTTGTAGCACTTCTAGAAGTAAAATAATATTTTTCTAATTGTTTAAGTTTAAATAATTTTTAACGGCCGCCGCAATTCATATATGGTAAAATCCCATAAGTTTGCATGGAAAAACGCAATCCAGTGTGTAGACCAATCTAATAAGTATAGGAAGCTGAAATTTTGCTTGATTATAGAACTTTTCTCATAAATAACTATATAAATCGAAAATGTTAAAATTGTTAGTTTTAGGGGTTGTTTTAGCCCGTTTGAACATCAAAGTTTTATAATTTTTTAGGTACTACGGGATGAGCTAGAAAGCTGCAATTTTCTAATTATTTACAGAACCGTGCATTTGCACAAATAAACATTTCAATCTCTCCATATATATTGCGGCAACCGTTAAAAATGTTTAAAATTTAAACAATTAGATAAATATTATTTTACTTCTAGAAATGCTACAACTTTAAAATTTGGCTCAAATGTGTAGCATTAGTACTCCGTAACGGAAAAAGTATAAAATTCTTGAAATTGCAATGTTTTGGGATTGTTTTAATCTATTATTTTTACGTAATGGAAAAACGAATATCGCTCCGGATATGAATGATTTAGAATTAAAAAAGTATTTTTAATGATGAAATTTGAAAAATTAATGTTTTTTTGTGTTGAGAGGATATGCTTGCAGAATGCAAGCACCAACTACCAGTCATTATATATCGACGACTCTTACTGAGGAGGAGGTGGATATAACATATAGGAGGATACTATGGTTTAGGCACTTCTAGAAGAGTTGGAGACTCGAATTTTTTTTCATATTTCATATTTCGCAAAATTGGAAAAAAAAACTTGAAAAAGAGCGGCCGCTAAAAATTCGCAATTCTTTAAAAAAATTTTTAAGGTTTATGTATTTACGTTGCTGAAATTATTTTTAGAGGTATAATTTGTAATAAAAACGAAATAGTGATTATACTAATTTTGATATTTTAATTTGTTTGGCAGTAAAAAATTCCTAAATGTTGAAAAAAATAACTGTTTAGGTACTACCGGGCAAGTTAATGACCTGAAATTTTCAAGTTATATAAAGTTTAGTCTATTTAATCTAATAAATATCTCAGAGTAGTTTTAAAATTTTTATTGCGGTCGTTAAAAATTATTTAAATTTAAAGGATTAGATAAATGTTATTTCACTTCTTATTGTGCTACAATGTTAAAAATTGGAACAAATTTGTGGCATTATTATCCCAATATGGAAAACGTATAGTTTACCTAAAATTGCAAAAAATTAGCGATTTTTTTACTACATTATTGTTCCATAAGGATATAACGAAAATCGGTCCCGAGGAGAAATATTTTGAATTAAAGAAATATTCCTTATGATGAATAATCTCTCTGAAAAGTTAATGTATTTTCAAGGTGAGATGATATGCTTGCAGAATGCAAGCGCCTTTTACTAGTATGTTATATCGTCCTCTGTAAGAAACATCGATATATAATGATATCATTCTATATAGACGTTCCTTACAGAGGAGGAGGAGGATATAACATACTTGTAGTTGGTGCTCTCATACTGCAAGCATTTCATCTCACTTTGAAAAAACATTCATTTTTCAGACAGATATTTCATCATTACAAATATCCATTTAATTCTAAATATTTCAACTCCGCAGCGATTTTTGTTTTTCCCATACGTAAAAACAATAGTTAAAAAAAAATCCCCAAATGTTGCAATTTTAAAAATTTTATGTTTTCTCCATTATGGAGTATTAATACTACACACTTTAGCAAAATTTCAAAGTTGTAGAATTTATAGAAGTAAAATGATATTTTTCCAATTGTAAAAATTTAAATAATTTTTAACGGCCGCCACAAATTATATATGGTAAAATTGAAATGTTAACTTGTGCAAATTCACTACTTTGTAAATAATATGAAATAATCAGCTTCCTAGCTTATCCCGTAGTACCTAAACTGTTATCCAATTGTTTAAATATTAAGTATTTTTTAATGCCAAATTAATTAAAATATCAAAATTTGTATAATCCCTATTGCGTTTTTTTATGAATTCTACTTACAAAAAAATTTCAACTCCGTAGCACATGCGAAAATACATAAACCATGAAAATTTGTTTAAACAATTGCGAACTTTTAGCGGCCGCATTGATGCACTTTTCAAGATTTTCGTTTTTACTAGTTGGTTTTGCACAAAATCCTAATTTTGAAAAAAATTTCGAATCTCCAGCCAATCTAGAATGCCTAAACATTAGTATCATCCTATACGATATATCATTCAATATAGACGTTCGTTACAGAGGAGGATATAACATACTAGTAGAAGGTGCTTGCATACTGCAAGCATTTCATCTCACCTTGAAAAAACATTAATTTTTCAGACAGATATTTCATCATTACAAATATTCTATTAATTCTAAAATTTCACTTCTGCAGCGATTTTCATTTTTCCCACATGTAATAATAACAGTTTAAAACAATCCCCAAATGTTGAAATTATAAACATTTTACACTTTTACCATTAAAAGGTACTAATTCTACACATTTCAGCCAAATTTTAAAGTTGTAGCACTTCTAGAAATAAAATAAAATTTTTCTTATTGATTAAAATTTAAACATTTTTAACGGTTGCCACATAAAATATATGGAGAAATTGAAAAATTTATTTGTGCTAGGGCACTATTCTGTAAATAATTTGAAAATTGCAGCTTCCTAGCTCATCCCGTAGTACCTAAAATTAAATGTAAGAATGGACCTTATGGTCTAAATTTTGCCCGAATAAAGACGATTATCTATCCATCTAACTATCTATCTATCTAAAAAATTATTAAAATTTAATGTTAAAATGGGGTTAAAAAAACCCCTAAAAATTAACAATTTTAAAATTTTCGGTTTTTATATTTGGTTATGAGAAAAGTTCTATAATCCTGCAAAATTTCAGCTTCCTAAACTTATTAGATTGGTCTACACACTGGATTGCGTTTTCCCATGCTAACTTATGGGAGATATTCCGGGTTCTCTGGAGTCGTACCCAAGACACTGTATACAAAAGTGACAATATTTCCTAATAGATATTGCGGCCATCTAGCAACACTGAAAATTTCATTTTTCTAGCTTACCGGCAAGTGCCCATAATTAATTTACAAATATTGCGCAATGCTTTTCTTACGGGAAAAACGCAAATTTCGGAATTTCTGGAGTCGAACTCATGTCACTTAGGTAAGAGATCTCATTTTATCTGAAGGTTTCTCCATAATATCTACAAAAATTAAAACTCTCAGCATTCTAGCTCTTGTAGTTTGGGCTGGACATTAGTATCCACCTATATGTTATAAATCATTATATATCGACGATCCATACAGAGGAGGAGGATATAACATACTAGTAGAAGGTGCTTGTATACTGCAAGCATTTCATCTCACCTTGAAATAACATTCATTTTTCATAGAGAAATTTCATCATAGGAAATATTTCTGTAATCAAAAAGATTTATTCTCTGCGCCTATTTTCATTTTCCTTATGGAACAATAATGGAGTAAAACAATCACAAATATTTGCAATTTTAAGAATATTATACATTTTTCACATTTGGTTAATAGTGCCACACATTTCTGCCAAATTTTAAATTTGTAGCACATTTAGAAGTGAAATAACATTTATCTAATTGTTTATAATTAATTAATTTCTAACGGCCGCAATAACAATTTAATGGATACACTGAGAAAAAAATGTCGAATCTCCAGCACATCGGGAAGTGCCTAAACATTAGTATCCTCCTATCATTATATAACGACGACTCTTACAGAGGTGTAGAAGAGGAGTAGAAGGTGCTTGCATACTGCAAGAATTTCATCTCACCTTGAAAAAACATTTATTTTTCAGACAGATATTTCTTCATTACAAATATTCTATTAATTCTAAAGATTTCACCTCCGCAGCGATTTTTGTTTTTCCCACATGTAAAAATAATAGTTTAAAACAATCCCCAAATGTTGCAATTTTAAACATTTTACACTTTCTCCATTATGGGGTACGAATGCTTCACATTTCTGCCAAATTTTCAAGTTTTAGCACTTCTAGAAGTAAAATAATATTTTTCTAATTGTTTAAAATTTAAACATTTTTAACGGTTGCCGCAATATATATATGGAGAGATTGAAATGTTTATTTGTGCAAATGCACTGTTCTGTAAATAATTTGATAAATTACAGCATCCTAGCTCATCCCGTAGTACCTAAAAAATTATTAAACTTTAATGTTCAAATGGGGTTAAAACAACCCCCAAAATTTACAATTTTAAAATTTTTGATTTTTATAGTTGGTTATGTGAAAAGTTCTATAAACTTGCAAAATTTCAGCTTCCTAAACTTATTAGATTGGTCTACACACTGAATTGCGTTTTCCCATGCTAACTTATGGGAGATATTCCGGGGTCACTGAAGTCGAACCCAAGACTTTGTAAGCAAAAGTGACAAGAATCCCAAATAGATATTGCAACCATCTAGCAACACTGAAAATTTCATTTTTCTAGCTTACCGTCAAGTGCCCATAATTAATTTACAAAAATGGCGCAATGCTTTTCTTATGGGAATTAACGCAAATTTCGGAATTTCTGGAGTCGAACTCATGTCACTTAAGTAAGAGGTCTCATTTTATCTGAAGGTTTCTACATTATATCTACAAAAACTAAAACTTTCAGCTCTCTAGCTTTTGTAGTTTGGGCTGGACATTAGTATCCTCCTGTTATATCCTCCTCTGTAAGGACTAATGTTTAGGCACTTCCAGGTGTGCTGGAGATTCGAAATTTTTTTCATAGGTAGGATTTTGTAGAAAACCGACTAGAAAAAACGAAAATCTTGAAAAGGTGCAACAATGCGGCCGCTAAAAATTCACAATTGTTTAAACAAATTTTCATGGTTTATATATTTCCGAATGTGCTACGGAGTTAAAATTTTTTTTATAAGTAGAATTCTTAAAAAAACGAATTAAAGATTATACAAATTTTGATATTTTGATTTGTTTGGCAGTTAAAAATTCTTAAAGTTTTAAGAAATAGATAACTTTTTAGACATTACGGAATGAGCTATGGAGCTGAAATTTTCAAGTTATGTACAAAGTAGTAAACTAGCTCAAAAAAACATTTCAATTTTACCATATATGAATTGCCGCGGCCGTTAAAAATTATTTAAATTTAAACAATTAGAAAATATTATTTGACTTCTAGAAGTGCTACAACTTTAAAATTTTACTAAATTGTGTAGCATTAGTACCCCATAATAGAGGAAGTGTAAAAATTTAAAATTGCAACATTTGGGGATTGTTTAAAACTATTATTTTTACATTTGGGGAAAACGAAAATCGGTGCGGAGGTGAAATATTTAGAATTAAAAGAACATTTGTAATGATGAAATGTCTGCCTGAAAAATGAATGTTTATTCAAGGTAATATACAATGCTTGTAGTATGCAAGCACCAACTACTAGTATGTTATATCCTCCTCTGTAACAGTCGTCGATATATGATGATAGGAGGATACTAATATTTAGGCACTTCCAGATGAGCTGGAGATTCGAAATTTTTTTCAAAGGTAGGATTTTGTGCAAAACCGACTAGAAAAAACGAAAATCTTAAAAAGTGTAACAATGCGGCCGCTAAAAATTCGCAATTGTTTAAACAAATTTTCATGGTTTATGAATTTCCGCATGTGCTACTCAGTTGAAATTTTTTCAAAGTAGAATTCTTTAAAAAACGAAATAAGGATTATACAAATTTTGATATTTTTATTTGTTTGGCAGTTAAAAATTCATAAAGTTTAAACAAATGGATAACTGTTTAGGTACTACGGGATGAGCTAGGAAGCCGAAATTTTCAAATTACTTACATAATAGTGATTTTGCATAAATAAACATTTCAATTTTACCATATATGAATTGCGGCGGCCGTTAAAAATTATTTAAATTTAAACAAATATAAAAATATTATTTTACTTCTAGAAGTTTCACAACTTAAAAATATGGCTGAAATGTGTAGCATTAGTACCCCATAATGGAGAAAGTGTAAAATGTTTAAAATTGCAACATTTGGGGATTTTTTTAAAACTATTATTTTTACATGCTGGAAAAACGAAAATCGCTGCGGAGTTGAAATATTTAGAATTAAAAGAATATTTGTAATGATGAAATATCTGTCGGAAAAATGAGGGTTTTTTTCAAGGTGATATGAAATGCTTGCTGTATGCAAGCACCAATTACTAGTATGTTATATCCTCCTCTGTAAGAAACGTCGATATATAATGATTAGTTGTTGGTGCTTGCATACTGCAAGCATTTCATCTCAAAATAAAAAAACATTCATTATTCATATTTCGTAATTACACATATTTTTAATTCTAAATATTTCACATCCGCAGCGATTTTCGTTTTTTCCTCATGTTAAAATAATAGTTTTAAACAATCTCCAAATGTTGCAATTTTAAACATTAAACATTTAAAATTCTACCTATGAAAAAAATTTCGAATCTCCAGCTTATCTGGAAGTGCCTAAACATTTGTATCCTCCAGTTATATGTTATATGTTATCTCCTTCTCCTCTGTAAGAGTCGTAGATATATAATGATAACATATAGGAGGATATTAATGTTTAGGCACTTCCAGATGAGCTGGAGATTCGAAATTTTTTTCATAGGTAGGATTTTGTAGAAAACCGAGTAGAAAAAACGAAAATCTTGAAAAAGTGCAACAATGCGGCCGCTAAAAATTCGCAATTATTTAAATAGATTTTCAAGGTTTATGTATTGTTTAGCATTAAAAGAATATTTGTGATGATCAAATGTCTTTCTGAAAAATGAATGTGTTCTCAAGGTGATATGAAATGCTTGCAGTATGCAAGCACCTTCTACTTATCATTATATATCGACGACTCTTACAAAGGAGGAGGATATAACATACTAGTATTTGGTGCTTGCATACTGCTAGCATTTCATCTTACATTAAAAGAACATTTATTTTTCAGACAGAAATTTCAACATTACAAATATTCTTTTAATTCTAAAGATTTCATTTCTGCAGCGATTTTCGTTTTTCCCACATGTAAGAATAATAATTTAAAACAATCTCCAAATGTCGCAATATTAAAAATTTTACACTTTCTTCATTATAAGGTTCTAATGCTACACATTTTAGCCAACTTTTAAAGTTGTAGCACTTCTAGAAATAAAATAATATTTTTTAATTGTTTAAATTTAAATAATTTTTAATGGCCGCCGCAATACATATATGATAAAATTGAAATGTTTATTTGTGCAAATTTACTATACTGTATATAATTTGAAAATTTCAGCTTCCTAGCTCATCCCATAGTACCTAAACAGCTATCTATATGTTTAAATTTTAAAAATTTTTAACTGCCAAACAAATTGAAATATCAAAATTTGTATAATCCCTATTTTGTTTTTTTAAGAATTCTACTATTAAAAAAAATTCAACTCCGTGGCACATACGGAAATATATAAACCTTGAAATTTTTTTTAAACAATTGCGAATTTTTAGCGTCCGAATTGTTGCACTTTTTCAAGATTTTCGCTTTTTCTAGTCGGTTTCGCACAAAATCCTACCTATGAAAAAAATTTCGAATCCCCAGCTTATCTGGAAGTGCCTAAACATTAGTATCCTCCTGTTATCATTATATATCGACGACTTACAGAGGAGGATAGATATAACATACTAGTAGTTGGTTCTTGCATACTGCAAGCATTTCATCTCAACATAAAAAAACATTCATTATTCATCTATCATCATTACACATATATTTTTAATTATAAATATTTCACCTCCGCAGCGATTTTCGTTTTTCTCACATGTAAAAATAATAGTTTAAAACAATACCCAAATGTTGTAATTTTAAATTTTTTACACTTTCTCCATTATGGGGTACTAATGCTACACATTTTAGCAAAATTTTGAAGTTTTAGCATTTCTATATGTAAGATAATATTTTTCTAATTGTTTAAATTTAAATAATTTTTAACGGACGCAGAAATTTATCTATGGTTAAATTGAAATATTTTTTTGAGCTAGTTTACTACTTTGTACATAACTTGAAATTTTCAGCTCCATAGCTCATTCCGTAATGTCTAAAGAGTTATCTATTTGTTTAAATTTTAAGAATTTTTAACTGCCAAACAAATCAAAATATCAAAATTTGTATAATCATTAATTCGTTTTTTTAAGAATTCTACATATAAAAAAAATTTCAACTCCGTAGCACATTCGGAAATACATAAACCATGAAAATTTGTTTAAACAATTGCGAATTTTTAGCTGCCTTATTGTTGCACTTTTTCAAGATTTTCAATTTTTCTACTCGGTTTTGCACAAAATCCTACCTATGAAAAAAATTTCGAATCTCCAGCACATCTGTAAGTGCATAAACATGAGTATCCTCCTGTTATATGTTATATGTTATATCATCATTATATATCGACGACTCTTACAGAGGAGGATATAACATACTAGTGGTTGGTGCTTCCATACTGCAAGCATTTCATCTCACCTTGAAAAAACACTCATTTTTCCGACAGATATTTCATCATTACAAATATTCTTTTAATTCTAAATATTTAACCTCCGCAGCGATTTTCGTTTTTCCAACGTGTAAAAATAACAGTTTAAAACAATCCCCAAATGTTGCAAATTTTAACATTTTACACTCTCTCCATTATGAAGTACTAATGCTACACATTTTAGCCAAATTTTAAAGTTGTAGCATTTCTAGAAGTATAAAAATATTTTTCTAATAGTTTAAATTTAAATAAATTTTAACGGCCGCCACAATTCATATATGGTAAAATTGAAATGTTTATTTTTGCAAATTTACTACTCTGTAAATAATTTGAAAATTTCAGCTTCCTAGCTTATCCCGTAGTACCTAATCAGTTATCCATTTGTTTAAATTTTAAGAATTTTCAACTGCCAAACAAATTAAAATATCAAAATTTGTATAATCCCTATTTCGTTGTTTTAGAAATTCTACTTACAAAAAAAATTTCAACTCCGTAGCTCATTCGGAAATACTTAAACCATAAAAAATTGTTTAAACAATGGCGAATTTTTAGCGGCCGCATCGCTGCACTTTTTCAAAATTTTCATTTTTTCTAGTCGGTTTTGCACAAAATCCTACCTATGAAAAAAATTTCGAATCTCCAGCACATCTGGAAGTGCCTAAACATTAGTATCCTCCTGTTATATGTTATATGTTATCATTATATATCGACGACTAGAAAAAACGAAAATCTTGAAAAAGTGCAACAATGCGGCCGCTAAAAATTCGCAATTGTTTAAACAAATTTTCATGGTTTATATATTTCCGCATGT
Source organism: Tanypteryx hageni (assembly GCA_028673005.1). Lineage (NCBI taxonomy): Eukaryota > Metazoa > Arthropoda > Insecta > Odonata > Petaluridae > Tanypteryx > Tanypteryx hageni. Next base: position 197,489,152 of record CM054115.1, on the reverse strand, counting down.
GCTACGGAGTTGAAATTTTTTTTGTAAGTAGAATTCTTAAAAAAACGAAATATGGATTATACAAATTTTGATATTTTAATTTGTTCGGCAGATAAAAATTCTTAAATTTTAAACAAATGGATAACTGTTTAGGTACTACGGGATGAGCTAGGAAACTGAAATTTTCAAATTATTTAGGAGATAGTAAATTTGAACAAATAAACACTTTTATTTTACCATATATGAATTGTGGCGGCCATTAAAAATTATTTAAATTTAGACAATTAGAAAATATTATTATACTTTTAGAAATGCTAGAACTTTAAAATTTGGCTAAAATGTGTAGCATTAGTACCCCATAATGGAGAGAGTGTAAAATGTTAAAAATTGCAACATTTGGGGATTTTTTTAAACTGTTATTTTACATGTGGGAAAAACGAAAATCGCTGCGGAGTTTAAATATTTAGAATTAAAAGAATATTTGTAATGATGAAATATCTGTCGGAAAAATGAGTGTTTTTTCAAGTTGAGATGAAATGCTTGCAGTATGGAAGCACCAACTACTAGTATGTTATATCCTCCTCTGTAAGAGTCGTCGATATATAATGACGATATAACATATAACATATAACAGGAGGATACTCATGTTTAGGCACTTACAGATGTGCTGGAGATTCGAAATTTATTTCATAGGTAAGATTTTGCGCAAAACCGACTAGAAAAAACTAAAATTTTGAAAAAGTGCAACAATGCGGCCGCTTTAAATTCGCAATTGTTTAAACAAATTTTCAAGGTTTATGTATTTCTGAATGTGCCACGGAGTTGAAATTGTTTTTGTAAGTAGAATTCTTAAAAAAACGAAATAGGGATTATACAAATTTTGATATTTTAATTTGTTTGGCAGTAAAAAAATTTTAAAATTTAAACAAATAGATAACTGTTTAGGTACTACGGGATGAGTTAGGAAGCTGAAATTTTCAAATTATTTACAGATTAGTAAATTTGCATAAATAAACATTTCAATTTTACCATATATGAATTGCCGCGGCCGTTAAAAATTATTTAATTTTAAACAATTAGAAAAATATTATTTTACTTATAGAAATGCTACAACTTTAAAATTCGGCTAAAATGTGTAGCAATAGTACCCCATAATGGAGAAAGTGTAAAAATATTAAAATTGCAACATTTGGGGATTGTTTTAAACTATTATTTTTACATGTGAGAAAAACGAAAATCGCTGCGGAGGTGAAATATTTAGAATTAAAAATATATGTGTAATGATGAAAGATGAATAATGAAAGTTTTTTATGTTGAGATAGAATGCTTGCAATATGCAAGCACCAACTACTAGTATGTTATATCCTCCTCCTCTGTAAGAGTCGTCGATATATAATGATAACATATATATAACAGGAGGATACTAATGTTTAGGCACTTCCAGATGTGCTGGAGATTCGTTATTTTTTTCTTGGTAGGATTTTTTGTAATACCGACTAGAAAAAACGAATAACTTTAAAAAGTGCATCAATGCGGCCGCTAAAAATTCGCAATTGTTTAAACAAATTTTCAATGTTTATGTATTTAAAAATGTGCCACGGATTTGTAATTTTTTTATAAGTAGAATTCTTAAAATAATGAAATAAGGAATATTAAATTTTTATATTTTAATTTATTTGGCAGTTAAAAATTCATAAAATTTAAAAAATTAGATAGCTGTTTTGGTACTATGGGATGAGCTAGGATGCTGACATTTTCTAATTTTTTACAGTATAGTAAATTTGCACAAATAAACATTTCAATTTTACCATATATGTATTGCGGCGGCTGTTAAAATTAATTAAATTTAAAAAATTAGAAATATATTATTTCATTTCTAGAAGTGCTACAACTTTAAAATTTGGCGAAAATATGTAAGATTAGAACCTTATAATGAAGAAAGTGTAAATTTTTAAAATTGCGACATTTGGAGATTGTTTTAAACTATTATTCTTACATGTGGGAAAAACGAAAATCGCTGCAGTAATGAAATCTTGAGAATTAAAATACCATTTGTAATGTTGAAATTTCTGTCTTAAAAATGAATGCTCTTTTAATGTGGGATAAAATGCTTGCAGTATGCAAGCACCAACTACTAGTATGTTATATATCATTATATATCGACTACTCTTACAAAGGAGGAGGATATAACATATAGGAGGAGACTAATGTCCAGCCCAAACTACAAAAGCTAGACAGCTGAAAATTTTAGTTTTTGTAGATTTGATTGAATTACTTTCAGATAAAATGAGAAATCTTACCTAAGTTGCATGAGTTCGACTCCAGAAATTCCGAAATTTGCGTTTTTTCCCATAAGAAAAGCATTGCGCCATTTTGTAAATTAATTATAGGCACTTGCCCATAAGCTAGAAAGATGAAATTTTCAGTGTTGCTTGAGGGCCGCAATATCTATTCAACATAATTGTCACTTTTGATTACAGTGTCTTGGGTTCGACTCCAGAGACCCCAGAATATCTCCCATAAGTTAGCATGGGAAAACACAATCCAGTGTGTAGACCAATCTAATAAGTTTAGGAAGCTGAAATTTTGCAAGATTATAGAACTTTTCTCATTACCAACTATAAAAGTCGAAAATTTAGAAGTAGTATATTTTAGGGGTTGTTTTAACCCCATTTGAAAATTAAATTTTAATAATTTTTAGGTACTACGGGATAAGCTAGGAAGGTGCGATTTTCTAATTATTTACAGAACAGTGAATTTGCACTAATTATCATTTCAATCTCTCCAAATATATATTGCGGCAACCGTTAAAAATGTTTAAATTTTAAACAATTAGAAAAATATTATTTTACTTCTAGAAGTGCTACAACTTTAAAATTTTGCTCAAATGTGTAGCATTAGTACACCATAATGGAGAAAGTGTAAAATGATAAAAATTGGAACATATGGGGATTGTTTTAAATTATTATTTTTACATTTGGGAAAATCGAAAATCGCTGCGGAGGTGAAATCTTTACAATTAATAGAATATTTGTAATGATGAAATATCTGTCTTAAAAATTAATGTTTTTTTCTAGGTGAGATGAAATGCTTGCAGTATGCAATCTTGAAAAAGGTGCATCCATGCGGCCGCTAAAAATTCGCAATTGTTTCAACAAATTTTCATTGTTTATGTATTTCCGCATGTTCTACGGAGTTGAATTTTTTTTTGTAAATAGAAATCTTAAAAAAACGAAATAGGGATTATACAAATTTTGATATTTTAATTTGTTTGTCAGTTAAAAAGTCATAAAATTTAAACAATTGGTTAACTGTTTAGGTACTACTGGTTGAGCTATGAAGCTTAATTTTCAAATTATTGACAGAGTAGTAAATTTGCACAAATAAACATTTCAATTTTACCATATATAATTTGTGGCGCCCGTTAAAAATTATTTAAATTTAAACAATTAGAAAAATAATATTTTCCTTTTAGAAATGCTACAACTTTAAAATTTGGCTAAAATGTGTAGCATTAATACCCCATAATGGAAAAAGTATAAAATTTTTAAAATTGCAACATTTGGGGATTTTTTAAAACTATTGTTTTTACATGTGTGAAAAACGAAAATCGTTTCGGAGTTGAAATCTTTAGAATTAAAAGAATATTTGTAATGATGAAATGTCTGTCTGAAAAATTAATGTTTTTTCAAGGTGAGATGAAATGCTTGCAGTATGCAAGCAACTTCTACTAGTATATATATATATATATATATATATATATATATATATATATATATATATACACTGACGTCATTGCCCCTCAATTATGACGGGTATGTGCAGATTATATATTAAAATTATTTACTTCCCATTCACTTTCAGTTACTCTGTCGCTGAAGAAGGGCATATGCCCGATAAGCTTGCGTGTTTTTTAGTACGGGTGTTTTACGTGTCTCTTCGACGGCCCCAGCAACCTGCCAACTTGGTCCCCAACTTGGTAAGTGTCCGCTGGGCTTCTTTCGACACCTTGTTGTCACCCTCATCACTACCTTTTCTTTTCCTTAAGTTAATATATGTATATATAAATGAAGTTAATATAAAAGTTATCATTAACAATAATTATATACATAATATCCATATTCTGTACGTCTGTCCGTCCCACCGTTTGTCTGACTGTCCGTCCGTCCGTTGATTCTCTGGAACGCTCTATAGTATTCCCCATAAAAGAACACTAAAAAATATCTTTTTTTCACTAGCAGGCTTTTTTGCAAAATTAAATTAGAAGTAATTGACCTACGATATTCGTGCCTGGACAATTTAAAGAAAAATAAACATAAATTCTTATTCGGATCGTGGACTTTTGCCTCTGGTTCGAAATTGCTCAAGTTATACGTTTAAATCACATTTATTGGAAAATTTTAATCTTTATAATGATATGTTTTCTTGCCGACCTTGTCATTGTTAAGCCTCGAGATTGTATTGTCGTCCTTATACTATATGCATAAGGAAAGTGATTATTGAATGCTTAAGTGCGAGCGAGAGGGAAGGCGCCCGAATTATTTATAATTAAAATTGTGTTTTTCATTAATTCCTTTTCAGTTAACTTCAAATTGAAATTTTGGTAATTACCTATTTTTATAATTATTTTCATAGTTTTTTGTAGTGCATCTTATAATTAACCGGAGGTATAAATTTGCATCGCATATATTAATCACGCAAAAAGCCATTTCTTTACATTCAGACTTTTTTCGTTCACATTTTAAAATATTTCAATGATGAGGTATTTAACTTAAGAATTTAAATCTAATTCGTAAATCTCCAAAAATTACCTTTTAATACGATTTTTCAGGTTTTCAAGCATTTGGATTATATTGGACCACTATTGTTGATTTATATTCTTGGCTTCATAATAAATTCTTTAACCTGGGTCAGACCTTTACACATTAGTATAACCTATTTACTGAATCTATCAAGTAATTAGAGAGAGGAAGGAAAAGAGAATGGGAATGAGCAGAAATTAAGCAAGTGGAAGAGGACGTAGCATTTTTATAGGATTAAAATGAGCTGCCATACAAAAATAACAATAATAAATTATAATTGATTTTTAAAAAATTTCACGTTCGAGCTATTCTTTTAAGGCGCGTAAACGGGAAAGCGCCTGTTGCGATCACTATGTTTGTTCGTTTGTCTATTTGTGTCTCTATGTATAACACGGTTATACCATGTGACGGATTAAAGGGATATTTGCGATTCAAATTTCGTAATAAAATAGAACACCGAAATGACCTATTAGGCCAAAACCACACAAAAATTTTGCAATTTCACTGATAAGGAAAAACAATTACCTGCGCGTGCGCCGATTTCATCCGTAGCGGTAGTGCGAAAAAAGTGACGGTTGCACATTATAATAATTGAAATGTTTGATCTCTTCTGAAATTGTCTTTTATAACTCAATTAATAATGTGTAATTACAAACAATCATTATTAGCGCTTCGTCAGAAAATAATTGACGGCCATGCGATTTTGCCTCTGGAGCTGCCGCAGGCAAAGAAAACTTGACCGAATATAAAAACTATCTCGGATCGTTACATAGGCTACGCCACGGAATATAAAGTGAAAGTCATCGTTTTTTGGCGCAAGGTCATACAGTGTAAACCAAAAACCTCAAAATATATATTATGTTTAATGAACGTTTTTCGAATGCTCTTCGGTTATTCTGCCACAAACAAATAGCCGAGATATGAAACCGGAGAGTATTTGGCGCATTCATGGCAAGATGCTCTGCGGTTGGCCATATTACGGCGAATAGTTAGAGAGGGGACTTGCGTCATTTCCGACCAAATACTCGGAGTTAATGAAATCCTATTAAGAATCATAAGAACTCGAATATTTAGGGTTTTCTCTTTCATGTGGTGCAAAAACCCAATCTCTCCTCATGGACCTCTCTCTCTCTCCCTTTATGCAAACCGACGCTACAAACACTTACTTTGTTTCCTTTTTTGGTCTTTGCTTGCCTCGGCCACGTGCTCTGCTATAACAACGACCACGGAACTTGCTGAATGCGAATTTTTCTGCGCAAGTTTTTTAACTCGCGAGTGAGAAGTTTTTGTTTACTGCTCAAATCTGAAAGCGCTGGTTACCATAAAATCAACAAAGCGTTACCCTTTTATCAGCCGAAAATTGCTCCTTTGGTTTGCATTTTGATAACTCCGCAGCGCTTTCAAGTGCTTCGTTTAAAAATTTCAGCTAGTTGAGTTCCACCTTCAGAAACAAAAATCTATGATTATTTCAGGCACACAAATGAAATTTAACTTTTAAAATACACCGAAAGACTAAAAATAGGACCTCCTTATTTTTATTTTAAAGATTTTATAAATAATACACATCACAGCAGATCCTACTGAAGGCACCAATTGCGGTGGCTTACAAGGTATTTATTCAGATTCAGATCAAAACTTATATATACTGTAAAAACGGCGATGTGCCATGAATACCAAGTAGGTTAAACACAATCCAAATTATGCTCAGATGAATTATTTCGAGTAACACTCCATTTTAACTAGAACCGTATATCTACATTGGCGTAGATTATTTATCCTGAATCTTTCTTAATCAAGTTAGAAATTCTGTTCACTAAATTTAAAAGTTATCATGGAAAAGAAGATGGTAATTCATTACCGCATTCTACTTGCTTCATTCGCAGTCTTTTTTCAGGTTCTTCGGGAATGATATATACATGTAATCAATATTATACCACTTGTCCCGCCTGTGGGTGGAACGCCATCTCCCGTATGATAGCCTGGTACTCCTGGATAAAAGTATTTTTAGGCCTGCAACGAGGATGGATTCGACCCAACCTCTAAACGGAAACGCTGCTTTCCCGCATTTAGGGTGATGATAGCCGTCTAGAATGTTTCTTTACATTCTCTCTGCCAATATCATTTTCACGGATATCTGCTGCATTGAATGGCAAGTGTCTCCGCATATATTTTCTAATGTATGCTGCCATATCAATCAGGTAATTATGAAAACTTTTACTTTCTCCATGCGTAGTAAAGGGGAAAGTATTATTTTTATGAAAAAATCGATTTCGAGATTTCAAAGGAAATACACGGTTTAAGGTCCCCTGAAACCGTTTTGTGCATTATCTCGATGATGTCAGTGTGTGTGTGTGTGTTTGTTTGTTAGTCCGAGTGTGTGTGTATCTAATAAAAATTTTGTGGCAACTCTTAATTCAAAAACTATTAATCGTGTCAACGCGAAATTTTATATTTGACATTTTTGTTAAAGGCACAAGAGTTGATTAGTTTTCATTAAAATCAGTGAACCGAAAGTGAGTTATCACATCCGTTTTTAAATATTTGCTTTAATATTTCATAAATGTAAGAATTTACTAGAATAAACATTGTAAAATATTTAATTTTCTACAACCACTGTTTGAAACATTTTCTTATGCAATGCATTTTTTAGAGATATCTTGAAAAATATATTTTTTAGCAGCCACCACATCCCCTACAGGCGACTATTGTAAACACTTTACACTTAGTTATGTCTTTAGTAACGGGTCGCAAAACCAATCGGAGGCGCGTCAGTGGGAGCCTACCTTAAAACTGAAAATTCACCATGAAAGAATTTATGACGGAAATTTTAATAAAAATGTAGAAATTTGTTAGTGTTAAATATCACGGACCGATTTTTCAACAAACCTTTGCGGGCAGTGTTTGGAACGCTTCTAGTTTAAACGCTCTATGAAGTCAGTAGGAAGGGGTACTTAACAACTTACAATATACTATTCAAATAGAACTGTTCCTAGCCAGATTTTTCATATATCAACCACCGTAGCTGCAGCATTTTCCTACTTTTGACAGTTTTTTGAGTTCCCCATAAGTTTTTCGTGTTCGCCAGAAGTTTTTGTGTTCGAACTCTTTCCAATGACGACCCCTGCCTGCGACGCACCCTTTTTCGTGGGAAGCCTTCTTTTATAGCAACAGACATTAGCCCGGAAGAGGACACTAGTAGATCGCGGGTAGAACCAATGAGCGTTCGCGAGTGCAGCGCAATCTACCGGCACCTGACTGCAAACGGCATTAGTTGCGAGCCGACAAAGTCGCCGTGAGCAGAAGCAGTGAAGGAGAGGGGAAGAGCGAGATAAGACGGGGAGAGAGAGCGAAGACAGCGGAGCGAACGCACCTGTGGAAAGGTTATCTGCGAGTCGAACCCTTTTCCGTATCATTTGTGATTCCTCCTCAAGTGGACATTTCTACTAAATATTGTACTATATTTGTGCTTTGTATTATGTCACTGCAATATAATTGTTAGTACGTTTCGTGACATTTATCCAGTGTATGCTATTTGATTTGTGGTCGGCCGCAGCAGTGTCTCCGAGGGTATCGTATCGTTTAACTATTTTAAAATACTTTTAGTATTACGAGAGAATAATGTAAAATGAGACAGTTTCGTCTCATAGCCTATTCACATAATTATATGCGATGCAAACAAAACTAAATTTACGCAGCGATTGAAAAAAGGAATGAATACTTACAGCACAAACAAAATATGTACTCAGATTATCACGGGATAGACTAACAAAATTACATTGTTACTCCCTCAGTCTGTAACACAAAAGGGACGAGAGTAACTCTGTCCGGTAATTAGATTAATCTTTGCCGGAAGCACCATGGGGTCTCACCGCTATTAGAATCGATTTTGTCGTTATCGAGTTATTCGCGTTTGTACTGGCAGAGTTGCACATAAAGGATTAAACAAAGGATTTTATACTGAGCGTGTACACTACACTACATGTACACTAACACCCTGTGCGGTTTACGGCTAGCGCTCCCGCATTACGTTCTAGACCAGGCAACTTTGGACATGTGGTTCATTGTGCACATACTAGTAACACTTTAGAATTTGAAAGGTTACCGATCCCTGGTCTAGACCAGTGGTTCTCAAACTGTAGATCGAGATTCCATAAGGGGGACGACAGAGGATTTAATGGGAGTGTCAAGCAGTCTTCCCTAAGGCAAGTGACTTTATTCTGGTTTTAAGAGTCCTGCAGATTTTAATTTATCCAAGTTTTTTTTTATAAAGAAAATATTGTACCTTTTCAACATACAAAAACGTTTTAACAAAAGAGTTATTTTTATGAAATAAAAACAAGCAAGAAATTATATCTCAGTAGTGATCAGTACTTAAAAAATTAAACTATACAGCACATATTGTCTGAATGTTTTAATACACATACTTTGTTGTAGATAAAATAATATTTTGCTAATCTTGTATTTATAAAGAGCACAAAATAAAAACTCTTATTGGTAATTTCCTTATCATCGTCGTCCTATATGGTGAAATCTGGTGTTTTTTAATTCTTGAGTATTCTCATGGGGTTGCGAGGACTAAAAATCGGTACAGGGGAGGGGGTCGCCTGACAAATATGTCTGAGAACCACTGGTCTAGACCACCATGCAAAATTTTAAGATCATATACATCTACATGTAACCCTGGAATTCATCAATGTGGGGGGAGGACTGACTGTACCGAGGCCCACCTAACAGTTATTACTCGCAGATATGTCTTTCCTTTTATGGTCTCGTATTGTTCTCGGAAATAATGTGCCTCTGATATCCCTGTCCTACAATCGATCTCACGTATCTTATCGTTATGATCGTTTCTATCTATGTACGTTGAAACCTCAATTATTCCCACTTCATCTGCTAGAATTTATGATCTGCATTTCTTTAGGAGCCTAAACCTTGAACATTTTCTAGTCTTCCAGGGATCAAGATTTTAAGTCCGTTAATAATGATGTGACGTTTTCTATATGTTCGCAATTTTGTTTAACGGATATGACTCCTCCTCTAACTTAATTATATGGCCCGTCTCATATACTGGAGACATATTCTACCCGCGGTCTATCTAGAGAATAATAACACGCTTCGGGTACTTTCTATGTATTCCTTGTTCGTTTAGTTGTGGCAGCCGGCGACGCGTGATAGGGGAAGGGAAAGACTTGGGAGGGGAACCTTTAAGGGGAAATTTAACACCATAGTGATGTACAGTAGCACATTTTGAGTTCCGTCGAGTTCATGATCAGCGCGGGAACCCAGGAGGGGAAGGGTACTTCTCCTTAAGGCAGCACAGTGTTCCTTGTCACACTCTTCTTGAGACCTAGCCTAGGCTGACATTTTCCGTGTAGCGGGATATATTTTTCATTGATAATTTTTGTTACTATTTAATACCTTTATCATTTTCTTAGTTATTTAATTTATTATTACTGCTAACGTTTTTAGGCTGGTTTCCAAAGAAAACAGCATTATGAAATGCTCCTGCCAGTGTGTATGTGTGTGTGTCCCCTAGTAACAACTTTTGAGCCAATGGACCGATTTTCATGAAACTTGGTATGAGGCTCATACTGTCTGGGCCCACCTCCGGGCTATATAATGTTTAGCAAAGATTGAAGTCCCGGGTTTGATTCCAGTAATTATTTTTCCCTATTTGTTTTACATAGGAAGTCTCAAATCCTTCGTGCAGAGATGTTTATTTAATACTTTCAAATATCTTAAAATTTTGATATCGGAGCGAGGTTTGTACGGTTATAAGGGGAAAAGAACTTAAATTCTAATTCTTATTGCCAAATGTTGATAATTGATCGTATTTTCTTGAATTTTTACTAATACAGCGTTTTTGCGTTTTAAATCGCATTTTATCGGCCATGGAGACTTATTACCGAACTTGGCTTGAGCATAGACGAGTGAAAAAATGTGTTATTTTTCCGCTCAACTACTCTTCAGCAATGGACAGTTGATCCAGACATGTTAGCGTATAAAGAGTAACATACATTATATTCAAGAATGAGGTCAGGCTCACCCCTGTGGAATTTACTCATAGAGAAAAAGAAAAAACTTTGTCACTTCCACAAATATATTTGGCACCACCGGTTTCACTACGATCATGAAATGATAAAATATAAAAATCGTTCCATATATATTGGGAAAAAGGGGGGAGGGAAACAGGAGGGGTTAGATTGAAAAGAATGGAAGGTAATTAAGTAAACGGTTAGGAAAAGGAATGCGAAAGCAAAATAAAGTTACAACATGTTACAAAAACTTTGTAAAAGTGGCCAAAGACCACAAAGATACAAAGTATTTACAAAATATTCTGTAAGCTTAATAGAGGAGAATGATTGTGGAAAAGATATTCATTTAAGAGAAGTGAGTCTTTACAAGTAATTATCTCTAGCTGTTCAAGAGCATCCAATTTCCAACCCCTCCTGCATCCCTCCCCCCCATTTTTCCCTATATATATGGAACGATTATTATATATAAGTTCTTTCTTTTTCTCTTTACATTATATTCGTTTATCAAAAAAAATACATGCAAAATGTCAGAAAGAGCCATTGTTTTTAGTATTTTAAATCTGATAACGTTCTATTAAATTGTTTTCCAATTTTCCTCTATCAATGATAAACTATGAACTGCAAGTGGTATTTATGGTATGAGCGAATGGCATTCGAGAGAATCTTGGAGAAGGACGCGTCCCAGATTTGAGGTGGAGCGCCAGTTAAACAGATAAAAGGCTACAGAGGAGGAGAATGGACTGAATCGAAGGACCGTGGTGGACAACGAGAAGTTTTCAGGAAAACGTTTGTCGAATTGGCACACGGCTTGAAATTCTGGAGTAGAGTATTCATTCGCTCGATCAATTTTTTGGGCTTTTTTATAAATTTAAATTATATCGAGATCACGAGGTGATATTAAACAAAGAATGTTTGTTAGAATGACTTTTGGAGCATGACCGCAATTTTATATGAACTTTTCACATTGGTACTATTAAAAAAACACCTAGATTTGAGAATTTTACAATCGCATCAAGAATTTAGTAATTAAAGAACTACATTGGAAGTCAGAATCACATTCGCTTCAAAAATGTCAAAACACGTTTAGAAAAATGGAATCGTGATAATCCTTTCTGGACTTATCAAAAAGCGGAATGAAAAATTGAAGGAAAGAAAATGAAAAAAGGCAGAGAAAGAAGCACAAGAATAAAGATATCATTTAGTGGAGAATTAATAACGTGTTGTATCGAGCAATACGAAAGCCTGTCCCTTGAGGCAGAGCCTCTTGGCCGTTATGTTTGTGTCCCTTCTAGAGGAGCAAAATGAAGATATTCATCAAATAAAAAATTTCTGAATGCGCCTTTTGTGGCATGAGGATACTAATTAAAATTTACTGTGTTATTAGGAAGTGTTAGAGTTTTTAGCGGTAACATTACAACGATTAAATTTGGATTTCTTAAATATTAGCTAACGTCGGTGGAGGTTTTCGGGTTTCGCTGCGTTGGCGGCATTTCTGGCTCTCGACGTTTCGCAGACACCCGAAAACCTCCACCAGCATTCAACAACGCTGCGAAAGCCTTCAACTCAAATTAGCTAACGTCATTCGCCTGCAATGCAAACTCTGGGGATTCATTTCCTACAAAAATTGCGAATGCATTTCTAATGAAACAAAAAACTCTTTCGCGGGTCCACCTTCTTCTAACCAATAACGAAAGGCAAAAGTCAGTTCTAAGAGAAATACGAGATATCAGACTGAGTTGCTCACAATAAAATTTAAAAAATAAAAATATGCGTGTGTATTTGTCTCCTTGTGTATGCATGAGTGTGAACGCGTGAATGGTAATGTACGCATTGATATGAATGTCGAAGTTATCCAAAAGCATGTTGTCTGATGCCTTCATCTGCCGGGTGGATATGCCTAATAGTTCCATCAAAAGTTACTAGATCTACCTACTTACTTAATGTTCCTTCATTCAAAATTTCTCTTGCCCAACGCTCCCTCTTCTATCGACTACCCTCCCCGCCAAACATCGATCCATTCTCTCTCTCTTATAACTCCTTTTTAAAAGCAGCCCTGAGTAAAATTTTTGTAAATAGATGTAATTAATATTTTTATAATTTCTTTGTACATTACTTGTAATTAATTGGTGTTCGTTGTTTATTGTCCTGATTGTTTGTACCTATTTATATTTTATATATTATATTTTATTGTTACCATGTTCACTGTAAATTGGCGTTAACGCTGTATGTGAGCCTATTTTAGTAAATAAATAAATAAATAAATAAATAATTCCGAACGCTTTAGAAATTTGATTTTTGGGGCTAAATCATTCTTGAATATAATGTATGTTACTCTTTATACGCTAACATGTCTGGATCAACTGTCCATTGCTGAAGAGTAGTTGAGCGGAAAAATAACACATTTTTTCACTCGTCTAGAGAGCTGGCGGCACGCCCGACATCCGAACACTGAACGACCTCCTTCTCAGGCGTCATCCCACCCATACACTACTCCGACTGACGACAACCAATCGCCAGCCGAAGCAGCATAGGGAGGTAGGATGGTCCGGGAAGGACGGTCGGCCAGATTCTCGGTTGTCGAGACGTACCGCCAGGTCACATTGCGTGACAAATCCTTTATTATACAAATGTACAAAGTTATTAACATTGTATGTTCAAACAATAAACCAGTGCCTTTATTTAAAGCGGCTATCACCGCCGTGTTGTCCGAATATATTACAATATTGCAATGTCTCGGAGCCACCTGAAGCATGTACACCGCACCCATAAGCGCTGCCAAGCCTTCCGCATAGTAAATGGGGAGCTCGTCTGGAAGTGGGAAGGCGTCACAAATCTGCAGTTCCCTGCACACCCAGGCTACCTGCCAGGGTGTGGCATCAGCAAATACTGAATAAATTGTTGTCCAGTTGGAAAACTGCCGTACCTTAGAAAATAAACCCTCATCCCAGATACGCTGGAGCCATGCCAATTGACGATTAAATACATGCTTAACTAAAAACATGGGAAGCCGGATGGTGTAGCAAATCCAAGACACTAGCCCGGCAATTTTGGGAAGGTCTATGCTACGCACACGTGGAAGAATAGCCAAAATATAGTGAATACGAACTAACGTCGACTGCGTTAACCACAATGTCTGTACTGCCGTATTAATGTACACTCCTAAATACTTAAGGCACTTCGTAAATTTCAAACTGCTTTTATTTCTATTAATTTATTAATATTAATATTATTGACGAGCTTTGCGAGGGTATCCCGGCTCTACTTCTGGCACAGGAAAACGTGTTAGACGACCTTCTGCTCTTCACTACTTCTGGCGACCCTGCAGACGCCGTTCCATGGTTGGATGACGACTCAAGTGACGATGACACCTTGGCCAACGACCTAGTGGACTCCGGCGTCTCGGATAACGAGCAACCCTCCGATGACGATGATACAGCAGACCCCGTGGAAGACCAGCCTTCGGACTTGTTCACCATGCCCAACGCTGACGTAGAACTTCCTCTGCACGCAACCAGGCCTTCGCTGCGCCCAATCCACATCAACCGTAAGTTGAGTTTGCTGCCCCCGGGCGCACCATTCCCATATAGTTGCCAGTCTACCCTGGAGACTTTCCTATGTGGCGCGAACCTTCCCAAACCGGCAGAAGCTCCCTGGTGTTTTCTTCCGTCATCTCCAAGTGAAAACCTAATGAATTACCTAGAGAATCTTGTGATTCAAGGAGTGCTAGTGAAAGAACGACCCAAGTGCGCGTTTAGAGCCTCGCTTTTGCCTAAAGCCTCCGGAGGGGCACGGTTGATACATGACTTATCTCCGTGGTCCCCCTTTTACAGAAAACCAAAGTTTTCGCTGTGGGACAGTGCTAAATCCCTTACATCAATTCCAAAAGGTTCTTGGTTGATTAAGATTGACTTATCGCAAGCATTTTATCAGATTCCTATTTGTCCGGAACATTGTGGTTTTTATGGTATTTTTGTGGACGGACATTATTATACCTTTCAACGCGTGCCCATGGGGCATTGTTTGGCCCCCGCAATTATGCAGCGGTGGGCACGCGCAGTGGCGAAAGAAATTTATGATAGATTTTTGATTTGCATGATAGCATATTTAGATGATTGGTTGTTTGTTTTTGATTGTAGGGATTATGTTAAATTGGCTAATGTGTTAAAGTTTTTGGAAATAGATCTTAAAATAACAATTAATAGAAATAAAAGCAGTTTGAAATTTACGAAGTGCCTTAAGTATTTAGGAGTGTACATTAATACGGCAGTACAGACATTGTGGTTAACGCAGTCGACGTTAGTTCGTATTCACTATATTTTGGCTATTCTTCCACGTGTGCGTAGCATAGACCTTCCCAAAATTGCCGGGCTAGTGTCTTGGATTTGCTACACCATCCGGCTTCCCATGTTTTTAGTTAAGCATGTATTTAATCGTCAATTGGCATGGCTCCAGCGTATCTGGGATGAGGGTTTATTTTCTAAGGTACGGCAGTTTTCCAACTGGACAACAATTTATTCAGTATTTGCTGATGCCACACCCTGGCAGGTAGCCTGGGTGTGCAGGGAACTGCAGATTTGTGACGCCTTCCCACTTCCAGACGAGCTCCCCATTTACTATGCGGAAGGCTTGGCAGCGCTTATGGGTGCGGTGTACATGCTTCAGGTGGCTCCGAGACATTGCAATATTGTAATATATTCGGACAACACGGCGGTGATAGCCGCTTTAAATAAAGGCACTGGTTTATTGTTTGAACATACAATGTTAATAACTTTGTACATTTGTATAATAAAGGATTTGTCACGCAATGTGACCTGGCGGTACGTCTCGACAACCGAGAATCTGGCCGACCGTCCTTCCCGGACCATCCTACCTCCCTATGCTGCTTCGGCTGGCGATTGGTTGTCGTCAGTCGGAGTAGTATATGGGTGGGATGACGCCTGAGAAGGAGGTCGTTCAGTGTTCGGATGTCGGGCGTGCCGCCAGCCGGGATACCCTCGCAAAGCTCGTCAGTAAACGAGCTATTATCGCCTAGCGGGAGCAGAGGGGCGTCCTGCCCTGCGCCCGCGGCTGCGATTGGGCTGAAACCGTCCGCGTGTGCCTGTGGTGGAGGAGGCGGGCTTCTCAAAGGTTGATGCGGGAGCCACTTGTTGGATTATGATTGGGGGAGGCGATGACACCAAGAATTCCGCAGGCAGGTTCAGGACATCTAAGGAAGGAGCCGAAAGGCGCATTGCCGCCGTCCAGCCGTGGGCCGCGACCACTCCTAGGAGTCGCAATCTGTTGTAAACGATGGAGCGAGTTCTTGCGGGAAGCAGCGCCCAATCAGCCGCTACATCCAGCAGGGTGGCGACTTCGTGGAGGTCTCTTTTGGAAATTCTGCGGTTTTCTGACAGCGTGCGCATGTGGCCGCACAATCGGAGGACCTCTAGATCAGACGGGACCGGAACTGACCCAGCAGGAGACTCCTGCCGCAAAGATTCAAAGGTGATGGAGGGCGCCGCAGCCGTGAGGCCAGCGTTGTTAGCAGCGGATGATGCTGCAGCCGTGGAGGCCAGTTGGGACTGCATCTCGGCCATCTGTTGGCGCAGCGAGAGAGCCCAAGCAGGCTGTGTATCTTCGTCGTCGGTACCGGAGTATCTTTCGGGGGGATCCTCGGATGCCTCCCCTACAATGCCCGTGTGGGCACGCGTTGAGCGCGGCATGACGTGAGAAGAATCGGAATGCTGTCTAAAAGGACGGAATACTACCGGAGCGTACGCCGAGCGATCAAGTTTCAAAGGAACTTTAGCGCGATGGACATAAAAAACGCGGAGAGAGCTGGCGGCACGCTCTTTGGCCCAAGTTGGGACTTCCGACGCTTCGAAGCGCGGGTCCGAGGAGGTTTTAAGTTCTTTTAAGGACTGGGCCACTGAGGTTGCTCGTGTCCGAGAGGAGTCGGGAGGTGAAGTGCGGCTTACTATCTGTAGCATTGTTCCTCGGACGGACAGCGGTGCTATAGTTGGTAGCTGAGTGGTCTGGCTAAACTGTAGGCTGTGGGACTTCTGTAGGGGAATAGAGTGGACTTCGCTGACCTGGGGCCGGTTCTGGACTCACGTAGGGCATTCCTAAACGGTTCTGGTGTGCACTATACTGCCGAGGCTGCCGTGACTATAGCGCGTAGGGTATTCGAGCGTGCTAGGATTTATTAGGTTAGATTTAAGGAATAGTAATTATTCAGCAAGCGTTGAGATGCAGGTCAATAGAAGTAATACGTTCGACCGTCATACCACAATAAACGCGATGTTAATTAACTTTAGAATACATTCTAAGCGTAGTAATAGTCAACGTAATAGGAAGGACAAGAAGGCAGTAAATGTTAATAATAATAATTCATATAAATATTTGTAAATCAGGTAATAAATATACACCTTTGGCTCTAACTGATACAGTAACACGAGTTAATGAATAACCCCAAACAATAGCAGAGAAAATTGATAAGTGGAAATGCATGACCCTCCACGGGAGACACCCGCAAGATTTGAGCCGATCTGATGTTGACAAAGAAGCGTCGAACACCTGGGTCAAACACAAAGATTTCTTTCCAGACACAGAAGGATTCATGTTAGCCATACAAGATCAAGTAATAAATACTTAGAACTACCAGAAGTACATAATAAAGAATAGACAAATTCAAGATGACAGATACCGAAAATCTAGAGAACACCCGGAAACTATAGGGCACATTACAGGAGCATGCACCAGACTAACACAGACTGACTATTTACACCGTCACAATCAAGTAAAAAATATTAAATATAAAAAACTGTCTCTAAAACATAAATTAATAGAAGACATCACGCCCTACTATAAATACCAACCAAAACCAATTTTGGAATCTGATGAATTTAAGTTATACTATGACCGCTCAATAATTACGGACAAAACTACACACAACAATAGACCGGACATAGTCTTTCAGGACAAGGTAGCCAAAACCACTTACCTAATAGACATAGCTATCCCAAATACACACAATCGTCAGAAAAGAATAGTAGAAAAGCACCACAAATATATAGAACTAAAAGAAGAAATTAAACGAATATGAAACAAGAATACTGTACACATCGTTCCAATAGTTTTATCGACCACAGGAATTATCCCTACAGATTTTCACAACAGTATAAAAATAATAGATTTATTGCAATATACCCTCCTACAGAAAGCTGTCATATTAAATACAACCAGAATAGTACGTAAATTTTTATGTTTCGAGTAATGAGAGTGCTTGGCAAAGCCAGTACCTCATTGAAATAGCCGGCTAAAAAGCTGTGAAATACAAAACTAAAATAATAATATAATACACACAATCGTCAGAAAACCACAGTAGAAAAGCACCACAAATATATAGAACTAAAAGAAGAAATTAAAAGAATGGGGAACATGAATACTGTACACATTGTCCCAATAGTTTTATCGACCACAGGAATTATCCCTACAGATTTAAACAACAGTATAAAAATAACAGATTTTCCTAAATTGCAATATACCGTCCTACAGAAAGCTGTCATACTAAATACAACCAGAATAGTACGTAAATTTTTAAGTTTCGAGTAATGAGAGTGCTTGGCAAAGCCCGTACCTCATTAAAATACCCCGCTAAAAAGCTGTGAAATACAAAAGTAAAAAAATATTAATAATAATAATGGGAATGTAAGCGAACTTAGGTGCACATCAATAGAGCACCTTTAGCCTCTGCATCCCAACTCCCACATCACCTTCTCGTGGTGGCCCTGATTAGCCGAGAAACCTAGTGAATGATTGGGTTCCAGTCACAGCGGGAAACTAGGTCGGCGAACTGATGATCGATAGGAGGGTGCTGAAGGAGGGCTAAACTCTAGATCCAATCAAGGGGAAGGACTCCTCAGCTGGGTGACATCAAGCAGGATGTCTCCCTAGGTATGGTGGTGGGGGAGCTGAGAAGCCAATGGCGGCATCCACAGCCCAAGTCAGCAGGGCTACTGCCATTCTACCAACCATAGTCAATATTGAGAAAAAAATAAAGATCGCCTCGGAATAAGAAAAGGACACGTCTGGAGCCGGTGCTGGGCGTGACAGAAGACGAACCACCGGTGGTAGTATGTTGAGCAGGCGGACCACTACCGGGATACCCGAATCTACCACAGCCGACACTAACTGCTCACTACATACAACATCTAACGAAAGTGTTTTGCCGGTTAGCCAACCAGCAACCACCAAGTTAGGCAAACTGAGACAACGCATGCAGTGGAACGACGAAATGAATAAAAACCTCATGCGCTGTTTCTTCAAAGTTACGAAAGGAGAAACAATTCTAGTAGTCTATAGATAAGAACTGCGCCAGAAATTCATTGACATATACCCAGAACTATCCCACCTCACAGAACAAAGAATTTCCGATCAGAAACGTAACATAATAAAAAATAACAGGATGCCACAACCAATATTACAACAACTAAAACAAGATGCCATCGATTCCCTAACAAACAAGCAGAAAGAAATGAATGGAAGCACAACAAACATAAATGGAAGCCCAGAACATACTACAGATGAAGATTATACCCAAAACCTAGAACCACCATCAAGACTAAGGAAAGATGAACTAGCATAACCCACAAGTACGTTCATCACAGCATTAACAAATAGCATGCAAAAATCACCATTATTCAATGAAATACACATTCAATCCATGCGAGCACATATAAAGCTAGAAAACAATAATCAAACAAATATACATAATGCAGAATTCAAACATGAAATGATTCTATACTCATTTACACAAACCTATCTTACATATACCGGAACTGATCCGACATCACGGCCTCGCCTTCCAAAATTAAAGGAAAGTCCAAAATCTAGAAATATCCTAACAGAAATCAATAAAATCATATCACTAAAAATGGAAAATAACATGACTTTAGAAGATCTACATTTGCTAATCTACTGCGCTGCATACACAAAAACATGCCTAAATGGCCAAAAAATCTCACCACAATTTTCTGGAAATAAAAGAACACAAGACAATAGATTACCTTGGCCAAGAAGATTAGAAAAAAGGATAAATGAGCTAAGAAGTGAAGGTAAAGTAACGCAAAAAATCAATAGAAGCATAAAATCATCAAAAACACAGAAAGAAATCCAAATAATAACTATAAGGTCCACAGAAGATAATCTAACCATTCCATTAGACACACTAAAATAATAGTTAAAAGCATATGCAAGCAGACTCAGGAGATACAAAAAAGTAGAGATAGGAGTATTCATAACTCCATACTTTTGACGAACCCTAAAAAATTCTACAACAATTATAAAAAAAAGAGAAATAGAGATCAGAGAAAATCCCACAATCGAAGATATAGAAACCTTTTGGTCGAACATCTGGTCCAAACCAGAAACACATTACAAAAATGCAACATAGATTTCAGATGAAATCGTCAATGCCACAAACATAGAAGCAATGATCACAATAAGAATAGATAGGACTGATGTAGGGATAGCAGCAAAAATACATAATTGACAGACACCAGGAATTGACCATATTCAAAATTATTGGTACAAATATCTCCAAAGTGTACATGAAAAATTAGGTGAATTATTCAACGACTGTATACATAATCCACAAAATATGCCAAATTTCTTTACCGAAGGAATTACCTATCTTAAAGCCAAAGACAGTGATACAAATAATTAAACCAAATATAGGCCTATCACATGTTTACATACCATATACAAAATACCAACATCCATCATAACAATGAAATTAGATCAACATCTTAGTTTCAACATAATCTTAAGTGAAGAGCAGAAAGGATGCAAAAAAAGGCTGCAAAGAACAAATCGTAATAGATTCTGCAATAACCAACCAAGAAAAACAAACAAAAGAAACCTCTATTGCGCATACATATATTACCAAAAAGCATTCGAGAGCGTCCCACACTTATGGCTACTACACATTCTTGAAATCTACAAAGTAGATCAGAAAACTATTGACTTCTTGAGAGATATCATGAAAACATGGAGAACTGAAATACATCTACAAACAGCCACCAAGAGGATCAAAACTACAGAAATAACAATAGCCAGAGGAATATTTCAAGGAGACTCCCTAAGTGCTTTTTGGTTCTGCAAAGCGCTTAATCCACTCTCTAACCTACTTAACTGAATGAAATATGGATACAAGATCAACCATAGCCAAGATAGCCATTACATTATAAACTACTTACTGTACATGGATGATCTAAAACTATATGCAGCAAAAAATGAACAATTGAAATCAGAAATTCACATAACAGAAATACTCAGCTCAGATATTAAAATGAACTTTGTTATAAACAAATGTAAAACATGCTACATAGAAAAAGAAAAACCTCAAGAATATGAAGAATATTCTCTCAGTACAAATAGAAAGAAAATTGAAGCCATGACTGAACACGAATATTACAAATATCTAGTATTCTAACAAACACCAATAATATCTCACTCACCAATAAAACTAAAAATACAATATAAGTTTAAAGTACGCCTAGAAAAAATACTCAAAACAGAATTAAATGGTAAAAACATGATCAAAGCAATAAATACCTACACAGCACCAGTCCTCACTTATTCCTTTGGTGTAACAAAATGAACAAATACAGACCTTGACTCATTAAACACACTCATCAGAATGTCATGTAATAAGTATCAAATTCACCATGAACATTCAGACGTCGAAAGATTCTCCTTACCCAGAAAAGATGGAAGCAGAGGAGGTATTGATATAAAAAACCTACACTACGAACAAATATATAGTTAGGTAGTAATAGCGATAAACTAAATATCATCACGGCTAACTGTCACAGCATTTGCAGGAAGGAGGCCGAACTTCAACATCTTATTCGTATTCTTCGTGCTGATGTAGTGATATGTATGGAAAGTTGGCTAACGGCGGGCATAGCCAGTCACAAAGACTAGTACCCCTACGGAAAGACCGGAAACTTAATGCTTTAAAACGATTCCCAGGTTTTCCATGGAGGGGCGACAATCGATGGGTCAACGGGAAAATTTGGAACTACGTGTTAACGAATGCTAGCGTGACGTCATTACATGATGTCCCTCGCCCCCTTCCCCTCCCGTTTTATTACGATAATCATAGCGCATATAAATTGCACGGACATATTAAATGGACATAAATGAAAGAATTGCATATAAGAAATAAAATTTATTACCGTTTATCACACATTGCGAGAGTACAAAGTCATTATCAAATTACATAACAGCGAGGTATTTTTACATAAATATTATACAATAAAGATATAAAAATGAATTATTGTAACAGAAATTTATAACGTTAATACCTTTTATGCATGAAACGTATTTAAAAGAAATTCACGTGGGCGACGAAAAACGTCAAACTTTCACGTCAAGAATTAATTTATGGATCAAGCAAAAATCTATTTGTAAAGTGATTTCTTCGGCCCTGGAACACATTCTCTTTCTGTTGCACCTGTAAAAAGAACGAAAATGAATCTCTAAGAATGTCAATCATTAAACCTGCTAAACCTAATGAAATTGATGCTGGAGGAAATGGGCATGCTTCAAATGTTGCAATAAATGTAAAATATAGCAAATGCGCTTACGGCCCATTGCGGTTCATAAACAATGTTTCTATGAATATCACATTACCATATGTAAAATTAAACACATCACATTGCACTAGAAAATGTCCCCTTTATCTATAATTTATTCTAAGCACAGTTGTATTTGCTGACGTTTACGTGATCACAGCAGTTACAGTTAGCCCATTTAAGATCTATATGTATTCATCATATAACAAGGAAAACTTTTGATATAGAAATTTCAATTTCTCGATCGAAAAATATATACATATTTCTAAATATGTTTTGAAACAAAGAATTATCTTAAAGTCTAGGATTATAAACAAATGCATAATGAGAAACAAGAAATAATCAAGTTAACAATTTCTGTAAATTCAAAATATTTCAAATTAAAACAATAAGACATCGCTATGGTACACTTATTTCATTCTATTACAAGCAAAATTCTATCCTCCAAACTCACTATAATCTACTGATAACCGCGAGAAGTTTTAAACAGAAATTTCAGTTACTCAATCTAAAATTACGGCTTATTTTGTCAACTAACACCATATTCACGGCCAGGGCAATGGATGACACAGCTAGGTGAAGTAAGCGAGGCTTAACACCTAAATATGAGAAACATTTCCTCTCAAAATGCTTCTCGCACACAAACAAACGAGAAAAATTTCTTTCCTTCCTTCCTAGAAGATCTCTCCATTGCAGCTATCTGTTAAAAAAATATAAAAGCTTTCTCACAAAACGCATTCACATAACACTTTAGAACTAGTTCGTTAGAATTTTTTTTTTAATATATATTTTTAAGACTTACCTGTTGATTGGAGATCAGAACAAATTCATTCCGTCACGTTTTCTTAAACAGTGATGAATGCATATCTACTATATATCTACTTGACAAAATCAGAGTAACTGACAACCGCTCAATAAGCAATGGCGAACTTTTATCAAGCAAAATGACCGCTGTTATGTTACGATACACAAGGAACGTGTGACGCTGTGGTGATGCGGTAGAGAGAGAGAAATAGAGGGAGAAAAAGAGAGAGAGAGAGCTGACAGCGACTGCAGCGCCTATCGCGGACCCCTTAGCATAGTGAACTACGTGTAAAAGCTGGGAATCTATTCTCACATAAGAGTTTCATACCCCTGGCCAGTCAGGAGGTCTATTCTATAGCGTTTTTAGAAAAGATCGATGTATCCGATCTGGAGGTGGAGTCTTTATAGCAGTTAGCAATAAATACGAAAGTTACCCAATAATCATTAATGACGACAAGGTAGAAAGTGTTTGGTGTAGTGTGAAAAGGAAGAGACTGTAAAACTGTAAATATGTGCGCCTTTTATAGACCACCAAATGCGAGCATGGAAACTATTTATTATCTAGAGCAGTGGTTCCCAAACTTTTCTTTTCGCGTAACACCAAAAAGGTGGCAAAATTTCTTCTTATCACATAGTAAGTACGAACTTAAAAAATTTTCTCTATTAACGAAAGAGACATTTTGAAAATAATACAAGGTAGACAGATAAAATAGGTGGTACTGAAAAATGAATTATTTTCCCGCATATATGAAACTTAAAATAAAAATAAAATCAGTCAATGTGTAAGGATGAGCTTGGATATATGTAGATAGCATTTTAATATTTGGTTCAATGTTAGTTAACTTCCAGCAAAGGTCCAGTTCGATTTTCATTCTTGTTCGATTTTTGTTTTTAATTACCAACATACTAGAAAACACCGTTTCACATAGATAAGTCGTGCAGAATGGGATTAGAATTTTCAACGCTGTCAGCAGATCTTTTTCTCTCATGTTCATATTTTCAGGAATGGAATAAATTAAAACAAACGAGTTTCTAGCCTAATTAAGTTCAGAATAATTTTGTTCAAAATAGCAACGAGAAAATGCAAACAGACGAGTAACGATACGTCGGCAGTAGACTGTGAGCCATGAGCGGCGCAGCGGACGCGTTCGGACGGTAATGCGTTTAACAATTACAAAAAGAAGGTCTTACAGGATAACTTGAAAGAGAACCGAAAGCATTTTGGTCTTACGTCAGAGAAGTCCATGGTAGAGGCCCTATTATTGCGTCACTGAGATCGGAAACTGGAAACGTATTTCACGATAGTGCGGAGAAAACAAACCTATTAAAATAACAATTTCAGAAAGCTTTTTCTCCAAATGATGATGAATGATAAAAGATTTGGTATTTTCCGTAAATGGTATCGCGGTCCAACTTCATTCAATATTTCATATAAATCCCCTGGGCCGGAGAAAATACTCGCGCGAGTATTGAAAGTGTTATCTTAAGAAATCGCGCCGTATTTTTAAATTATATTTGAGAAATCCATTACGGAATGTGTCGTTCCTAAAGATTGGAATGTGGCACATGTTACGCCCATCCATAAGGGCGGCGACAAAGAGAACCCCGAAAATTATAGGCCAATTTCCTTAACTTTATTATCGTGCAAGTTATTTGAACACAAAATTTTAGTTCGGTAATGCGCTATTTAGAGAGCCACTCATTGCTTAACGGATGCCAGCACGCATTCCAGAGAGGTAGATCATGCGAAACGCAGCTCGGCCTGTTTGTGGATGAGTTGTTGCGATGCGGAGAGAAAAATACTCAGATCGATGCCATATTCATTGCCTTCAGAAAGGAGTTTGGTAAAATATCTCATAAGAAATTAATTGCGAAGTTAGGACAATATGGTATTAATCCGAAAGCTGCCAGTTAAGTGAGAAACTTCCTCTCGAATAGAGAACAGATAGTTGTCATCGATGGGGAATATTCGTCCCCCGTTAAAGTTGCGTCAATTGTTCCTCAGGGAAGTGTATTGGGCCATCTACATTTCTTAATTTCTGTAAATGATATCTGTTCGGCAGTTCGTAGTCAAATTAGACTTTTTGCCTATGATACCGTTCTATATAAAGAAATAAGAAACCAAGAGGACCATCAGTAGCTGCGTGAAGACTTAAAAGCCAATCCAGCGTGGTGCTAAGAATGACAAATTGAAACTAATTACACTAAATGTGCCGCAGTTACGTTCTGGAAAAGTAAGAAGATAGAAGTAGATTTCGAGTATAAAATAGATGGAATATATGTTCAGGCGGCTGAGTATGTAAAATATTTAGGAGTAACCATTTTTCGAGATCTTTCGTAGGACATGCACATTTGTCGAGTTATGGGCGCGGCCGACAAGAAACTGGCATTCATAAGTAGTAGTACGGAACACTACAGAAAAAGTACGCGAAACATGTTACTTATAACTGGTTAGACCACAAGTGGAATACGCCTCATGCATATGGGATCCGTACGAGAAGGACATATAATTCAATTAGAAAGAGTTCAGCGCAGAGCGGCCAGATTCGTAAAACAAAAGCACGAACATAAGGAAAGCGTCACCTCATTATTGGGGGATTTGAACAGGGTACTGCTGGAGGATCGTAGATTGAACTCAAGGCTGCGCCTTCTGGGGAAATATAGATCGGAATATCCAAAAGACGAGGTTGGGGGAATAATTGAAGCACCAACGTATATAGGTAGGAACGACCGTGACGATAAGATAAGTGAGATCGATTGTAGGACGAAGCGTTATCTAGGCTTGTTCTTTCCGAGGACAATATGAGATCTCAATAGAAAATTTCAACCTGCGATAGACAATGTTTAAGTAGGTTTTGGTGCATTGCACCCCCTTCCACCCACCAATTAGGTGAATTGCAGTGTAACACGTTGATGTTGATTTACCAATCGGGGTACAAATTTACCCCACAATAATATTTTTTCTTATATTTTTTATGTGGTGCTCTCCTATATTCCTCGTTACAGGTTATTGTTAATTATGTATTCAGTGTGCAAATACCTTTTTTTTCCAAAATTTTCAGTTATATGTAACATATTAAATAAAAAACCACTTAGGGATAAATTTTTCCCCCTCTTTTTATGTAGTTTATCTTAATCACTCACAAATGATACTGCTGATTTGTGTTTCCTTGGTTTTCAATCGAACCCAAATGTTTGTTTCAACTCGTTTTTTTGTACCAATGTACAAATATTAAATAAATATCGGAGATATGAAGTACATTGGAAGGAAATTCGCCTGCGCATTGCTGAGATTGCAAACCTTTGGTGCAGTCTGGCTTCTTAGGGAGTAGGCGCCAATTGGAGTGTGAAGGACGAGGGGATGTAGGAAAGGGGAATTGGTAGTGGAAAGCGGCAGTGCACATGTGTATGGGTGAACATTTTTCTGGAAATGATACATTGTGAAAACCCTCCTTTCATATGCTCGTTAGGTTTTCACACACCCTTCCCCCTCCATCCTAACCGTTTCAACTGGCCCCTCGATGTTCTTCCGAATATTCAGTCCTGTTTGTCTCAATGTGTGTATTGTATTGCATTCGACGTGCTCCAGTGTTTTCACCAATATGTATTTTTGTGTAAGGCAACGTTTTATTTCCATCTGTGAATAAGCAACGACATTTCATTGAGGAATTTGTAGGGAATATTCCATATTTATATGTTTATATTATTTTAACACTGCACAGTAAGGATCGGTCAAGTTTAGCAGGTCCACCAGATTTTGACTTTGAAAGGCTCTCTGCTACTGCTTGTTTAATCGTGTATGAATATTCTTGCAAGTTAATCAACAGGTAAATATTTATGTGGATGGCAAAATGTTTTTTGTTACACAGAATAAGCAATCATATATCATTAAGGAATTTTCCAAGCATTATAATGGTATCAGGACTGCATTGGAAAGCAGTTTTTCTTATTTTGGTGGCCGTTGAAAGAATTACATGTATGTATCGTCTCTTTTTGACTTAAATGCGGTTTTATTTTTACAGATCCTGGAAAATGGCATCTGGACGAAAAAGGTGTAATCTCAC
Source organism: Tanypteryx hageni (assembly GCA_028673005.1). Taxonomy (NCBI): domain Eukaryota; kingdom Metazoa; phylum Arthropoda; class Insecta; order Odonata; family Petaluridae; genus Tanypteryx; species Tanypteryx hageni. The sequence goes on along the minus strand of CM054115.1, from coordinate 197,461,847 downwards.
CAATGATGAAATTGAGAATGAGCTGTATAAATACAGCCATGAAGATGAGGAGTTTCATTCCATAGTGAAAGAAACTCAATTCGAAGAGAGGAAGAAGACATAATTTATGAAGAGGAGGAATATTAGGATATTACTGTGAATGCTGATGAAGGGGAAACAATCCGTAGTGTTTGTTCAACCAGTGGAGATGCAGATGGTGACATTAGATAAACTATAGCGAGGAATGGAGTTCTATATTACACAAAACCTCTTAGAAAGAGTTGCAGGATTTCTTGCAACATAGTAAAACGAGACTTCAGTTTGACTGAGTATAGCAATAATATTTCGACGAAATCCGACTCTCTGAAGCTTTTTCTTTCAGAGAAATAATAAATTTAATGATAGAGGAAACAAATCGCAAAGCAGAAGCTTGTTACACAATTTGGAATACAAAGCCACTCATAGAAAACAAGAAAATGGAAGCATACAGATCTGGTTGAAATTATGGCATATGTAGGCGTACTCATAACAACGGGAACTCTAAAGGCAAGGAATGAGCCAGTTAAAATTTTGTGGTCCTCTGAGATAGATTATTGCAGACAATTTCGAAACGCGCCAAAATCCAAGAGCAAAGGATATACTAGCAGCAATAAGAGATGTTTCTACATTTTCTGTTCCAATTGTAAGAGAGCAGTGAATCCTGGTCCTCATTTGACAGTAGACGAAGAACTTGTGGGGTTTAGAGGCATATCCTCTTTCAGAGTCTACATGAAAAGCAAGCCAGATAAATATGGATTAAGGATCTGGGCTCTATCGGACAACAAAAATCCATACATGCATAATTTGCAAGTTTATCTTAGAAAAAAAGGAATGGAACATTAGAAAAACCAAGGAAAAAGAGTAGTGCTTGATATGGTGCAGCATCTACTGGCTGTAATTCCATATTATATATATTATTGGAATTACAAAAGATAATTTTTTCACTATCATGAGCGTTGCTGATACTCTGCTGAGGAAGAATTTAACACTGAGCGGCACAATGCAGAGGAACAAAAGCGAGATACCACAGGAGCTCTAATCAAACAAAACGAAGCAAAAATTCTCGAGTATGTTTGCATTCACTGGAGCCACATCATGGTTTCCTATGTTCCTCAGAAAGGAAAAGCTGTTTTACTGCTGTCAACTGAACACCACGACGAGAGAATTGCTGGCAAATAGGAGGAATATAAACCTCATATTGCACTATAATGCTACGAAAGGGACAGTAGATACGATTGATATGATGGCAAAATAAAGGTGAAATACTCCTTTAGCCAAAACAATTAATTATTAATTAATTGTTTTGGCTAAAGGAGTATTTTACCTTTATTAATCTTAGCCAAAGTTATTGAGCTACTATCAATTATGATGGCAAAAGATTACTCAGTTCGACGCAAGACGAATTGCTGGCCTATGGTTTTGTTTTGAAACATGACTGACATAGCTGGCATAAATGCAATTACAGTATGTAATCTAAAATTTCCCTGTTAAAAGAAAGGCTACCTAAACACCAGGAGAAAATTTATTGATCATAGTAAAGAGATAGTAAAGAAAAATATTGTTCGAATAGCTCAGAATACCCAAGGGTTCTCAAAAAGTGTTATTAGCCATATCACAGCAGTTGTGCCGAACTTAGAGTTTCTCTCAAAGAAGAGCCAAGAAAACAAAAAGCTGGAAGATGTGCTATTTGTGAGAGAAAGAAGGACAGAAAATCAAGATGAAGGTGCTTCATGTGTGAAAGATTTGTGTGTTCTGAGCATTCAGAGAAGCGTCAAATCTTCACAAAATATGTTGAGCAATCAGATTGAAACATGGGAAAAATAAAGTGTATATGTCTGATTTAGAGACGTAAATTTTTTTACTCATTTATATAATATTTCCATGTGGTAAAAATAACTTTTCTGGACTCTGAGGTGAAAAATGACACAGCTTAGTATATTACGTGATTAAAATTAGGATATTCTCCTCTTTTTTTAAATTTCATGTCTGACTTTTTTGACGAAAAATGATATTGTTTAAAAATTTTTAATAAATCGTTTTACAATTTCCATTGGATTTGATCGTTTCAAGAATACCTTAAATATCCCATCTCTGAAAAAACGATTTAAATTTAGTCACTAGACAATAAAATATAATGCAAAATAAATGGAGTACATTTGTACTCCCCTTGGCCTTATGCATTCGTAAAATCTCTTGGTGTTAGCAGGGTTAGTAATAATGAGTAGCGCCGATAGTACGCGAGCAGTGCGTCGCTCTATTGCTTTTTCTCTGTTTGTATTAAAAATTATTTTACACCATTTAGATAAATACAAATGCCAATTTTCCTGTGCAGAGCATGCGCAGAGTATAATTGTCACAGTAGGTGGCGAAGGACATAATGTTTACACACGGGGCCTCGCTAAGAGCCGGAGTTTGAATTCGTCCCTTCGTAAAACAAACAGTTCGCCCCGTAGGGAGATAACGCTCGAAAGACAGATATGATTTCCGCTCGCGGATGTGGAACGAAGCTCTATCCGATCCGTATTCGCGCGAGTGTTCATTGTCCTTCGATCCGTCCACGTCCGTCCATCTCATTGATTCGGAGTCGCGAGCAGATAAATGTTTCGAAGAGAAATTTAATCCGTATCCGGAATGCGCAAGGCGAGGCAATCGCCGCAGAAAATGCAAAATTACCGTTTTCTCGAAGGACCTGCGCTGCGCCATTAGGGGTCGTCAGAATCACGGGCCGAAGTGCAGCGGTGACGTAATTAGTTGAAGGTCGATGCGAAAGAACGAGTTTTGCCTGATTCTCCCAAATGTCGAATCATCGAAAGTTGCCAATACGTGTCCATGGAAATGAATTCCAATTGAAGAAGGAATAGCGCGTCAGAATGAAATCGGAATAACATGGCGTGGTTTTTCCTTTTTAACTTTAGAGTTCATTCATGTTCGCCGATCGTTGTAAAATTCCGTGCGACGATGCCTTTGTATTAACCTCAGGAATTTCTATGCATCAGATGATCTGTAGAGCAAAATTAGCCAATATCTCTTTCGTTTAAACAATTATAGAGAAGAAATTACGGAGAATTTCCACAACCACCGACATGATAAAAATTCTAAGCATTATCAAGCCGTCTTAAATCTAATTGTGAAATCAAACCTATGTATCATAATTTTCTAAAAGTTATAAAAATGATTGTGAAAAACAAATGCATTTTTCGGCTGCGGGAGAACCGAATTACCACTGTCTTGTAACAGAAATGCTTACTTCGTTTTTACAACCATTTTATTGCCTTTGGAAAATTATAACTTATTATAATCTATTCAGGCTCATCAGGCATATGAATGTTGCCAGAAGTAAAATATCAAAATATAGGCATAAATACATAACACAAAGACGCGTACATACATATGAAGTTTAATGTAGATATTAATAAATTTTAGACAAATGTAGCAAACTGAAAATTGATACAAAAATTTATAGCTCTAAGACTAGCGGTTCGCAACGCAGAGAGATTGTTGGTCGAACATCCACTTACACGGATGATTAATCACAAAGTTATATTTTAGTTTGTTATCATAAACTAGCATATATATATATATATATATGTGTGTAAAGAATTTGTTCATAAATGGCCCAAAGGGCAAGGGAAAAGTTCATGCACTCTACCCAGCAAACTGCTTTAGTAGAAAATACTCTTTTTTTGACAGAATGAGAGAAGTTAAATTTTCTTTCGGATGTATCCGAAGATTTTTCAATTTATATTACAGGCGATTATTGATTTACTTTCATTCAAAAATATTTCCTATTCTAATTCAAGAAGAGTTGGCTGTCGACTTACGTCTCTGGCTACCAATTATATTTTTCGATGAAACATTAGTGAAATTTTTCATATTAATGGGACGATAGTGCATGAAAAAAATTTAAGAAATTAACAGATCGACTATATAAATGCAAAGGGCTTTATAAAGTGAATGAGGGCCGTCTGTGGCCGCTAGGTCGATCGCCTCGCCACTCACTCAACGGGCGACAACATTCAGCGAATGGATAGGAACGGAGGCAGCGCATCAGGAGGCAGTGTGACTGCGATTATAAATATATATATATATATATATATATATATATATATATATATATATATATATGCTCTCGTAGATGTGTGTGTGTCCTCAGATACTACGATGATGTTAGGGAGGAAGGGAATATTTGGTCGGAAGTGGAGCCGGTGGCTCTGTGCGATGGCAGTGTTCGCGAGAAGAGGAAATGATTGATTGTGAGAGGTAAAGAGGAAGGCGATGGATGACTGGGAGGCGGGGGGAGGGCAAGGAGAAAGAAAAGAGTGGAAAGAGGAGATGGGGAAAGGAAAGGGTGGAAGAAGGGGATGTGGGAGGGATGATTGAAAATAAGGGAAGAGGGAAAAGGAGAGAGGAAAGAGGGGAAGGGGGAAAAGGTAGAGTGGAAGTATGGGAAGTAGGGGAAGTGGGAGGGAAGATTGGAAATAAGGGAAGAGGGAAAAGGAAAGAGGAAAGAGGGGATGGGGAAAGGGAACAGTGGAAGGAGGGGAAGGGGGAGGGAGAATTGGAAATAAGAGAAGAGGGAAAAGAGAGAGGAAAGAGTGGAACAGGAAGGGAGGAGTGGAAAGAGGGGAAGAGGGAGGCGAGAGTGGAATGACGGGAAGAGGGAGGGGAGAATGGAAATAGGGGAAGAGGGAGGGAAGAGTGGAAAGAGGGGTAGGGGGAGGGAAGAGTGGAAAGAGGGCAAGGGGAAAGGGAAGAGTGGAAAGAGGGGAAGAGGGAGGGGAGAGTGGAAAGAAGGAAAGAGTGAATGAAAAGATGAAATAGGGGAAAAGGAGAGGGGAGGGTAGAGCGGAGGGGGAAGGCGATGGTTGACTGGGAGGGGGAGAAGGAAGGGGAATAGGGAAGAGTGGAAAGAGGGGAGAGGAGTACGGAAAAAAGTTCTTTGCCAGTGGAAATGCGAGTTGGGTAGGAGATGGACAGGAGAGGCAGCGTCGGACAGTATGAATATCTCTTCTATTAACCCTAAGAGAGATGAGAATTTGGAAATATCTAAAAGGACGGTTATGGATCATTTGACGCAGCACCATTTAACTTTTATCGTCGCTATGCATCGTAATTTTATGCTTTAATAAGATCAATTTGTCACTTGTTCATATAAAGCAGTTTTTATGCATTACGATTCATTATTATCGTAAGAAAAAAATATAATTTTTTGTTTCATCACTTACAGAAGCATTTATGTACAAAGGTAAATTAATTATGTTGCGAGCGACTGTAACCTTGGCGGGATAGGCCCATTAGACGGGGTGTCGGTGAGCGGATAAGGAGAGAACTCTTCAGGCTTACGGCCGGGAAGGTTCGACTCGCCGAGCGAGGAATTTTTTCGAAACCCTTGGGGGGATATAAGGGTGGCGACGGGAGGTCAGACGGGAAGAAGGAAGACCAGCTTAGAGAATGAAGACCGGCGAGGAGAAAGAACGCCTATGAACATTACATTCAATAAAAGAAAAGAAATCAAACCAGCGGTGTTATTTATACAAACCCACCCCCGGGTCCTATCAATTGGTGTCAGAAGTGGGATTGTACGACGAGAATGTCGGTGACACCGCGTGACAAACAGCAATTCATGACGAGAGCCCAAGCATCCGCCGCGAACGCCTAGGAACGGGACCCCAGGCATGAAAAAGACGCCACCGAAGGATTTGATACATAAAGTAGCTCTGAGAGGACTAAGGTACCGTCTACGTCGGGTTTCGAAGCCGTACTGCAAGCCATTCAAGAGAGGCGCACGGAGCAAGCTTCACAATTGGGTCATATTGGAAACCCCTTGGAGGGATTGTAGAACTCATTCTCGAAATACGACGCCGAGTTGAAAGTGCTGAAGACCAGTATCAACGAGCATTCGCTCCAAGTGAAAAGCCATGGGTATCGAGGGATTGGAGAAGTCCATATCTGGGTTCGAGGACAAGATTATTTCGGTGGTACGCAGCGAGGTGAGGCGTATGGGCGGCGTAGCCTCGAATAATGCTCCGTCCACCGCCAAATTCAAGGTTCCACCATTCGATGGCAAAAACCACTTTGTCGGCCTACCGATGCCAGTTTGAAGTTGTTCCCGAATCGAGCAATTGGAGAGAAGAGATAGGTTGACGGCACTGATACCTGTACTTCGTGAGCCAGCTCTGGAGGGGCTGGAGGTTCTGCCCAGAGATGGCCGTGATAACAAGGCTCTGCTGGAGGCATTAGAGAGTCGGTATGGGGATAAGCACCTAGAACATATCTACCGCGCTCAGCTCCGCAACCGCTTCCAGAAAAGCAACAAAGGACTGCAGCACTGGGCCTTGGAGGTAGAAATAGTAGTGCGACGGGCAATCCGCCGAGTCTGCGATCAACACCAACCTCGTTCATGCGTTTGTGGATGGTATCCGTGACCTGGAGGTGAGAGCATCGGCAATGTTGGGGACGACGCTCTAGAAGTAGAAGCTGTGGGGCAGAATCCGTGATCTCATCGTGTGCGGGAGGTAGCAATTTGAGAGGCCTCACCACAACGGGCTTCGGGGCCGGTGCTGGCCGGACGGTCAATATCCCCAAGTGTTACCATCTTAAAGGTGTGCGACGGAATTCGTTTGGTGGTTGAAGGACTGATGGACGGGAAAACCTGTCACTGGACGTTGGGCACGGGAGCAACGCGAAGCAACAATAACCCGGATATTCTGAGGTGATCAAAACAGTTGCAGTACTGCAGCAAGCTTAGTGACCTTTGGACAGCAACTGGTAAGCGATTAACAATTCTTAGAGAGAAAACCATCACGGTAGGTATTGGGAAAGAGATTTTGAACATAGAGCTATTTTAACGGATAACACAGACGATTGGATTATCGGATTAGATTTCATTAAGACCTAAAACTGTGTGTTGAATGTGACTCACGGTATTCTCATCTTACAAAGCAAAGATGTTTTCCTCATAAACGATGCCGTTAAAGGATGTGTTCGTTGTCTCAAGAAAACTACCTTTTCTGCTGGGACAGATAATTTGGTACCAGTTTTGCTCGCTCGAAAGGGACATTGTGGTGTAGATATTTATGTCCTCATCTATCACAAATCCATTAAAAACAATCAATGGATAACGGCAAGGGCACAAGTGAAGAGTAAGGATTCCGTTGTGGTTCACATCATAAATCTCAGCAAGGAAGACGTCATCATGAAGAGAGAAACGACAGTCGGAGAATGAAACGAATTTGTGTGGTTACTGAGGTGTGAAGAGACTAATAGCGTAAGAGGGGTGGGGCCACGCATGAGTGAGTTCTTACGTCTTATGGAAGAAAGTCGAGAAAAGTTGAGCAAAGTTGATTATCAGAAGGCCTGTAAGCTTCTGCTCCAGTATGTAAATGTCTTTTCGTACTAGAAAAGAAAGCAGGGCAGAACTAATTTGCTGGAACACCGGATTAATACTAGGTCTGAAGCCTCGATCAAACAATGGCCTAGCCGTGCTCCTTTGGCACGGCAGCAGGAGGTAAACGACATGCTGCGTGAGATGCAGAAAGATGGAATCATAGAGCTTTCTTCGAGCCCCTGGTATTCGCCAGTAGTTCTAGTGAAGAAGAAGAACGGAAACACATGATTATGCGTAGATTACCGTTGCCTAAACAATGATACAAAGAAGGACAGCTACCCCCAACCCCGCATTGACGACACCCTGGTATCCCTCCATGGAGTGAAATGGTTCTTCAACGTACATCTGAGGAATGGATATCGGCAGGTGGAATTGAATACGAATGATTGGGAGACAACTGCATTCACTACAGAAAATGGACTGTGGCTATTTACTCTCACGCCATTCGGATTATATAACGCACCCGCCACCTTCGAGAGGCTTATGGAGTCAGTGCGCAGTGGTTTGACTGGAGAAGCGGACCTTGTATACTAAGATGACATCATAACCGTGGGTCGAGATTTCGATGAATATTTACGGAATCTAGAGCAAGTGCTCCAGCGAGTCCGTGCTGCCAATTTCAAGTTGAGTCCGAAGAATGCATACTATTCAAGAGGAAGTTAAGTTATTTGAGACATGTTATTTCTGAGAGTGAATAGAGTCCGACCCCGGAAAAAATAGAAGCCGTACCAAATTGGTCTATACTGAATGTCAGAACTAATGTTCGAGCGTTTCTCGAATTTGTGCCTACTACAGATGTTTTGTGAAGAATGTTTCGTGTATTACGAAACCACTTCATAGACTCCCGGTGGAGAGGCGACCATACTGCTGGGATGAGGATTGCGAAGGTGCATTTCGAGAATTTAAAATTAAAAAAGACCTTCTCTTATTCTTGCATATTAAGACGAGATAATTGAGTTTATTGTGGACAGTGATGCAAGTAACACTGGAATTGGGGGAGTTTTGTCGCAAGTCAGAGAAGGTAGAGAGGTGGTCATGGCCTATTTCAGCAAGTCGATCTCCACGCCAGAGAGAAACTACTGCGTCACGCGCCTTGAACTATTGGCAGTTAGACGCTGCAGCATTTCAATAAATATTTAATCGGACGAAAATTTCGCCTGAGGACTGATCATGCAGCGCTTTAATGACTCCTGAACTTCAGGAACCATGCAGGCCAGGTTGCTTGTTGGCTGGAACAGCTTCAGGAGCACAACTTCGCTATTGAATATCGGAATGGAAAGTCTTACTTCAACGCCGAAGCTTTGTCTCGACGGCCGTGCCCCTCTAAATGTTCAAATTGCATCAGACAGGAGTCTAAGGAATTGAAGACGGTACAAAAGGTCCAACTGGAACAAATGGAAGCTGGCTGGGATAAAGACTCTCTTCGTAAGGCCCAGAAGGAAGATTCCGATTTACGAACCATCTATAACTGGAAGTCTACTGGAGTTCCAAACCCTGTTTAAAGCGATGTGTAACCAATGAGTCCAAGGACTTAGAGCTACTGGACTCAGTGGCACTCACTGGTTTTGGAAAATGGCGTTCTTCACCGGACGGCAAAGAGAAAACCATGCAAGTGGTTGTGCACCGCAGGATGGTTCCCGATGTTATTTGTAACATAAACGACGGAGTCTCTGGAGGACATTTAGGAATCAAAAGAACTCTGCTGAAGTTGAGACAGCGGATTTATTGGGTTGGATATCCCATTGATGTTGAATAATGGTGCAAGAAGTGCCCAACTTGTGCAGCCATGAAGGGCCAACAAACACGAAGCCGTGGAAAGTTGATGCTGTACAATATCGGAGTGCCTTGAGAGATGATCGCAGTGGACGTAGCTGGGCCATTCCCCGAGACGAAGGATGATGATGGCTACATAATTGTAGTGATGGATTACTTCAGCAAATGGCCTGAAGCTTATGCTGTGCATAACCAGGAGGCTGTAGAAGTGGCGAAGATGCTAGTAAATGAATGGGTCTGCGGATTTGGTGTCCCTTTCGAAGACATTCCTTTGTTGACAACTGATTATATATAAATTCAGCATCAAATGCGATGTATATACTAGTAACAGTATAATCAAAGCGATCATAAGGCGATGAAAATTATCAAAATATACAATTAGGAAACTAAATCGGAAAGCGTTGCGGCTTATTTTTTGCGAAAAGACATAAGCTGTCAAGATAAAAGGCAGCTGATTTGGCGGAGGTATAATCTTTTCCTAAAACATGTTAATTTCCTAACACTAAATGTAATACATGTAATAATATAAGAATATTGGGTCGAGCGAATAAAAATTAAGCAAATGCTTAAAGCAAACAGTAAAAGAAAAAGCATTTGCTAAAAGCATAAGCATTTGCTAAAAGCATAAGCAAATGCTAAAAGCATTTGCTTCGTATTGAGTGAATAAAAGTTTGCTTTTGCTCATATGCATTTGCTACTCAGTTTTAAGCGAATGCTTAAATTCTACGGAAGAAAGCTCTTTGAAACTCTTCCTTCACTTGTTTTTGTTTACATTTAGAGTTTTACACAGTTGAATTTCAAATATATTGGGTAATATTTTTAAAAAAGTTAATTAGTAATTTTTTAAAACTATTTCTTTTATGAATAAATTCGGTAATATCACAAATCATGGGTGCATTTTTATTCAATTAGTTATAGTAATTGTATCCAGTCATTTGCATTTATAGTGATTTTGTACGCCATTAATTTTACTGTCTTACATACATTGTACGTGGTGTTTTTCCCCGACTCCTATTTGAAATCCGGGATCACTTAAGTACCTTAAGAATATTACTATCTTCTGTTTGGAAGACAGTACCCCACCACGTCTTTCTTGATATTCTCCGAGTAACAGATTTGAAATATAGGTACTTAACATTTCTTCAGAGAAACGATATAAATTTTTATAACCGTTGGTAGGTGAAACTTTTCTCGCATTTTTTAAACTTTCGTGTAAAGATAAATTACCATATTTATATTTAGGATCAATTATCATGAAAATAGAGTACTTAGAAATATCTTAGCAAGCCATTACCTCACTTAAAAAAGTTTAAGTATATGCTTATAGCATTAAGAAAAAGCTCGGTTTTTTTCATATAATTTTAAGCAAATGCTTAAGAAAAATCCTAAAAATTAGCAAATGCTTATTATTTCTAGCAAAAGCAAATGCTATTTTTTTATTCACCCCAAATTAAGCATTTGCTTAAAAAGTGATAGAAATCTTAAGCATAAGCAATTTCTTATTTTTTATTCTCTCGACCCAATATTAGGAACAATCGTTCCAGTAGGGAATATTTATATTCGTTTAAAAATACGCACTATGCAAAACTGTTTCTTCTATTCATTGTCAGCCCATACTAATTTAGTGAAGATTTAGCCCTATGTAATATCCATGAAAAAAAAAGGATAAGCGAAGATAGGTCATTCGGTAATTAAGAATCACATTTGCCTTTGTAATAGAGACAAAGAGTATTTATATTCAAAAGGAAAATCCACTCTAAATTTTTATTAAATTTTCAAGATAGTACTGACGAGAATATCCCTAGATATACTCCACCAAAATATGAATGCATGGAAGTTGCCTTTGAAACTGATTGAGCAGTAACCCTGTGCTTAACTTAAAGTGACCAGGTTTTTATAACCTCAATGCCAGAAAAAATGACCTATGAGTCTTAAAGGTCTTTAGGTCTTTTAGCTAAACTTTATTACATGTAAACATTAAACTAAAACGTAAAATAATAGTAAAAATGTAAAATAATAGACTAAAACAATCCAAAACTTTGCATTTTTAAGAATCTTATACTTTCTCCATTATGGGGTACCAATGCTACACATTTCTGACAAATTTTAAAGTTGTAGTACCTCTAGAAGTGAAATAATATTTTTCCAATTGTTTAAATTTTAAACATTTTTAACGGCAGCCACAAAATGTTTATGGAGAGATTGAAATGTTTATTTGTGCAATTGCACTATTCTGTACATAAGTTGCAATTTTCAGTCTCCTACCTTATCCCGTAATGTCTAAACAGTTTCCTATTTGTTAAAATTTGAAGAATTTTTAACTGCCAAACAAATGAAAATATCAAAATTTGTTTAATCTTCATTTTGTATCTCTAAAAAAAATTTCAGCTCCGTGGAAATATATAAACCTGGAAAATTTGTTTAAACAATTTCGAATTTTTAGCGGCCGCATTGTTAAACTTTTTGAAAACTTTCGTTTTTTATAGTCGGTTTTGCACAAGATCCGACCTTAGAAAAATATTTCGTATGTCCAGCTCATCTGGAAGTGCCTAAACATTAGTATCTTCCTCCTCCTCATCCTCCACCTCCTCTGTAAGAAACGTCTTTATATAAGTAGTTGGTGCTTGCATACAACAAGCATATCATCTCACCTTGAAAAAACATTAATTTTTCAGAAAGACATTTCATCATTACAAATAGTCTATTAATAATAAAATTTCACCTCCGCAGCGATTTTCATTTTTCCCACATGTAAAACTAATAGTTTAAAACAATACCCAAATGTTGCTATTTGAAAAATTTTATACTTTCTTCATTATGGAGTGCTAATGCTACACATTTTAGCCAAATTTTAAAGTTGTAGCACTTCTAGAAGTAAAATAATATTTTTCTAATTGTTTAAATTCAAATAATTTTTAACGGCCAACGCAATTCCTATATGGTAAAATTGAAATGTTAGTTGTGCAAATTCACTAGATTGTAAATAATTTGAAAATATAAGCTTCCTAGCTAATACCGTAGTACCTAAACAGTTATCTAATTGTTTAAAATTTAAGAATTTTTAACTGCCAAACAAATTAAAATATCATTATTTGTATAATCACTATTTCGTTTTTTTTTAAAGTCTACATATAAATAAAATTTCAACTCCGTAGCACATGCGGAAATACATAAACCTTGAGAATATGTTAAAACAATTGCGAATTTTTAGCTTCCGCATTGTTGCACTTTTTCAAGATTTTCGTTTTTTATAGTCGGTTTTGCACAAAATCCTACCTAAGAAAAAAATTTCGAATCTCAGCTCATCTGGAATAACCTAAACATTAGTATCATCCTATATACTCCTCCTCTTCCTCTGTAAGAAACGTCTATATAGAATGATGACATATAACACTAGTAGAAGGTGCTTGCATACTGCAAGCATTTCATCTCACCTTGAAAACAATTCATTCTTCAGACAGACATTACGTCATTACAAATATTTTTTTAATTTTAAATATTTCACCTCCGCAGCGATTTTCGTTTTCCCACATGTAAAAATAATAGTTTTAAACAATCCCCAAATGTTGCAATTTTAAAAATTTTACACTTTCTTTATTATAGGGTACTGATGCTACACATTTATCCGAATTTTAAAGTTGTAGCACTTATAGAAGTAAAATAATATTTTTCTAATTGTTTAAATTTAATAATTTTTAACGGCCGCCGCAATTCATATATGGTAAAATTGAAATATTTAATTGTGCAAATTCACTACTCAGTAAATAATTTAAAAATTTCAGCTTCCTAGCTCATCCCGTAGTAACTAAACAGTTAATTAATTTCTTTAAAGTTTAAGAATTTTAAAACTACCAAACAAATTAAATTATCAAAATTTGTAAAATTCCTATTTCGTTTTTTTAGGAATTCTACTTATAAAAAAATTTCAACTCCGTAGCACATGCGGAAATACATAAACCATGAAAATATGTTTAAACAATTGCGAATTTTTAGCGTCCGCATTGTTGCAATTTTTCAAGGTCTTTTCGTTTTTTATAGTCGGTTTTGTACAAAATCCTACCTATGAAAATAATTTCGAATCTCCAGCACATATGGAAGTGCCTAAAAATTAGTATCCTCCTATATGTTATCATTATACAGTCAAACTCCTTTATAACGAGCACGGTTGTAGCGAGTTCACGGCTATAGTGAGCAAAAGCTACCTCCAAGATAAGTTTACGAGCATTTACATACAAATATTTCACGTATATAACGAGGACGCTTCACGGATATATCGAGCAAACTTTGACCACTTCTCACTGTCTCAAACGCGGCGGCGGTCAGCCCCTTCAATCCTCATAGTGACCCAAAATATATAACCTTGTGTTCTCGAGTCCAACCTCTACACCCTATCCCTCGGGGAGGTTAAAGACTTCGGCGTTGTTGTTAAAAAATAATCCCTTCGTCCAAACCAAGAATTCCCAACTTGCAGGTACAGTGGCACTCGCGGAGGTCCTCTGTCCTCTCCTCCCAACCCCCAGCTCTTTTACAGCCAGGAGGTTGTGTTTGGAAGGGGGTAAGGGGTAAGGGCACAATGGCGCTCACCCCCGTCGCTTAGCCGAATGCACCCAACATCCTTTCCCACCTAAAGATGGGAAATCCCACGTTGAATCCGTCTCCTCATTAACTCTTCCTGAAATTGGTATGCTCACAGTTTGCAAAGAAAGTTCATATCGTTGATCACAAAAATCAGCTGAGATTTTGCCCTTGAACGAGTAACATGTCCGTACATAAAAGGAAGTGTTTGTCTATTCGCGAAAAGGTTGATATTATTCGAGAGTTAGAACGTGGTAAAAAATGTTTAAGCGTGTAAAAAATTTAATTTATCGTCGTAGACGGTTTCAACCTTATGGAAAAACAAAGAAGCGATTTTATCTGCACTAGAGAAGAACCTAACAACGAACAAGAAAATGAGGAAGTGTGACTTGGGTACTGTTGATCGAGCACTTCTGGAGTGGTTTAAGACGCAGAGAAATGCTGGTTTCCCCATCAAGGTACAGGCAGATAAATTTGCAAAACAGTTAGGACACGAGAACTTCACATGCAATAACGGGTGGCTTGATCGTTTTAAAAATCGGCATAACATTGTTTATGCGAAAGGCCCTGTCAGCAGATTCAAAAACGGCAAGTGAATGGGTGAAAAGTGTTTAGGAGGAGTGTCGAAAATGTTACAGAGAAGAAGACATCTACAATGCCGACGAAACTGGACTGTTTTACAACATGATGCCTGATGCAACGTTTAAATTCAAAGGTGACAAATGTGTTGGTGGCAAAAGACCTAAGAATCGTTTAACAGCTTTAATGTGCGCAAACATGAATGGGAGTGACAAAAAAAAACTTTTTGTTATTGGTAAGTCACAAAAGCCGCGTTGCTTCAATAATGTAAAGAAGCTTCCCGTTGAATATGCAGCTAATAAAAAGGCATGGATGACTTCCAATATTTTTCAGAAATATGTAAGTCAGTGGAACAACGAGTTACGGAGGAAAAATAGAAACATTTCACTCCTTGTCGATAACTGTCCTGCGCACCCACATATGCAGGAGTTATCCAATGTATAACTGGTGTTTTGCCTCCAAATGCGACTTCTATTTTGCAGCCAATGGACATGGGGATAATTAAAAGTTTTAAATGCCATTTCAAGCGATTTTTTGTTTTACAGTTGATTGAAAGGAGGGAAAGAGGTCTAGATGGCAACGACTCTGTATTGGATGTAATTCATTTTATGACAGATGCATGTTTCACCTACAACGATCATAAACTGTTTTCGAATGTCTGGTTTAACATCGGGAGAATTTTTGATTGATAACCATAACGTTGATAAAGATCAGAATGGCTTAAAGAAAATGGAATTGCAAATGTTGACCATGTAAATGACATTGACAATTTTGTTCATGTTGATGATGATTTGATTACCAGTGGAATTCCTACGGAGAGTGAAATAATGGAGACAGTATAAAGCACAGCAGACAGTGATGAAGACAATGTTGAATGTGTCGAAGACACAATCCTTACTCAGGATGCCGTGGAAAGATTAAATGATTTTTTTGTGTTTTTAGTGCACTAAGTGTAATAAGAGGAAACTTAAGAGACATCAAAGTGAAATTTATGAAACAGGCTACTATTCCAAGTTATTTTTGTAAAAAGGGGAGTGATTAAGGATGCAGCTGTGAGTAAATTTTATATGTACGTATGTTTACTTTAAATTTTCTAGTTTATTCTCATTTTTAGGTTTTTTCATAAATTTACTATATAACCTTTCTGTTTATATATTCACTTTTACTTCTTATGTCTTATTTCACCATACGCATGCATACTTTTTCCTTCACGGATATTAAGTTTAACGGCTATAACGAGCAAAACTAAACGGTCCCGTGGCGCTCGTTATAGCCGAGTTTGACTGTATATCGACGAATCTTACTGAGGAGGATATATATAGATAGATATATCATTCTATATAGACGTTCTTACAGAGGAGGAGGATATAACATACTAGTAGAAGGTGCTTGCATACTGCAAGCATTTCATCTCACCTTGAAAAACATTAATTTTTCAGAGAGATATTTCATCATTACATATATTCGATTATTCAAAAGGCTTCACCTCCGCAGCGATTTTCGTTTTTTCCCACATGTAAAAATAATAGTTTAAAACAATACGCAAATGTTGCAATTTTAAACATTTTACACTTTCTCCATTATGGGGTACAAATTATATTCATTTCAGCCAAATTTTAAAGTTGTAGCACTTCTAGAAGTAAAATAATATTTTTCTAATTGCTTAAAATTTAAACATTTTTAACGGTTACCGCAATATATATGGAGATATTGAAATATTTATTTGTGCAAATGTACTGTTCTGTAAATAATGTGAAAATTGCAGCTTCCTAGCTCATACCGTAGTACCTAAAAAATTATTAAACTTTAATGTTCAAATGGGGTTTAAATAACCCATAAAATTTACAATTATAAAATTTTAGATTTTTATAGTTGGTTATGAGAAAAGTTTTATGATCTTGCAAAATTTCAGGTTTCTAAACTTATTAGATTGGTCTACACACTGGATTGCGTTTTCCCATGCTAACTTATGGGAGATATTCCGGAGTCTCTGGAGTCGAACCCAAAACACTGTAATCAAAAGTAACAGTAATTCCTAATAGATATTTTATGAATCTAGCAACACAGAGAATTTCATTTTTCTAGCTTACTTGCAAGTGCCCATAATTAATTTACAAATATGGCGCAATGCTTTTCTTATGGGAAAAACGCAAATTTTGGAATTTCTGGAGTCGAACTCATGTCACTTAGGTAAGAAGACTCATTTTATTTGAAGGTTTCTCCATCATATCTATAAAAACCTAAACTTTCAGCTCTCTAACTTTTGTAGTTTGGGCTGAACATTAGTATCCTCCTATATGTTATATATCATTCTATATAGACGTTCCTGACAGAGGAGGAGGAGATAACATATAACAGGAGGATACCTTATGTTTAGGCACTTTCAGATGTGCTGGAGATTTGAAATTTTTTTCTTAGGTAGAATTTCGTGCAAAACCGACTAGCAAAAACGGAAATCTTCAAAAAGTGCAATAATGCGGCCCCTAAAAATTCGCAATTGTTAAAACAAATTTTAATAGTTTATGTATTTCCGCATGTGCTACGGAGTCGAAATTTTTTTGTAAGCAGAATTCTTAAAAAAAAGAAATATGGATTATACAAATTTTGATACTTAAATTTGTTTGGCAGTTAAAAATTCTTAAAATTTAAACAAATAGATAACTGTTTAGGTACAACGGGATGATTTAGGAGGCTGAAATTTTCGAATTATATACAAAATATCGAATTTGCATAAATAAACATTTCAATTTTACCATATATGAATTGCGGCGGCCGTTAAAAATGATTCAATTTTAAACAATTAGAAAAATATTAATACACTTCTAGAAATGCTACAACTTTAAAATCTGGCTAAAATGTGTAGCATTAGTACTCCATAATGAAGATCATGAAAAATTTTAAAATTGCAACATTTGAGGATTGTTTTAAACTATTATTTTTACATGTGGGAAAAACGAAAATCGCTGCGGAGGTGAAATATTTAGAAATAAAAGAATATTAGTAATGCACCAACTACTAGTATATTATATATATACTAGTAGTTGGTGCTTGCATACTGCAAGCATTTCATCTCATCTTGAAAAAACATTAATTTTTCAGGCAGACATTTCGTCATTACAAATCGTCTTTTAATTCTAAAAATCTCACCTCCGCAGCGATATTTTCGTTTTTCCCACATGTAAAAATAATATTTTAAAACAATCCTCAAATGTTGCAATTTTAACAATTTTACACTTTTTTCATTATAAGGTACTAATGCTAAACATTTGAGCCAAATTTTAAAGTTGTAGCACTTTTAGAAGTAAAATAATATTTTTCTAATTGTTTAAAATTTAAACATTTTTAACGGGTGCCGCAATATATATATGGAGAGATTGAAATGTTTATTTCTAATAAGTTTAGGAAGCTGAAATTCTGCAAGACTATAGAACTTTTCTCATAAACAACTATAGAATTTGAAAATTTTAAAATTGTAAATTTTAGGGGTTGTTTTAACTCAATTTGAACATTAAAGTTTAATAATTTTTTAGGTACTACGGGATGAGCTAGGAAGCTACAATTTTCAAATTATTTACAGAACCGCGCATTTGCACAAATAAACATTTCAATCTCTCCATATATATATATATATATATATATATACATATATATACATATATATACATATATATATATATATATATATATATATATATATATATATATATATATATATATATATATATATATATATATTGCGGCGGCCGTTAAAAATATTAAAATTTTTAACAATTAGAAAAATATTATTTTACTTCTAGAAGTGCTACAACTTTAAAATTTGGCTCAAATGTGTAGCTTGAGTACCCCATAATGGAGAAAGTGTAAAATATTTAAAATACGACTTTTGGGGATTTTTTTAAAATATTATTTTTACATGTGGGAAAAACGAAAATCGCCGCAGGGAATTAATTTATGAAATGCTTGCAGTATGCAAGCACCTTCTACTAGTATGTTATATGTTATATGTTATCTCCTCCTCTGTAAGAGTCGTCGATATATAATGATAACATATAACAGGAGGATACTAATGTTTAGGCACTTCCAGATGAGCTGCTGTTTCGAAATTTTTTCATAGGTAGTTTACTGTGCAAAACCGACCAGAAAAAACAAAAATCTTGAAAAAGTGTAACAATGCGGCCGCTAAAAATTCGGAATTCTTTAAACAAATTTTCAAGTTTTATGTATTTCTAAGCCTTCTAGAAGTACCTTTGAATTTTGGGTCAGTGAATGAATGAGTGATTGACGCACAAGTTGTATTATTATAGATAGTTCATTTGTTAAATTTTATAATAGTTGCAATTTATTACGTAATAATATATCCACTGACGTTAATCCTCATCAAATGAATGAATTTATCCCAATCATATTATTGAAATTTAATTAATTTAATTTAACAAAATGGTAATTTACTGATAAATCGATAGACTTGATGAATATGATGGTGAACTGACTGGCGGTTTCGTCATTGAGCTTTATATCAATAAGTCTCCTATAATTAATTTGTATTTTTTAATTTTCTAATGAAATCGAAGAATTTCTTCATTTTTCCTTGAGGCACACGTAGACTTTCGTTAACAATAATAGTACGTAATTTAACTCAAATCAAAAGGCATTAACGCATAGTGAATTGTAACAATAATTATATAACTCTTGTTATATTTACGTTAATTACTTCTTCGTAGATATTACATTTGCTTATACTTACAAAACTCCTCATTGGCACTGAAAGAAATTAAAAGTAAGTTATTAATTTAGCGTGCTAAATATATAGCAACAATACATGTGTTTTTTATTGTTATTTGTTAAGTAGAACTTCCAAGGCAACCTAAATGTCAATATTTATTTATTTGGGATAATCGAAAGGAAATAATTATGTTACCATTTATTCTGAATATAATTGTGGTTATACGATAATGTTCTCTGTAAGCATTCATGCTTTACTATGTTGTGTATCCTTAAGTATTAATTTGTCGTAAGGTGGCCTTGGGAAATCCTCCGTTGCGGTAATTTTGATTCGTTCTCTCAAATCGCACCTTTTATAATCGATTTCGCAAAGACGATATGGATAAGGATATGTTAACAGAAAACCATCTGACATATAAATTCACACGAATTGGTTCAATTCAGAAACAAATGCATCAGATTTTCATTCCAAGATTATGTAGTATGTAGTTCAATTCCTTGTTGCCAGAGGCAAAGCTGTCGCTTAACGCCAATTAATCAGATTGGGGACAAGCAAACTCACATTTGCTACATCATAGTCTTCATAATAGCCTATTTCTGTATTTTTTGCCAACGCCATATGGAGTTATATGAGAGAATGAGTAATCCGCTTGTACCTCAATTACTATTCATTCTTTTATAACCAAACGTTCAGGAATAACTTGGCAACGCCTTTTTTAAGTTTTAAGCTGCTCGTCGACGTCCACATTGAAATAGCGGGTTTGACTCCACGTGAGTTTATTTTCAACATTTGATTAACGTAATTAGTGTACCATCTTAATCATTTTTATATTAAATTACATATATTCATGGCAGGAATTCGAGACTTGGAATAAAGAACGCCTAAAAGAACGAAATTTGGTGTTCCTGCAATTGATTTTTGAATACGAGTGAAATAGGTCAACAAAACTTTAACGCCATAATATTTTTACGCTAAAATCCTTTTTCGTCAAGGTGATTGAAATTTTGGCCGGATTTGTGTAATTGCCTATTATCAACTTGAATTATAAATTTGCGTCACACCTGTCGGCATATTCACAAAATTTCGACGATATTTTGAAGTTTAATCAATACATAAACAACAGTAACAAATACGAGTTAACGATCAAATAATTAATATTCCATTATTCACCGATATTGTGTTAATGAGGGTTCCTAAATCAGATATACAAATTAAAATTGCTGATTTTTAAATAGCTTTTGCGTACATTTTTTTCGAAAGCTGAATAAGTTTTAGAAAAAATATCTACTCATTCTGTACGTTAGATTTATATATATATACAAGTAGTTGGTGTTTGCATTCTGCAAGCATTTCATCTGACCCTGATAAACATTAATATTTCAGAGAGATATATCATTATTAGCAATATCATTTTAATTCAAAATATTTTACCTCAACACCAAATTTCTATCTTTCCTTATTGAACAAAATTTGATTAAAACAATGCCTTAAATTTGCAATTTTAAGAATATTATACTTTATCCAATGTAAGGTGCTAATTCCACACATTTTTGTCAAATTTGAAGTTGTAACACATCTAGAAGTAAAATAATAATAAAAGCTTAATGAGGCCGCAATTACACTTTGTTGGAGCTATTCAAATGTTTGTTAGTTTAAATGCACTGTGCTCTACCTAACTTTAAAATTTCAGCTTCCTAGCTTGCCCTAAAATACCTAAACATTTATCTATTAGTTTAAATTTTAAGAATTTTTAACAGCCAAAGAAATTAAAATAGCAAATTTTTATAATTTTTCATTTCGTTTTTTCACAAAATATACCGGCAAAAAAATTTCAGCTTCGTAGCACATATGATAATACACAAACCTCAAAAATATGTTTAAACAATTGCGAATTTTTAACGGTAGAATTTTTGAACATTTTTAAAATTTTATTTTTTCTATGCGTAATTTTCTACAAATTGATTTAAAAAACTCGAACCTAGAGCATATAGTTTTCAAGATAAAAATTATAATTATATAATTACTTAAAACTCTCAGCTTTCTAACTCACCCCGTATTATATAAACATATACCTATTTGTTTAAATTTTAAGAATTTTTAACTGCCAAACAAATTCAAATATAAAATTTCTATAATCCTTATTTCGTTTTTTTACAAACACTACCTCTAAAAAAAATTTCAGCTTCATAGCACATTCGGTTATACATAAACCTCAAAAATATGTTTAAACAATTGTGAATTATTATTTGTCGACTTTTTTAACTTTTTCAAAATTTTATTTTTTTCTGTATAATTTTCTACAAAATTATTTCAAAAACTCGAACCTACAGCATATATTTTTCCAAGAAAAAAATTATTAAGCTTTAAAGTACAAATAGGGTTCAAACAACCCCTAAAAATGAACAATTTTGAAATTTTCAATTATTATAGTTGTTTATAAAAAAATGCTTTAATCCTGCAAAATTTCAGCATCCTAAACAAATTAGATTGGTTTACACACTGGATTACGTTTTTCCATGCTAACTTATGGGAGATATTCCGGGGTCTCTGGAGTCAAACCCAATACACTGTAAGCAAAAGTAACAATAATTCCTAATAGATATATCAGCCTTCTAGCAACACTGAAAATTTCGATTTTTCTAGCTTACCGGCAAGTGCCTAAAATTAATATACAAATATTGCGCAATGCTTTTCTAATGAAAAAAAACGCAAATTTCGGAATTTCTGGAGTCGAACTCATGTCACTTTGGTAAGAAGTCTCATATTATCTGTAGATTTCTCCATCATATCTACAAAAACTAAAACTTTCAGCTCTCTAGCTATTGTAGTTTGGGCTGAACATTAGTATCATCCTCTTATCATTATATATCGACGTTTCTTACAGAGGAGGAGGAGGAGATAACATATAACATATAGAAGAATATTAATGTTTAGGCACTTCCACACGAGCTAGAGATTCGACTCTTAGTTAGGATTTTGTGCAAAACCTACTAGAAAAAACGAAAATCATGAAAAAGTGCAACAATGCGGCCGCTAAAAATTCGCAATTGTTTAAACAAATTTTCAAGGTTTATGCATTTTCGCATGTGCTACGGAGTTGAAATTTTTCTAATAAGTAGAATTCGTAAAAAAACGAAATAGGGATTATAGAAATTTTGATATTTTAATTTTTTTGGCAGTTAAAATTTCTTAAATTATAAAAAAATAGGTAAATACTTAGACACTACGCCACAAGTTAGAGAGATGAAATTTGTAAATTATTTATATGTTAATCTCTGTAAACGAATTAACATTTCAATTTTTATATAAAATTGTTATTTTGGCCGTTAAAATTATTTAAATTTAAACAATTAGATAAATGTTATTTCACTTTTAATTTTACTATAAATTTACAATTTGGTAGAAATGTTTGACATTATTAACATAATATGGAAAATGTATAATACCAGTAGAAGGTGCTTGCATTCTGCAAGCATATCATCTCACCATGAAAACCATTCATTTTTCAGACAGATATTTCATCATTACAAATATTTTTTTAATTCTAAATATTTCACCTCCGAAGCGATTTTCGTTTTTCCCTTATGTATAAATAATAGATTAAAAAAATCCCCATACTTTGCAATTTTAAGAATTTTATACTTTCTCGATTATGGGGTACTAATACTACACATTTTTGCCAAATTTTAAAGTTGTAGTACTTCTAGAAGTGAAATAAAATTTAACTAATTGTTAAAATTTAAATAACTTTTAACGGCCGCGGTAAATTTCATGGATACTTTGAAATGTTTATTCTTCTTTATAGATTAAACTCTAAATAACTTAAAACTTTCAGCTTTCTAACACACCCCGTATATAAACATATACCTATTTGTTTAAACTTTAAGAATTTTTAACTACCAAACAAATGAAAATATCAAAATTTTTATAATCCCTTTTACGTATTTTTACAAACCTCTAAAAAAATTTCAGCTTCGTAGCACATTCGGTTATACATAAACTTCAAAAATATATTTAAACAATTGCGGATAATTATTTGTCAACTTTTTTAACTTTTTCAAAATTTCATTTTTTTAATGTATTATTTTCTACAAAATCATTTCAAAAACTCGAACCTACAGCA
Organism: Tanypteryx hageni; assembly: GCA_028673005.1. Taxonomy (NCBI): domain Eukaryota; kingdom Metazoa; phylum Arthropoda; class Insecta; order Odonata; family Petaluridae; genus Tanypteryx; species Tanypteryx hageni. The sequence goes on along the minus strand of CM054115.1, from coordinate 197,438,669 downwards.
TATAGTTTCCAAGAAAATTTTAATAACCTTTAAAGTACAAATGGGGTTCAAACAACCCCTAAAATTAACAATTTTGTAATTTTCGATTTTTTGAGTTGTTTATGAAAAAAATTCTATACTCCTGCAAAATTTCAGCTTCCTAAACCTATTAGATTGGTCTACACACTCGGATAACATTTTCCCATGCTAATTTATGGGAGATATTCCGGGGTATCTGGAGTCGATCCCAGGAAACTTTAAGCAAAAGTAACAATAATTCTTAATAGATATTGCGGCCGTCTAGCAACACTGAAAATTTCATTCTTCTAGCTCACGGCAAATGCCCAAAATTAATTTACAAAAATGGCGCAATGCTTTTCTCATGGGAAAAAATACAATTTTCGGAATTTCTGGAGTCGAACTCATGAAACTTAGGTAAGAAATCTCATTTTATCTGAAAATTTATTTATCATATCTACAAAAACTAAAACATTCACCTCTCTAGCTCTTGTAGTTTGGGCTGGATATTAGTATCCTCCTATATGTTATATATCATCATTATATATCGACGACCCTTACAGAGGAAGAGTAGGATATAACATACTAATAGTTGGTGCTTGCATTCTGCAAGCATATCATTTCAACATAAAAAAACATTCATTTTTCATATTTCATCAATATATTCCGGGGTATCTGGAGTCGATCCCAGGACACTGTAAGCAAAAGTAACAAAAATTCTTAATAGATATTGCGGCCGTCTAGCAACACTAAAAATTTCATTGTTCTACCTTACGGGCAAGTGCACAAAATTAATTTATGAAAATGGCGCAATGCTTTTCTCATTGGAAAAAATGCAAATTTAAGAATTTCTGGAGTCAAACTCATGTCACTTAGGTGGTAAGTCTCATTTTATCTGTAGGTTTCTCCATCATATCTAAAAAACTGAAACTTTCAGCTCTCTAGCTCCTGTTGTTTGGGCTGAACATTAGTATACTCCTATATGTTATATATATCATTATATATTGAAGTTCCTTACAGAGGAGGAGGAGTAGGATATAACATACTAGTAAAAGGTGCTTGCATGCTGCAAGCATTTCATCTCACCTTGAAAAAACATTAATTTTTCAGACAGATATTTTATCATTTCAAATATTCTATTAGTTCCAAAGATTTCACCACCGCAGCGATTTTCGTTTTTCCCACATGTAAAAATAAATAGTTTAAAAAATCCCCAAATGTTGAAATTTTAAAATTTTTACACTTTCTCCATTATGGGGTACTAATGCTACACATCTGAGCCAAAATTTAAAGTTGTAACACTTCTAGAAGTAAAATAATATTTTTTAATTATTTAAATTTAAACATTTTTAACGGTTGCCGCAATATATATATGGAGAGGTTGAAATGTTTATTTGTGCAAATGCACTATTCTTTATAAGTTCTTCTATTTCTTCATACACCTTTTCTACTTCTCCTTCTTCTGCACTACTTGTTGGGAAATACGCTTGTATTATCACTGTATCCGTTGGCACGGTGCTCATTCTTACCATCAACAACCTATCATTTATGTGATATGTATTGCAAACACTGTTTGCCCATTTCTTACTAATAATGACTGCTATTCCATTCCTTCCTCTCTTTTCACCTCCACTATGAATTATTCTAAATTTATCACTGTAAAAATCTCCTTTCTCTTGCCACCTTGTTTCACATAAACCTAAGATATCAATCTCATTTTTCTCCATTTCTTTCTTTATTTCTTCTAATTTACCTATGTGACGGGCTAGGGTTTCTCGGAGAGGAAAGGGCACAAATGAAAGTTACGCGTAAAAACACAAACACCTTTAATCGCCTGGGGCGCACACTACACAACGTAAGCTTCCACAAGAGAGGAGAGAACTGACGCGCACCCTGTTGGCTGCGCGCAAAAACAAAATAAAATGAACAGCAAAGTCCGTTATCGGTCTGGTCTCGTTACACCTATTTTTAGTAATGTTCTGACGTTCCAAGTACCTATTTTGACGTTTTGACAGGGATTTCGTTGGATAACGACCTGAGAAGCCCTGCTACATCCCCTGCCGGATCTTGGGTTCCGAATACCATGATCAGTAACAAATTCCTTTCTAAAACCTTCCATGGTTGCTACCCTCGGGATATCCAATAGGATCTTTAATGGAGTGGTTTCCTGTTGCCTTCTCCATCCTATGCCGTTGACTATCAAAATAGTTCCTCCGCCTTTAGGGGCAGTTTCCCACCCCAAGGGCAAGAGGGTGCCCTACCCCTCCACCTTCTCATCCGCCCCTAAATAGGCCGTTGGCATTTGGTAGAGGGGGGACTCCTTATCCCGGGAGTCACTCGGACGCCAGAGCCTCGTCTGTGAAGCAGGGTGCACCACGTGCAGGTGAGGTTGACATTTGAGTGGGAGAGGCTATATAATCGCATCCCACCCCAAAACACCCCTACTTATAAAGATGACAAAAGATAAAGATAATGTAATAATAATGGGAGACTTTAATGCTGTGATTGGATCTAGTCGAAATAGTAGAATGGTAGGAAAATTTGGTTTAGGTGAAACAAATGAAAGGGGAGAAAGATTAATTGAGTTTTGTGAACAGAATGAGATGATGGTATCAAACACTTTCTTTGAAGTTCCCAAAAGAAGAAGATACACATGGGAGGCGCCAGACAGAAGAAGGTTTCAAATAGATTATATTTTAGTAAAAAGAAGATATAAGAACCAGGTAAAATCGTGTTATAGTTACCCAGGTCCAGATGTAGACAGTGACCACAAGCTAGTCATGGCAAAATGCAATATTAGGTTTAAGAAAATAAAGAGAACAGTTAAAAAGAACTGGCATCTACAGGGACTGAAAGAGTTACCAACGGCTAAGAATTACCAAGAAAAAACAAATGAGTTGATGAGAAATTATGAAGGACAACTTAGTTGGGAGGAATTTAAAAAAGGGGTTATTAAAGCTACAGAGGAAGTTATTGGAAAGAGAAAATTGGAGCCTAGAAAACCTTGGATGACTGAGGAGATACTGATTTTAATTGAAGAAAGGAACAAGTTGAGGAAGAATGGAAATGATGAAACTTATAAAAAAGTTAAGAATGAGATTATTAACAAATGCAGAGAAGAAAAAGAGAGATGGACCAAAGAGATAGTGAAGGAAATTGAGGAAGATACAAAGGGAGGAAGGCAAGACAAAGCATACTTCAAAATTAAAACTCTCCAGTACAAACCAAGAACTAAATCGGCAATAGTTAAGGATAAGGAAGGAAATATGTTATGGGAAAATGAAAAAGTATGTGCTCGGTGGAAAGAATACATAGAAGAATTATATAGTGGAAGAGATGTTGGAGATGGATGTAGATTTATTGAAAATGAAGAGGAAATAAGAAATGACGAGCTAGGCCCAACAATAACCAAAGAAGAGTTTTATAAAGCTATTAATAATCTTAATTCAGGCAAGGCAACAGGTGTTGATGGTATACCTGCAGAACTTTTGAAGAACTTAGGGGAGGAAGCAAAAGAACATTTCTTTAAAATTATAAAAGATTGTTACGAAAAAGGAAAATTACCTGATGACTTTATAAAAAGTAAAACTATAAGTTTACCAAAGAAGGGGAATGCAGTGGAGTGCAGTAACTACAGAACAATTTCACTACTTTCGCACGCCTCAAAAGTTTTAATTTATATCGTGAAAAACAGAATAAAAAGGAAAATAGAACATTATATTAGTGAAGATCAATTTGGATTTAGAAGTGGGAGAGGAACGAGAGAAGCTATATTAGCCCTCAGGGTGATAATGGAAAGATGTTTAGAAATGAACAGGACATTATATTTAACGTTTATTGATTTGGAGAAGGCCTTTGATACAGTTAATTGGGAACTGTTGTTTAAGACTATGAAAAAAATAGGTATTGATTGGAGGGACAGAAGATTAATTTTTAAGCTTTATCAAAATCAAACTACAAGAATAAATATAAATGGATTAGAGAGTGAAGCAAAGATAAGGAAAGGAGTAAGACAAGGATGTCCGCTATCTCCATATTTGTTTAATATGTTCATTGAAGAAAGTATAGAAGTTATGAAGGAAAAGACAAAAGGCATAAAAATAAATGGAGTTAGAATACACTGCATTAGATTTGCAGATGACATTGTAATATTCAGCGATTCAAAAAGAGAAATGAATAAAATGCTGAAAGTATTATCGGACACGTTAAAACAGTGGGAATTAAAGATAAATATCAAGAAAACCAAATTGATGGTTATAGGCAAAAGTAATGCAGGGACAATATCAAAGATCAAAATAGACAATCAGGAAATTGAGCAGGTGAAGCAGTTTTGCTACCTAGGTAGTACAATTACTGAAGATAATAGATGTGTACAGGAAGTGAAAAGAAGAATAGCACTTGCAAAGCAAGCTTTTCAATGCAAAAGGAGCCTACTGACAAGCAGTCACATGAATTTGGAAGTAAGGAAATCCTTTGCAAAAGCTTTTGTCTGGAGTACCATACTTTATGGTAGTGAAAGTTGGACGTTAGGAAAGAGGGAGAGGTCCCGTCTGGAAGCGACAGAAATGTGGATATGGAGAAGATTGATAAAGACAAGTTGGACAGAGAGAAAGACAAACCTTGAAGTTTTGGAAGAAGTAAAAGAAGAAAGGAAACTGATCAGAGGAATGGAAGAAAGGAAGGCAAAATTTTTAGGCCATGTGATTAGACATAATGGATTAATTGTGAACATCTTGGAGGGGAAACTTTTAGGGAAGAAAGGAAGAGGCAGACCAAGAAAGAAATACCTAGATGACGTGGAGTCAGTGATGGGAGTTGAGAAGTACGAGATGTTGAAGAGAATGGCAGAGGACAGGAGTTCATGGTTGCAGCGACAAGGCTTAGCCTTTAGATGAAGAAGAAGAAGCACTATTCTGTAAATAAAATACAAAAAAGCAGCTTCCTAGCTCATCCCGTAATACCTAATAAATTATTAAACTTTAATGTTCAAATGCGGTTAAAACAACCCCTAAAAATTAACAATTTTAAAATTTTCGATTTTTATAGTTGGTTATGAGAAAAGTTCTATATTCTTGCAAAATTTCAGCTAGCTAAACTTATTAGATTGGTCTACACACTGGATTGCGTTTTCCCATGCTAACTTATGGGAGATATTCCGGGGTCCCTGGAGTCAAACCCAAGTCACTCTAAGCAAAAGTGACAAAACTTTCTAATAGATATTATAGCCATCTAGCAACAATGAAAATTTCAGCTTTCTATCTTACCGACAAGTGCCCATAATTTATTTACAAAAATGGCGCAATGCTTTTCTTATGGGAAAAAAGGCAAATTTCGGAATTTCTGGAGTCGAACTCATGTCACTTAGGTAAGAAATCTCATTTTATCTGAATGTTTCTGTAACATATCTACAAAACTTAAGCTTTCTGGTCTCTAGCTCCTGTAGTTTGTGCTGGACATTAGTATACTCCTGTTATATCCTCCTCCTCCTCCTCTGTAAGGAACGTCAATATATAATGATAACAGAAGAATACTAATGTTAGGCATTTCCAGATGAGCTGGAGATTCGACATTTTTTTCTTAGGTAGGATTTTGTGCAAAACCGACTAGAAAAAACGAAAATCTTCAAAAAGTGCAACAATGCGGCCGCTAAAAATTCGCAATTGTTTAAACCAATTTTCAAGGTTAATGTATTTCCGCATGTGCAACGGAGTTGAAATTTTTTTTGTAAGTAGAATTCATAAAAAAACGAAATATGGATTATACAAATTTTGATATTTTTTTTGTTTGGCAGTTGAAAGTTTTTAAAATTCAAACAAATTGATAACTGTTTAGACATATGATGAAGAAATTTTCATATAAAATGAGACATTTTACCTAAGTTTCATGAGTTCGACTCCAGAAATTCCGAAAATTGCATTTTTTCCCATAAGAGAAGCATTGCGCCATTTTTGTAAATTAATTTTGGGTATATGCCCTTGAGCTATAAAAATGAAATTTTCCGTGTTGCTAGACGGCATAAATATCTTTTAATAATTATTGTTAGTTTTTCTTACAGTGTCCTGGGTTCGACTCCTGATACCCCGGAATATCTCCCATAAGTTAGCATTGGAAAATGTTTTCCCAGTGTGTAGACCAATCTAATAGTTTTAGGAAGCTGAAATTCTGCAGGTTTATAGAACATTTGTCATAACCAATTATAAAAATGCTTTACTGAGCGTGAAGCTTTTGTCTGTGTTGAAATTCATAGGATTGAGCCGGATCGCGATGGTTTCTTTGAAGATCCGCTCCCAATACCTGTTGGTTTTCGCAATCACTTTCGCGTCTGATAACCGAACGCGATGATTTTCCAATAGGCAGTGTTCCGCGACCGTCAATTTTTCCGGTTTCCGCAGTCTGATGCACTGCTAATGCGCTTTTATTCGGGTCTCGATTGTTCGATATATATATATATATATATATATATATATATATATATATATATATATATATATATATATATATATATATATATATATATATATATATATATGTATATAGCGCGATGTTAATATAAACGTTGGTCAAAAGGATGAATTTTTTCTTCTTTTCAACAACAAAAGACTTTAAACACAATGACAACGACCTAAATGCTTTTAAAGGGATCTGATATTATACGCAATGATTGCAGTGTTTTAATGCTTTTAATGGAAATTAATGCTTACGCTTTAACTTCCATAACTCGAATCTCAAGGAAAAGTAATAATTATGCGAGTATTGGAAAACTAAAGTTATGGAAAAATATTTTTAAATATTTGTATTTACAGGGTGATATGGAAATATGTACCTCCGAAAACTTGGGGAGCTTGTTAAGCGTATCAAAATAAAGACAAAAGTTCATTTGGTTATATCGATAAACGCACCTTTTACGAGATACAACTCCATTTGTTCCATGCCGCTGAGTGGAAGTTGGGGTCATAGAAGGAAGAAAAGGAGTAGCATTGTAGTGTGTAACTTAATTAATGTTCTCAATAATCCTATGAGGTATTAAAAATCGTAACATATTTTCAAAAATACCTTCTGAACCTATGCACGCTTTAGTCCTTCGTCTTAAGGACTTCCTGATACGCTCAAAGAGGACAGGTTGTGCTTTAATGGTTTGACAAGCATTTTGAATCCTCTGCCAAAGCTCCTTTCTTGTGTTGACGTATTCAGCGTAAACCATAGTCTTTAGGGCCCCCCAAATGCAAAAATCATACGGATTTAATTCTGTAGATCTAGCTGGCCCGTGCGTTGGGCCTCCTCGACCAATCCACCGAACTCCGAAGATTCATTAAGAAGTCCTCGTACCATTCAGGTGTAATGTGCTGGAGGGCCATCATGCATAAACCACATTGTGATTTTCAATGCAAGTTGAATGTTTTCTAGGAGAGTTGGCAATGTATCCTGTAGAAACTCACGGTAACTTTGTCCAGTAAGACGTACAGGCAATTTAGATGGACCGACTAAATTATCGCCTACAACTCCTATCCATACATTGACAGAAAATTGGTGCTGATGGTGAGCGTGTCGAGTTACGTGGGGATAATCGTCATTCCATACGTGAGCATTATGGGAATTGAAAATGCCATTCCTGGTAAAAGTTGCTTCATCGGTGAATAGCACTCTCGATAGAAAGTCCGGAACCGTCGCGCACTCTTGAAGTAACCGCTGATGAAAAACTTTACGCGGTTGAATATCAGACTCGAGCAAACTGTGAACTCGCTGAAAGTGGTACGGATAAAGCTGCTGCTCATGAAGAACTGACCAGACCGTGAAGTATGATGCATCAACAGCGGTAAAAATGGAGCGGAATATCGAGCAACGGTACGCCATTAAATTTTGCGTCAAAATGAACGAAACTGCTACGGAAACGTTTGATAAGTTAAAAAGAACGTATGGCGATGAAGTTTTATCCAAAGCAGTAGTTTTTCGTTGGCACAAGGCATTTAAAGAAGGAGGAGAAAATGTGGAAGATGATTATCGCTCGGGAAGACCTTCCACGGTGAAATCAGATGAGAATGTGGAGCGGGGTGAGGTCTGTTATTGCTACAGACCGACGGTTGTCGGTTAGATTCGTTGCAAATGAGATGAAAATTAATAAAAAAGCCGTCCAAAGTTTGAAAGACCATTTGGACATGCGAAAAGTTTGTGCAAAAATAGTACCCAAAAATCTGACAGACGAGCAAAAGGAAAATACGCGGAACTTCTGCGAAGAGTCCGTGTCATTTCGGCATTTGGGGGACCCTAAAGACCACGGTATACCCTGAATAAGTCAACACTAGAGATGAGCTTTGGCAGAGGATTCAAAATGCTTGTCAAACTGTTGCAGTACAACCTGTACTCATTGAGCGTATCAGAAACTCCTTATGACGAAGAACTAAAGCGTGCATACGTTCGGAAGGTCTTTTTGAAAATTTATTATTTTTAAGTACTTCATAGGATTATTGAGAACATTAATTAAGTTACGCACTACAATGCTGCTCCTTTTCTTCCTTCTATGACCCCAAATCCCACTAAGCGGCATGGACCAAATGGAGCTGTAACACGTTTATCGATATATAATCACATGAAATTTCTCCTTATTTTGAACAGCTTAACAATCTCCCGAAGTTTTCGGAGGTATCTCCGTATCACCCTTTATATAGTGGAACTTCTATAACTCGAATCTCAAATGAAAGTAAAAATTATTGGAGTTATAGAAATTTTTTTTGACGGATTTATATATTTTTCAATTTTCTTTAATTGAATTAACATCAAGTTTATTCCCATAATCATATTAATCTAATTTTCAATATCAGGCAAATTATGGAAACATCATCACCAATAATTTCTTCCTATAATATGTAAGATTTTACTTTATCCATAACACTAATTGCATCACGCACTGTGATTGCAATTCTCACGTAATACTGAAAGCACAAACATGATGAATAAATTTGGGTTATCGACTGTAGGAAAGAGCGAATAGATTTGTTTTTCTCCATAGCTATAAGGGATCACAATAGGAGAAGCAACCCATATAGCAGGAACGGTAAAACGTGAAAAGTATTTTAATGTTGTGTTTCGTTGTTTTTCTAGGAATTTAAACTTTTTTCAATTTTAAATATAATGGCTTCATACCTATTTCTCGATTTTTTAATTCAAATATGTGCTAAAGGCATGGGTGATGATGCCATCATCTTAACAGAATATATCCTAATTTTTCCATAAATTTCGTGTATAGGATATTGACTTAATGATGATTATTTTTATTGCTCATGCAGGGCGATCTGAGTCACGAAACTTGAAATACGATAACTTGGACACGAGCCGATTGCCAGAGAATTTGGGAATTACGGATAGTTGCCTTAATTTCACGGAAAGTTATAAATATACTGCTATTACTCGTGGAATTTGTTATTTAATACATAAAGGCTCAACGTGACTGAAGTGTTGTTGCCCTGGAGATCGTGTTTGTTTATTTACGGGTTTCGATCTAGGTGTATGGTGATTTTTTGAAGCGCTTGCAGTTTGTAAGCACCGACTACTAGTGAGGTTATATCGTAATTTCGTTGATTTCAATATATATAATTTAAGAATCGCTCTATTGGTGATCGTATGGATTGTTGGATGAAAATTGAATTTTATTCTCCTTCTGAAACTAGCTTAAGAACTTTAGGACAAGCTTTAACAGAAAACCAAAACTTTCAATTGAAGCCAACGAACTAAAGGACTGTCGGATTAATCCATGAGGCTAGGAAATTAGCGGGACAACGAAGGGTAAGGAGAATGTACCCAGAGACTGGTTAATCACGTGGTTAGAGAAAGAGCAACCTTGACTGCATAATTTTATTCATATATTGTTTTATTCGTGTAGTATATCTGTAAACGCTTCTGGTGTGCACTGCACTGCCGAATGCGGACGGGGTAGCGCCTAGTGTAATTGAGGATTTTTTTAAGGTTAAATTAAAGTTCTCTCTGGATTCGAGGAATTGCGCGATGTCAAATGATAATGTAAGATGGTGTATTAATGGATGGTAAATATTTACCGAGCAATAGGGTCCCACCCACATTTCCTCTAGCGATATGTAACTAATGTTTGCTATACGACAGTCGATGAAGAAATTTTCCCCCGTGATTGCAGAATGTATGGAAAAAACCAATCCTCTCGCTTGAATGGAGGAATTTTCGTAGCGGTCGATTCCAAATGTGATAACTATCCGATTCCTATTAGCGATAACGAAGTAGAAAGGGTTTGGTGTGGTGTTCGAGGAAACGGCTCAAAAAAGATGCGCGTTATTCAAACCGTCCAAAACGAACGTTCGACCAATCTACAGCCGGGATAAGCAATTACCTCTGTTTATTTCCGCATGTACAGACCAACTCGTTATAATTAGCGGCTACTTCCATATACCTGCGATTGATTACTTTTTAATATTTATATAAAAAAATTTCTCGCTTGGTTTCCTACATGCTGTTACTAGGTATACGTTTGAGTAAATGTCACTCTCGGATAATTAATATACGTATCATCAAACGTCACGATTTTGCAAATAGAGTTGATTATGAAACAATAAATCGCTCCAAACCAAGGCAAATCCTGTCTAAGGCGCTTTGATATTTTAAAGAAAAATTACTTAGCGAGTTTTTGAAGGAGGATTCTAAATCGTTTTAGAACTAAGTCAGAAATTTTCTAAGCAGAGACCCCGCCTCGGGCTCACTGTTAAGTGAGAGTGAATTAATTGCTCACCAGAGTGTTGAAGAAGCAAATTTATTGAACAAACAATTTCAGACAGTCTTTATTTTTTATGATGACGATCGAGAGGGATTCTCACTGGCATATAGGAACGACCCTATCGATGACATTTTTTTCAGTGAAATCGCTCAGCAGGTCACATCGATCAAACCAAACAAATCCCATGGTCCAGAAGAAATATTCATGCACTAGTTCGGAAAGAATTGTCCTATAAAATCGCACCGAAATTTAAGATAATTTTCCTAAAATCCTTATCGTGAGACGTTGTCCCTAAAGATTGTAAGAAAGCGCACTTAACACCGGTCTACAATTGCGGTGACAAATAGAACCCAGAAAACTAACGACCGATATTCCTAACAAAGATAGGTTATAAGGTGTTATATCATAGTCAGGTCAACAATGTGGCTGTTAGAAGTCTACTTAATAAGTGTGAACACTGTTTGTGTGACGGTGCCCCAGCTTAGCTCGGTCGCGGGTCCGGACGGAAAGAGCTTTGGGCGCCAGTGCAAGTGTCCCAGTTAACGGATATTTCCGCTTGCACACGGAGAAGAGAAAAAATTAATGAAAAGAGGGATCTTGATTATGGTTTAATGGGGGAGAAGGGGGAAAATACAAAAAAAATTAAGTAACAGAAATGCGGTGACGGTTCTCGGTCACAGACGAATTTTCGCAGATGCCAAGGGCACTCCAAAGAGGTGCTTTCCCTCGTCCCTCTCCTAGTAACGCCGGAAGGGACCGCCTTCCAGGTTTGAGTTCCCCATAAAAAACTCCCCTTTCTCTCCTGCAGAGCGGGTGTTCGAGAAAAGGCAGTGGCCTTTTCCCCATTCCAGGCTGCCAGCTACGCTATAAGCCTGCCAGGTTTTGAGAAGGTTTCTGCAGGTTGTGATATTACAGGTTATGTTTCGGTGACAGGAAATGCTGCCGCCTCAACCGCTTGGGCAGAGGAGAGAATTCCGCCCCCATCGACGCTATCGGGCGCCCGAACCAGTCCCAGGGCATCACGCGGATCCCTTTGAGCTGCCGTATGAGGGCATGCTGTGAGTCAGCGGTCTTCCGGTAGAATGCCCTGGCCATCTTTTCCAGGACGCGTTCTAAAGGCTGAACCCCTGTTGTGGCTTAGAGCTCCGTCACTCGGACGAAGCTCCTCCAGCTCACCCCTAAGATCATCCTTAGCGCATTGTTTTGCACTACGGCAATCTTCTTGGTGTGGGTGGCTGCCGCGCTGGACCATATCGGCGAGGCCCTTTCTCTTCCGGCAGCTCGCTTATATTGTCGGGTCGCCGGTGGTGACCTCTCGCTGAAGGACGGCAGGCGTGAGTGGCGGGCGCCGAACCCCGCGCTAGCCTTCAAACGTTACATCACCCCCCCTCTTCTGAAAGAAAACAAAACAATCAACATTCAGACATTAGCGCTTGCCACTAAGGCCTAGGTATCTGCCTTTAAATTCCGTACATGCCACCGTCCTGCAGGTTTATTTCCAAGGGTCACTAATTGGTAAACAGAGTTCCCAATCTCCCTGTCGATTACTAAGGGACCCACAAACTTGGATTCTAATTTGGCCGAAACAAAATTAGCTGCATCTGACAAAGGGTGGTTTTTCCGCCATATTAAAATTTTCCTTGGGAGCTGAACTTCGCGGCGGCGTAAATTGTAGTATTGGGCCTGTCATTTTGACGCCTTTAGCTGCGCCTCTCCCGCCCTTCGATACATCTCCTTAAGCGAATTCCGAAGTTTCGCGGCGTACTCGCGTGGCCCGAGCTCCAATGAATTCCCCATCTCTGACTCTCTATACCAATCTTCGGGTTTCCTCAATTCTCTCCCGAGATTCAGGGCGGCGGGCGATTGTCCCGTTGTTTCCGAGACAGCCGAACGCAAGGCAAACATCAAATCTGACAGGTTCTCGTCCCACTTTCGCTGCGAATCTTCACAATAGATGGAAATCATGGTCTTCAGTGTCTTATTGGTCCTCTCACAAGGATTCGCTTGTGGCAAATACGGGGCAGTATGACAAAGCTTCACGCCAAATATCCGGCACACTTTCTCTAATGTCCGGCTAACGAATTGTGGGCCATTGTCTGTCAACAATACCTCTGGACAACCCCACTGGTTAATCACCTGGACACGGAAATGTTCAGCAACGTGAGTGGCCTTAACTGAGCGCAATGGGACGGCTATTGGCCATCGGGTTCCTATAAACATTAACACGTATCGGTTCCCTTTGAGGGATCGTGGAAGGGGACCTATTATATCGGCCGCCACTATCGTCCACGGACGTGCCATTTTCTGAGGCTTCATTACACCCGCAGTCTTCGTCTGCTCCACTTTATACCGCTGACAGGTTCGACAGCTACGGACAAAATCGCCGACATCCCTTCTCATCCCAGGCCATGAATAAAAACTCTGGAGCTTTCTCAGGGTTTTGAAAAAACCCATATGTCCACCCCTCGAAGAGGAATGGTTTGACTCTAAAAGGCGTTTTATTTCCCCCTTGGGAACCAATAATTTCCACGACAGAGTTTCCGACCGAGTTGGTTTTCATATACAGCCGCCCTTAGACCACGCGCACATCCGGGCAGTCCCTCGGGCAGTCCCTCGGGCAGTCCCTCTGGCATTCCTCAACTCTTCGCCGCAACGCCACGTACCAGGGATCAGTAACGGTGGACGGGTCAAATTCCGCGGCGTTTTCCATCACCCCGCTCCGAGACAAAGCGTCAGGGACAACAAGGCATCCTCCTTTCCGATGGATAATCTCGCAATCATACTGTTGAAGCTGAGATATCAAACGCGCGAGACAACCTTGCGGATTGCTAATATTAAATAAGCATTTCAAGGATGAATGATCAGTTATAACTGAGAAATGGTAACCTTCCACGTAATGTTTGCACTTACTGATCGCAAAAAGTACAGCGAGACATTCCCGCTCTGTGACGCTATAATTCCTCTCCGCGGTCGAGAACGCACGAGAGCAATAAGCCACCACATGCTCTTCGCCATCGATCATCTGCGACAGAACCCCGCCTATTCCGACGCCAGAGGCATCGCATTTTATGGTTCACGGTGAATCGAAGCGAGGGCAGGATAGAAAAGGTGCGGTGCGGCTCTTGAGCTCGCTGAAGCCATTATCTTGCTCGTCCGACCAACAAAGTTTGCGCTTGCTTTTTAACAGGTCAGTCAAAGGAGTCAGTGTAGCGAAGCCAGAAATGAAACGTCGGTACCATCCGACGAAACCCAAAAATCTTCGAAGGTCCCCAAAATTTGTGAGTGTTGGATAATTCACCACAACAGAAATTTTTTCCGGATCCATTTCCAATTTACCACTTCCCAATATGAAGCCCAAAAACCTAAGTCTAGATCTCGCAAAGTGACACTTATCCACATTTATTTTTAACCCCGTGTTACATAGTCGTTTAAAAACCTCCCGTAAAAGCCCCAAATGCTCCTCGAACGTTTCACTTACAATCACTATATCGTCAAGATAAGCGAAACAAAACGGTTCCAACTCCCCCCCAAGAATCTTATCCATGAGGCGCTGGATGGTAGCGCCCGCACTGTGCAAACCAAAAGGCATCACATTGAAACGAAAAAGTCCACGTCCTGGTATCGTTAAAGCGGTTATCTCTTTGCTTTTCGGTCCCAATTCCACCTGTATCCTTTCTCAAGGTCTAACGTGGTGACGAATTTGCCAGATCGTAGTTTGTTTAATATAGTGGACATATAAGGTATCAGATAGGCGTCTTTCCTACTGACCTTATTAACTTTTCGGAAATCCACCACGAAGCGTTTTGAACCGTCTTTCTTCGGCACCAGTATGACAGTATGAACCAAGAGCTTGTCGATGTCTCGATTATCCCAGCGCTTAGCATTTCGTCAACTTGGCAATTAATCATCTCTTGGATCACGGGCGAAACTGGGTAATACCTCTGTTTTACTGGGGTATTTATCTCCAGCTCTATATCGTGTTTGACCACGTTAGCTCTACCGGGGGCCTGCTCAAATAATTTCAGTTCTGCATCCAAAAAATGCATAAGGGTGGCATCCTGTGACGACGTCAGACAGTTAAGGAATCGATTTCTTCCAGACTCGCGTGAAATCCTCCAGAGGGGCCCTCCGCCCGCAAGAGGGGAACGTCTCTTCCATCCGCCATTATGACGGAGAAATTAGAGAAATCCAACGTCCTCTCGATGCTTCTTAAGAAATCCGTTCCTAAAACGACGTAATAAGACATATTGGGCAAGGCATCGAAAAGAATTACGGCCACCTCACCAGCTAAACAGACCGGTAGCGTCACGCACCGAGACACATTCGACCGACGCCCGTCTGCCATTTCTAACTGTGCCCACCGCTCGAAAGTCGGGACATTCAATTCCTTCAACCACTCTTCTACCGGAGAATTTATAACGGACCGAGTAGCTCCCGAGTCTAATAAGGCTGGCCACTTTCTTCTATATATCTTCACCTCCACGAACATCCGACCTGGTGTACTGGATGAAGGGTTAGATCCTGCGCTTACGAACGCCCTCACGATCTGGAGCCATTCCGCCCAATTATTTTCCAGGCGATTGTCGGGACGCCTCAAGCCTGGGTAGGAGACGCCCCGACAGCGTTTCCCGAGCATGCACAGCTTTTCACCATACTCCCTCTTCGACCGCAACGGCTGCAGAATCTCTCCAGGGGTTTTCTGCATTGGCGGAAGAAATGGTCCGCCGATCCACAATTCCAGCAGTCGCGTATACCACTTCTTTGATTTTCGCCGATCGCAGCCACCACGGGACTCGGCTTATTTGCCCCTCCACAAGGGAATGAAAACTCCGCTTCTACCATTAGGTTGGTTTGCGGAGGTGGTCTGTACGCGTGGCGGTGAGCTTCCATCTCTTACACATGTATGCATGTACAATACCGTGAAAACTATTGAAGTTATTGAAATGCAACATTATTCAAATAAAAATGTAAACTATTCCAAGCATTTTATTTGCGGCCCCTCTAAACGAATTAGGGGAAAAGTTTCCCGCAGGTCAACATTTTTGTCTCGACTGAAAATTTTAAATAAATGTTACGATTGTTATTTTTTCAAATGCTGTTCATTATTTTTATATACTTTTCTGTTATTTTGTCGTTATTTGAAATCATTGTCGAGGTCACCTAAAAATAATTGTTCCTATTTATTCAATAGAGGCCGAAATATGACGTTGTATGTACCTATAAGGAAGAAAGATAAAAGCAGAATACAAAAAATATACAATTTTTTTAATTTCTAAAGTATTTCCCAATTTTTTAGAATGCTTATAAATGTTTAATCAGATTTAGCATAAAATTTACTATAAGATAACGTTAGAATTTTAATCTGTCGTACATAATTTTTTTTTACTCGCATTCGCTTTAGGCGAATTGAGAATTCGTTGCGAGTGCTATAACAAAATGAGAGTTGAGATTTGGCAGTAATACTTTAGTCACGCATTAAAAGCCAATGACGAAAAACATGCCAAAAAAGTCATAGGTTCGAATCCAGAAGTGTTCCTTCTTTTATTGATTCACTTGGAAAAAGATGAAACAGCGTGCAAGCCTTTTTCGATAAAATTTTAAAATTTCTATAAGTTGATATATCAACGTGGGATGTGCGCATTTACAAGGAGAAAAGTATGAAAATTAGTTTTTATATCGTGAAAATTGAAATATTCTAAATCGCTAAATTTAATGTTTAAATAACATATTTTGGAGAATCCTTGCATTTTAAAATATGAGGGGTTCAAATTAATTAAAATCGGAATGTCAATTTTTAACAGTTTAAAATTTTGCTGCATCTTGGACGAAGGGACATTTTACTTGGGATTTCACTATGCAAATTGTGACATTGAAAATAACAGAAAAATATTTCCTATTTCCACAACGGTTCCTGAATTTGCGACAAATTGTCTTGCGACGAATTTTCCATATGACGAATTTGTCTTGCGACGAATTAGCCACTCTACGAATTTTACATGCGACGAATTGCCTGGGACGAATTTCCATCTATTCGTTGTGGAATGGAGTTCTCCGTTAATCTCACCTCCACAGTTGCAAAGATTAGCTGATTTCCGTTAATTCCTTTACTAACCTCAGTCTCATTATCATTTGCTTCTACTTCCTTGGATTACCTTCCATTTCTTTCCGCGATGTCAATCAATTCAAATTTAATGGATTCAGTTGCGTTGATTTTCAAAGGTCTCCTCCATTTTTGTCCAACGATTTTCACAATCGCACAAAACTCGACCTCCACAAACATATCCCTCCAGTTTGCTATTGGTTCATTTGAAGCGATACCAATGATTATAAAACCTAAATTGGACGCCATTCCTCTATTTCCTGCTCTACGCCCTGCATTTAAGGCGTCCATCTTCTAATCAGAAGCCGCCTGCAAGCCTTTCGCTCTAAACCTCTATTCGGACGCATCCGCTGACCTTGACCTTTGCGACCTCTCATTGGCTCTATCAATGCCCAAGCGATCGAAGTTCGCTTCTATGTTCTCCCTCTGTTTAATGGTTACTCGCAATGAATGGCACGATTTTGCACGATTAATCTAAACTTAAAATTTCCGCCCTCGAATTCATGTTTCTTCGCGTTCTCTCCAAATTTGTCAGTTCTACGCAGCGCGCTTCCGCGAACCATAGCAGCCGCACAGCTATACAATATCTGACCTGCAACGAAAAAAGCTATTAATCTCCTTATTTGAAATTGAAATTCCATCCGACATTTCTTAAATAATAGCTTTATCCTTTTTTCCGATGCGCTTCTGAAAATATCGAAAATAGTTATTGAGACCACTCTAAGACCAACGAGATTTCATAAATATTGTTGAGCATCTGACGAAAGAATTTCCTAAATGGTTAATTAAATTCTGCTTATTTTTAAATTTTCATAGCTTATTTTTTGTAAAGGACCTCAAATCTTACAAAATCATTAGAACAGGTAGAGAATCATTTAATTTATATTAGTAAACAGTTTACTGAGGGAAATTTTGAGAAACGTTGAAAAATATTTTCTGGTCATAATTGTGAATGATGAAAAATAAAATCGAACCAGTACATTTATTCATTAACAGAAAATAATGACTTTATCGCTTTCCTTTACTCTTCGTTCACTCTCACGACAATATATTGCATTTATAACGACCCGAGTTCGATTCCAGTACAGTTTCATTTATCCATTTGAATGGCATGGGAATGAGAGCAGCATGTTTTCATTTGTATTTTAAAATTGCTTAAAATAATTGTACGAATTTGGAACATTAATCAAAGAACGCTTAAAAAATAAAAACTCATTTTCTAAACATAGATTTTCGAATACGCCACCAACCGCGGCACATTTTCGTTTTTAACGCGAAAATTCAACGTCATTTCAATTGAATATCTTCCCTCGTCAGGAAGAATTGCATTTTTGCCGTTTATACAAAATTACGTACATTTATTGACCGGGGTTGTGAATTCGCATCGAATTGGTCCACATTTTTGCATTCTGTGGGAATTCGCCAATTTATTTTGTCGATCGGAAACCCGGACAGATTTTTTTGCAGTTTAATGATTCTCAAGGTTTCATCGATTCTTGCAATATCACATTTTACTCTCTACGCAATAAGTACTCTTTTACAGTTCCACTGGCGTTCGAGTCGTTTCGTGAAAGATTAAATTTTAAATTGCCAACGTAATAGCCTCGTAGCGGTTTTCGTCTCGGAGCAAAAAGAATAATGTCCGCCTTTTGTTTTTGGCCAAGCATCTCGACGATTTTCCTGGTTCCATCCTTTATCTGAGGGTCGGAATTCACTTTCCCGTGCCTTCTTGGAAATAAATTTCGGCAGATTTTCTCACTATGAATGCTTTAAGAGATTCAACATAAGTTTATTTTTAGAAGATGTGAATTTAGGAAAATCGTTGAGCTTTCGAAAAGTCGAGGGACACAGCTACAGCAGTTTTTAATTCGTTTGTTTTATAATTCATTCTCAACGGCCTATTTGGGCCTAAAATGAGGCCTGTGTGTTCCTAAGAATTTAAGCTTCTTACGTAAAAATGAATCACCGCTGCACTTCCTCTTTTATAAAGAGGCGAACTTCTATTTTTGGTTATTTTATTGAAAATTCGCTTAAATGGCTGACGTGGAAAAAGAAAACTTCATATACCATTGACCTGGGACTATGATGCGTTCCTGAGATCATCCGACTAGGGAATGGAGTACGGTTTGGACCAGGGGTTCCCAAACCCAGAGTCGCGACCCGAACTTGGGTCGCGAAGGCCTTCTGATGGGTCGCGGATGACCCCCAGTTCCAAAGTGAAAAACTATGAATTTTCTACACCAGAAAAAATAAATAAAAAGAAGAACCACCAAGAGAAGCAAAAACTATGAAAAAAGACGAGGGGGTTGCATTAACTATCAGGCGATCAAACAATGATGTTTATCTTTTTATCAATTTCAAGTAAATTAATGCAAGCAGCTTTCTTTGTTCTAAACATTTTTAAAACTTTCCTAAAACTTCAGTGAAGGAATGCCTTGTTTCAATGGTTCCATTTTGTTTTTATGCACCAATTTAAAAAATTTAACTTGATTCAGAAAACAGTTAAATAGGAATAAATTGAGCGATTGTCTCTACAATTAAAAAAAATTATTTTTAAAAGCTTGAACGAGTGTGAATCTGAGTTATGCTCGGGATGCCTCGCGATAATTTATATTTTCTGCGTTATTACCAGCAGCGAAATAAAACGACGCGAAGCAGATACTGCCACAAAAAGCTTACATAATAATAATAATAAAGATATTTTTTGCGACACAAAGTATCATTGCCACCACCACACAGGCAATCTGCACAGAAATACTTTCAGAAAATACTAATATTATTCGCGTTAATTAACACATTTCACGGTAATTGCAGCAACATGAATGTAAATGAGCATCGAAAATATATATTACATAACCTTTTTATATTTTTTCGACTTCAATGGAGGAAATGGTACTTAACCGCAAGTTAATCAGCGAATATAAACAAAAAAATGACCCTAAGTTAATTAATCTGTCACATGCATTCACTCACTTCGTCAAATCATCGTTATCCGAGCCCAAACTCTCTTTCTCTATCACTCCCACTCTATCCCTCTCTCTCTCTCTCTCCCTTCTCCATCCCAATCCCCCCCTCTCCCCCTGTCTCTGTACATTATAAGTGTTACGTGCGATTAATCAACAATGGCATAGAAATCAATATAAATATTTTGGAAGCGATATTGTTTCCTTTGCGTGCGTCAATCACTCGCTCGCCTCGAATTAACAAGCGTCAAGGTGTAAACATATCCTATCGCCCTCTCCGAGGACAGCCAGCGCCATTATCGCAGGAAGTAGACTTTTAATCTCTCCCATTCGTGCACCGGAAAAGAATTCTCGCTGGCTTCAGAAGAGAGAGAGAGGCATCTCAAGGAGTGGAAAGGGGAAGTATTTAATTTCGCTCTTTCACTTAATTGAGGAGAATTTTGGAGGAGGGGCAGGGGTCTCTGGGGCGTAAGGGGGAGGAGCTCTTCTCTCTCTCTCTCTTTTGGGGTAAAATGCCGGGTTTTGATCGGGGAGGGTAAATGTGCGGCTCGGAAGTATGAGAGTTGGAGGGGGGAGGAGACGATGACGACGCCGCCACGAGGGGCTGCGGCGGCGCCCGTATTCAGTCGCATCGAAGGCGTCGAGGGCGTCGGATCGAAAGACTCGACGAGGCTCTGCTACGCCTCGTTTCCAAATAATCCACTGTGGCGCTGTCGTGTGCTAGTGTCCCCGCCAGAAGGGTGATTTACTTGCACGGAATCCGAATGGCTGATCTGGAGGACGAGGATCTCTTATGGACCTAATCATACCGGAGAATGTTTTGCGTTTCTGCAGACTTCTGACTTAAATTTTTTTATCGATATCTAAGCGAAGTAACAGCAGACCTTCGCAACACCTCAGATTTCGGTTACTTCGATTCGGTCGCGATAACCAACGTGTGCTTCGGAGAATCTTCCCGAGCAGCATTCTTTCCCCTTCCGTAGTGAATTTTCCAAAAGAGCGATCGTCGGAAGAGGACGACGAACACACGTGCAATTTGGTCAGTGATAACTGTGAGTGGGAGAAGAATATAGATGTCCTTCTGATGTCTTGAAGTAGTGTTTATCGCTCTCGAATTGAATTTTAGGAGAAATTATAATAGAATCGTGTCTTATAGTGAAAGCTGAGAAAATCCCAATTATTTTCTCAGAAAGTATTTAGAAAATTGATAAATAGTAGCTTGTGTTTCTTGTGAATTAAATATTGAATCTTTCTTCTTACCTCTCTCTTCTTGGATGTATCTCAAAATTTATTCTAGGTAGTTTAAAATCGGTGTTAGATCATATGAAGTGTCTTAGTGGCTTCGAGTTTTTTGAATGGCTGGATGTCGCCTGTGTTAATTCCTTAAAGTATAAAATAATACCCACGTAAACCCCACCCATCTTCGCCACCGTTTCAATGTCAATCAAGTATTGAGTCTTCAAAATTTCACCGAAAAGTGACTAATGCCAAAGCACAGTTTAGTTTGGTTGGACCCCGAACGATCTCGACAAGTTCTAAAGATTAAGATAACATGTTTCTTGACGACCGATCGAACACTAGCGTGAAAGCTCACGGCTTTGGGCACAATCTATGTGAAATCACGACCTTATTCCTCGAATCCTTGTCTCGGTGTTAGTGACTCTATCTGAAACTATTGAAGTGGCACACAAAGGGCGATATAACGAAGAAAAGCTTCGGTTGCCGATTGACGCATCTCAGATCGGCAGCGGCGAGACAACCTTCGCCCAAGGGTCCGTGAGAGGCAGCGGGGGCAAAGGGACCCGTGGCCAGGGAGACGGAGGACGGAAGCCTCGCAGAGAGCAATACAAGGACACGAAAACAAACAATTTGCCATGGGGATTTCCACGACGCTGATCTTCATACCAATTCTCCTTCTTGAATACGGTAAGTGAATATGGGATGTGTCGTTCTTCCTCCTCCCAAAATCGTGACAAATGACGGATTTTTGTTTGATATTATCGATGAACTTGTAAAAATAACAATAAACTACTGAAAGAGCACCCGAGACCTGTCGCGGGAAGTATCTTAAGTAGAAGGTGCAACAATGAGAAGATGTAATTGGAGCCTAAGGTTGTATTATTTCAATATTAGCATTGCAGACTATTAAAAAAATCAATAACAATAATAATTACGTTTAAAACATAGTGTTATTAATCTGCTGAGGAAGACTAAAAACAGGAATATTTTTCAAAATTAAAACAAGTGTTATTAATTCACCTTTACCAATACATACACTTTGTTTTGTTTGGAGGGTTATAAGAAATATCTATTCTCCTTGTCCTGTTTCATGAAAGAGTATTCTTCTTCTGCTATGCCCTCACAGAGGTGTTCATGAAAATGTTTCATTCAGGGTCGGGCTGAATTTATTGAAGGGTTAATGACATACAACCTTAAACGAGCTTAGCGCCTTTTCATTTTTTGTCGCTGACAAATATCTAATCGTCAAATATAGTTCCTACAAATTATATAACTTTAACATTGGAAAACATCGAACATATCCAAAGAGAAGAAAATTTTTACTTTATTGGGTTCGTTCATATATATATATATATATATATACCGGAATTTTACCTATCCGCAAGGTCATTAATATTTTTGGTATCTCTAATTTGCTTTCGATATTAAGACATCACCACAAATAAAAAACTTGACTTGGTATTGATTTTTAAATGCCATCGAGCCTAACAAATAACAGCATATCAAAACATTTTTATTTTTAAAAGAGAACGAACATAAGATGTCTTCTATAAATACGCACGACAAAATGCGAGCGGCTAATCAACTTGAACTCCGACAACGAACAAACCTCTCCAATTAATCAGCGAGGCTGTCATATCGTCCCTTCAGTAAAGATTCTCATCCCAATCCTTTTGCGCTTTAATTACAATTACTCAACGACACATAAACAGAAGGGATGCAACAATGGGCAAATTTCTTAATTTAGAAGGTTTCGTTTACTTTATCGCTATTATTTATCTCTTCCATCAAATGAATTTTAAGGTCAAATTCAACCGACGGTTGACGAACATCTACTCATGTTGTAGCCAAAAAACAGTTGGGAAAATCACACAGGATAATTGGCTAAATTAGCAATGAAAAATAACATGCAATTGAACGGGCAACTCATTCACTTAAATGCTTCCAGGATTCTGCAGTTATAAAGGACATCCTTTGCTTATATTCGTTAATCTCGGCTGTTTTGATATTTATTATCTCCAACGAAAAGCCATATACTTTCTTAAACCATTCGTCAATATTTGTGTCTGTCCACTAAATGAATTTTTTTTCGGATCAAGCAATATTTCCCCTAATTTGGTCTAAATTTATCCTGTTATCCTTAACTGGATACAACTGATACTGAAATCCGCCCTGATTTCATTCCGTTTCCATATACATCATTTATAGCCTTTACTATAATTCCAATGTATGAAATTCGTAAAAATGTTTTATTTTTCTTAGATATTTGGTAAAAATTCCTAATATTCCAAACGTATATAACAAATAATATTTAACTAGTAAACTGTACATCTCGAGCTACATTAATATTCTCAAGGGAAAAACTGTATACACTCCATTGAAACCAGCAGAATATTTTAGAGTGGATTTTGCTATTTATCAAAAAGTCATCGTTTCCCAAAAGTTCATGGTTAATGCAAAAAGCATTGACTTTCGTGGACTTTATTGGAAATTTGCTTCTCGCGTTAATCCAATGGAGGCGAACACTGCTAAAGAGGGATTCCATAAATGTGATCAATATTCAGAGAGTTTAACCACTTTAAGCCTCCCGCGTACTGGCATTAGACAGCCCCTCCTCCTCCACATTCCCGATACCATCCTATCACCCCCCCCCCTTCGCCCCCCCCCTCGCCCCTTCCCACTCGCCTCTCCCCCCTCGCCCCTTCCCTCTCGCAACAACCCCCTCGCCCCTCCCACCTACTCCCCCCTACTCCTTCACCCCTTCCATTTCCCTTCATCTCGTTCGACTGTGTGTAGTCCGATTGATGGTTTCATTTCGTGATTTCCATCACCATATATACATATTTTCCATCGGCACAACCGACACTAAAGAAATATCTATCATCTTCTATAGCCGAGTGCACGAAGGAATTCTTTTCTCCCGAGCTGTCATTGCGACGGATTCAAATCCATTCGACAAACTTTACACGCAGTCTCGAAAAATTAAGAACCTGCTCTTAAAATTATTCCCTGCAAAACTCTCTCAAAACATCACCGTCTCTCTCTCGCTCTCTTGCTCTCTTTCTCTTGTTCTCTCTCTCTCTCGCACTCTCATACTTCGGACTATCATTTCGCGGTGATTGATTGACTTTAGAGCGACTCGGCTGAGAGGAGTCGGTGTTAACTCATTCTGCTCCTCCCGTTAGAGCCTCCCACCCCCTCCCTTTCCTTCTCCATCCTCCCCTCCCCCACTACCTCCACCCTTAAACCCCCTCCCTCCCCTCCCCCACTCCATCGTACCTCACTCCCACTCCCTCCCCTCCACCACTCTCTCGTAACTCACTCCCCTTTCCTCTCCTGCTCCATCCTCCCCTCCCCCACTCCATGCACACTCCCACCCCCTCCCTCACCTTCTCCATCCTCCCCTCCCCCCCTCCCTCGTACCTCACTACCCCTCCCTCCCCTCCACCACTCTCTCGTAACTCACTCCCCTTTCCTCTCCTACTCCATCCTCCCCTCCCCCACTCCATGCACACTCCCACCCCCTCCCTCACCTTCTCCATCCTCTCCTCCCCCACTCCCTCCTACCTCACTCCCCCTCCTCCTCCTCCCTCTCCCACAGCCACATTCTCTCGCTTCCCCTCCTCTCTTTCATTTCCT
This sequence comes from Tanypteryx hageni, assembly GCA_028673005.1. NCBI lineage: Eukaryota > Metazoa > Arthropoda > Insecta > Odonata > Petaluridae > Tanypteryx > Tanypteryx hageni. Next base: position 197,413,999 of record CM054115.1, on the reverse strand, counting down.
TTCCTCGCCTATTTTATTTATTCCTTCTCAAGTGTTCCTCAACGGTGGCTCACTTGATGCTTTCAAAATATTTTCTCTCGATAATGCGGACTGTTTTTGAATTCGTTTTTTTTTGTATTCCCAATTAAGATTGCGATTGACTTCCAATTCGTATCACATAATTTTAACCCATACTATGATTGATGGGATTTAGTGCATGTACTGAAATCATAAGTGAACCTTGAGGTACCTGACAATCACAATATCAAACATTCACTTTCATAGAAAATCCTTTGCATTATAACTTAGTAAATCGTAATTTCCTCTAATTATGGCAACCAAAAGTAGTCATTCTGATGTGTGTTTGTGTGTGAATTTTACAGTCATTGTGGAGATTTGAAACTGTCTATATCATCAATTACTCTCCATTGTCAAGGCGAATTCGGTAAATTTCTTATTTAAACAACGTTGTGTAAATATTACAGTCGACACAATATTTAAGTTTCATTTAATAAGTTTCATAATTGAGGGTATTTATTTTTACATTCAAATAGCTAGTAATTGTTTCAGATTTAATCATAATAACTGCATATCCTTCTATGGAAAAGAAGTTTCATAGCTTTCTTAATATCATAAATATATAGAATTTTACAATGACTGTGTCTCGTCACATGCCAGCACTATTTTGCGCGTCTAAGTGGCATAAGGTAGATTAATATTAACACGGCGAATAAAAAAACTGACGGAAAATATATTATTGATTTCAGAACTAAGGATTTTCAAAGCAAATGAAATTGGAGGAATGTGCCATACGAAGAGAGATTAAAGAATGCAACTAATGTTAATGCTATAACCGAAGCGTATGCTACGTCAGAATAAATGTTATCTAGCGCAATTTTTACTGTCAACTTCGATAAAACTAATTGATGATTATGCAAGGGATTGAATGAGTACCTGTGCGTGCTATTGAGAAATCTTTTCCATTTGTACCGTAAGCTCTTTTTTAAATGCTTTTGGAAAGAAGCCCTTTCAAATTCCGTTCGCGATGTTCGCCATAATATTTCGTGTATTTTCTGCAAGAGGGTGACAGCAGCGGATTTGATCAATGTCCGAGCATTAAAATGCTTTCATTGTCATTAGAGTATATTTGGAGCTTTGGTAAGAAACATATCTCCAAGCAACTGTAAATGTTACTTTCCATTCAGGAGCAAAACTTTCTAGCGTAACACTAAATGTTACGACATATATTCGGTGCAAACTTGAAACTAAATAGTCGTAAGGAACGAAAGATACTAACAGAAGCGATAAGAAAGCACGAGTGAAGGTGGTGGTGTTTCAATGGTGGTTGCTGGAGCGAAACCGGAACTGAACCGAATTTTTTTTGTTTTTTTGTTAACCGGAACGAAAACCGGAGCGAAAAAATTTTGGTTCGATGCCCTGCGCACTGGTTATCTGTATGCTTGCGACCTATTAACTTGGCTATTCGCGGATTTTGGTAGTGATATAAGGCGGTAAACTGTTGCTTTCAATACGTGAGCAGTTAAGTTATGAATACGAGAAGGAGCAGGAAATGATTTTCTAAGCAATCAATGTAAACAAAATTCGTTGCGTTCTTCACGAGAAGGAATACTTAAATGCATAAATACTATTCAAAAAGATAAAATATTGCAATAATGAGCTAAATTCCATATTAATGAAATAGAAGCGGGATGAAAATCTTAGGAAAGTGCTGGACGTTATAATAAACAAACCGTGCATGTAACATATTTGTAGATTGAAGGATAGGGCTATAGATTACGGAATTTAGATAGAAGAATGGAGGAATTGAGGACGGTTTGGGATATAATAATTATAATAATAATCAGGGGGTGCCGGTGGTATAGATGTTAGGACGCTGGCTGCCACTCGCCTTCTGCTTCAAAAAGGTAGCGGGTACGAATCCTGCGCAAGTACAATTTTTCCAAGGTCACCCGGCCCCCTGTTTGTGTGGTTTGAGAAGACCGCGCAAATTCAGCTGTTCCGTCCTTTGGAAGGGACGTTAAGCCGTTGGCCCCCCTGGTGTTCTTCATAAGAGCAGGCAAATGCCGGCGCCGGGTTTCCATCCTCCCTTCCCCGGCTATTCATTGCACTACCTCTGAGATACCCACTGGGCGTAGGACAAAGGCGAATCGGTTGGGCACTCAAATTAAAAAAATCACGAATGAAGTTTTCGTTGGTGTAGGCATGGCGCAATGAAATATTCGGCCTGCTCTTTTGGCATTTCTCATAGCAACGTACAATAAATATTTTAACGATGTGAAAATTAAAAAACATACCTGAGCAATAATTTATAATAATGCTTTCGTCCGCATTTCATGAAGCAAAATAATTCTAAAGCATATATCATTTACCAAACGGAGCTTTACAAGGCGTATTCTGGAAATTTCTCTCTAGATCAGGGGTTTCAAACATGCCGCCCTTCAGTTGACATAGGGTAGCCCTTTCGTTACTTTGGTACTACTTTAAGTAAGTGGAAGACAGATAGCATAGACAAACAAAGAGATAAATAACAAATTTAGGATGTTAACTAAATTGCAGTTTTGTGTTTATTTCGACAGAATTCTTACGCTCAGGATTCATAAATGAATTGGACTATATTTATAAATTACAATTTGGGCCACCAAAGAACTAATGGGCTTACCTTTAAGTTGCTAGTAGCTGGAAGGGAATTAATGCGAATAGCAAGCGTGTCGTTTTCTCTGACTGATTGCTTACCCACAAAAGTGTAAGAAGCCCACGGTGCTGACCACCATAATTTGCATTCCATCAGTTGACTTGGTCAATCCACGACTTCCAGGATCAGCAGTATTAGACATGGAAGATATATGATGCCAGACAATCTCCAAATTACAATTTCGTATTTTCTCCAGCATGTGAGCTACATAAATTTTTGAAAGGTGCGGGGGAGCTTGTAACCATGATAATACAACGTTCAAATTTGTCTACGCATGTATAGACTTAAAATTTATTCGTCCTAGTTGCGATGTAGCTGTGTATTGCAGGAATTTAGGAAGCAAGCAGGCTTCGAGTAATATTAAACGAGGTATAGATAAAGGTTTTATTGGTGCTACATGAGTTTTTGCTTATAGTAAATGAACAGATGCGGGTATAGATAAAGTACCAGACCTCAAATATACAACAGCTGCATAACTTCGTTCTGAGGCGTCACAAAACCCTAGGAGTTCATAAGATGATGATGTGGAATTAGCTAACAACCGAGGAATGTTAATATTTGCTAACACAGGTAATTTGTCAAGGAATGTTTTCCAAAAATTCAAAAACTTTGGAGGCAATTCCTCGTTCCAATTCAATTTAAATTTCCACAAACCTTACATTAAATGCTTGCACCAGAAAACTGCAGTAGATATCCAACCTAATGGGTGATAAATTTTTGCCAAATCAGATAAGGCTCCTCTTTTTGTAGAAGTACTCGATGTGATTTCAACATGATAGGAAAACATGTCTGACCTTGCCTCCCAATAAATTCTTAAAATTTTAATAATATTATCCTCTTTTGAATAGAAATTTACTTTTGTTTAACAGCGGTCAGAAGGCATATCTTCAAATACATGCTCTATATTGGATGACCATTTTTTCAAGTGATATCCACCAGCATTCATTATACCATTTATTGCTATATTAGTTCCACTGCTAAGGTTAGAAATGAAGCCCCTGTTAATAAATCGTCTACAAATAAATCTTGTAAAACTATCTGTGCCGCTAGAGGGAACCATTCAGCTTCATCATTTGCTAATAGTTTAAGGACCCGCATGGCCAAGAAACGAGAAGACTTAAGCCCATTAGTAACTGTGTTTAACTCAAATTGTTGCAGAAAAGAATTATCTACATCACACCAAAGTATGTGCTGATATGGTTTGTGTTCAGGTAAAATTTATATCATCCTGTACATTTTGCAAACATCAGCTACAAGCGGTGTAATATGACGTTTAAATCAGATGCTTCCGTTACGACAAAAGAAGAGAGATTGGCAGACAGTATTGCCTGAGATGAAGTAGAATGGATAGGATCTATGAGAATTTAATAAGAAACAGATGGCCATTCAGTTGGAAGACTCTTTGACTGAATAATTGGATCATCGGAAATAAGCTCCGAATACAAATCAGAACCAATTATCAAATCAATGTGATCCGATAAGTAAAAATTAGGGTCAGCTAAATGCAAAGAGCAAAACTGTTCACGAATATGATAAGAAATAGGAGCACTTGGCTGATCATGAGTTATTTTCGGAATCACAATCGTACTTGTAAACAAATCATTTGCTACTAGACGAGGACGCAAAATAACAGTAGTGATACCCTTTATGATAGCAACAGTTGTAGCCACAAGACATAGACAAGTAAAAGGAGCAAGTTTTCGAAAAAGACTCAATCTTTGTTGACAACTAGTCTTAATGAAACTAGATTGGGACGCTGGATCTATTAAAGTGCTAACTGTTTCAAAGAGACCCGATCCAGCTTGAACCGGATATAGAGTTGTACCTAGTAAAACAACCGAATGTTGCGAAATGATATTATTCGACGAACACGAAACAGCACTAGTAGACCAGGTCACACAATAAAATTGAGGAGAATGATCCATATTTGAAGTCTCACTTAGCGATAGTTCACTATTATGATCACTTCCAATTGCCAAAATCTTATTTAGATTTGAACTCGAAATAGGTTCATTATTACCCGCAGTGGTTTCACATAATAATGAGTGATGCTTCCTTTGGCAATGCCAACAAAGTTCTGTAGAGGGACAATCAAGAGATTTATGTAAGACACCTAAGCAATTAAAATAGGTTTCACTAACTCCCTACGTTTGCTCACTGGAGAACCAGAAAAGTTTTTGCATTGATACAACCGATGTGGTTGTGAACATAGAGGACATGATCATTTATGCGGTATATTAATAGCAGTCACCAAAGAAGATTTTTGAATATACCATTTGTTAATTACCCCTTTTGGTTTCGCAATAGTTTGAGTAATCTGTTTAGACCCCGATAAATGAAGAATGTTCATATAATCTAGGTCAAACTGCATCAATAATTCAACGCAAGGATAATCTATTTATGATGTTCCGTTTCAAATTGTATCCTAGCATTTTTATCTAGGGATCGAGAGCCCACGTAAAATAGCATGAAATCCGCTAAATTGGGAATTTCCATCGCCTTTAAAGCGTTCACATTATCGGAGAAAGTTTCAAAAATACTATAAACTCTTTAACGAATCACTTTGCATCTGAGGAAAATTAAACAACTTACCGAGATAATGAAAGGCCAAGAGTCATTTATTTTCAAACTGCTGAATAAAACTTTCAAGAGATGAGATAATTTTCTGAGATTAATGGTACGCTTGAAACTAAACTGAGAGTATGGCCCTTCAAGCTACCCACCAAGTAATGACACTTTTCGATATTCGTCAGATTAGAATTAATATGAATAAGGATATGGACCCGTCATATATTTCGAAGTTGTCCATTTGGCCCTTTGCTATTTGAGTTTGAGACCCGCTATATCGGCAGCGATGCATATCCGGACAGCCGAATGTTTTTATCAGGATAGCCGTGTGTGCAGCAATTACAGGACACGGTGGAACCCAAAAATAAAGTAGGAAATTGTAACAACAAATACTTTGTCTTTTTATCTCCTTTCCAGTAATAGATAAATACATCAAAAGCAATCCGGGTAACATTGACATCAAAATAACACCCTTTATTTTCCTAAAGTTAATCTTCAATTTTATTTTCATCTATGAATGGGCCGCGATGAGTGCTAAAGTGAGCTATTTGGCCCTCGAGGCAAAGATTTTGGACTCCAGTTGTCTTGGCCATTTTGAATAGTAATAAGCCGAGCGAAGAATAATACATTTCTGGTTGGATTTAAAATTCATCCAATGCTAAAAAGTCTCAAAAATCTGTTTGGAATGTCCACGTGATGACTCGACAAAGTTTTCCTTAGTAGAATAAGACCGATAGACAATCATCGCCAAACCGGAAAGATTTCCCCCGAAGTCGAAGACTTTTTCAGGCAAGAGTAAACCCATTAAACGCGCAGGCGCATGCGGTCTTTCTAAAACCTTTCTCGAAAATAAAACGGCAACGAGAGCAGAATCTTCTCAGATCACGACTCAGCAAATTTCCTCTGGGGCTGACAAGCAAGTTAGGACGTTTACTAGGTGTTGAGAAAGTTCAGCGGTTTTGACGAGGCAAAAGAGATGAAGTGAGCGAAGTAGAAACCAGGTGGCAGCATCAGTCACCGCCTCACACGTCTCCCTCCTCTTCGCTATCTCTCTGTCTCCTCCTCATTCTCCTTTCAGTCTCCAAGAAATAGGGAGGGAGAGTTTAAAGACGCAGCCGGTGGCGGATAACGGGAGTGATACAGAGAAGTGGGATGAAGAGGAAGGGAGAGCGGGAAGAGGAAGAAAGAAGTTGTGAGCAGTAAGTAGTGAGAGGGCAAGCGGAGAGAGAGCAGCAGAAACAAGAAGCATTATTCGGTCGCGGATACTACAAATGAAACTAACAACAGAACACCATATTCTTAACGAATGTACAGACTAGCGAGCCGAACGCCAATTATTATGCCTTTAAAAATAAAACATACAAATAAAACTTTTCGAGGGAAAATGAGGAGAAGGGATGAGGTGGGTGGAAAGGGGAGGGAGAGGAGGGGGTGAGGATGGTAGGGGAGTTGATTGGGGGAAAGGTGGGGATGGTTGGGGGTGGGAGGGGATGAGGACGGGGAGGGGATGGGGGAGGGAAGGGGATGGGGGAGGGGAGGGGGGAGAGGAAGGGAGGGTAATTGGGAATGGAGGGGGGAGGGGGAGAGAGAATGGGGAGGAGAGGGAGGATGGGGGAGGGGAGGGGGAATGAAATAGAGGCGGAGATGAGAATGAAGGGGATAGGTGGGGTGCTGAGGAAAGGGGAGGGGGGCAATGTTTTGAGGCGGATGCGCGTTCATTCCGACTTCACCATGTCGTGGTCGAACGTTGACGTTCGATCTTCACTCGCACGCGACGGGACGTCACTTCCCGTAAGCTGTAGCTCGGACAAAGAGTTGATATTGGACAAAATGAGGAGAGTTGATGGACTTGGAATGGAAGTTAGGTAAAACACATCTGCCTTGCAGTTTTAATTGAAATCAGAAAATTCGATAAGGGATGCCATCCTCCCTTCCGCTGTTTTCCTCAGGTAGATCATTCACATCGGTGGAGCCCAACCTGTTCACATGGCGGGCCACATTCGTTGTCGTGAATGCTTCGGAGGGCCGCATTGGAAGTCACGAGAGCTTCGGCGAGCCGGATGAGTGTTTACATTAGAAGCTCCCAAGGGATTCTGTTGTCTCTTATTGGCAAAAATCAAATCTAAATAAATTACTAGTGTTAAAACTCCACTAGAATTGGTTTTGAGACGAAATTATCGTCTCAAAACCAATTAAACCAATTAAATGCTTAAAAACTATGAAATTGTCTATAACAAATTTTATCGATCATATTTTCATCATTGTTTCACGGGCCGCTCTTGGGGGCCGCATATCGGCCACGGGTTGGGATTTCTGGTCTAGATAGATAGCTCGTTTTTATTTGGACGACACTGAGACTAGGCAGTCTCTTCCTCCGTCTGACCCATTATCAATATCAATCAAGAAGAATGTACTGAGGAACAAAAATAATAATAAAATAAAAATTACATAATATAAAGTATTACATAAATACTATGCCAAGTTAGCATTATTTGAAACTCACTCAAATACCAGGCGTTGAACGGGAAAAGACATTATACTTCATGTATGACAAACTCTTTCATGATCAGTGAAGCACCGATTAAAAAATCTTTTCGGAGACTATATTTTCCAAAACATTTCAGCAAAAGCAGATAATTACAGCTTATGCGTTCAGAGACAGAAATTCAAGATACAAAACATGACATTGTTTATTTTTCTATATCGTGTGACAAGATTTTTTTTTGTGGTAGCAATAAAAAATTCCTCTCTCTGTGTCTTATATGTTCTATAGGATTGCAATTAAAGAATTTCAACAGAGATAACAATTCGAGAAATTCTCAATTTACACGTAAATCCCGTAAACGAAGGAAAATTGCACCTAACTTCTTACCCTGATACTTTGGAAGAAACGTAATGCTTCGCTGGATTACAACTCGAAAAAATAATCAAGAGTACCAAATTTTGAAAAGAGAGAAGAAAGGGAGGAAGGAGAAATAGAGAGAGAGATCGTTTGGAGGAGGGGTGTGGGGTTAAAAGGGAGGGAGTAGAAGAATGGGTTTAGTACGGGAAGGGGCTTGAGGCACGCTCTGGCGCTGAAGTAACGGAGAAAAGGAGAGATGGACCAAGGGGGGGGAGGAAGAATATTTAGCCTGAAACCGAAAAAAACACGTTGCTTTTTGATAGAATTTTACTCGATCCCATATGTATACTCATAATGAAATTTCTTCCACCTGCTATTTTTAGAGCCCGTCTTTTTGGAAAATATATCGGGGATTCTGCAATTTCTCATGACCAAATTCACATAATGAGTGTTCTATATGAGATTGTGTGTATTTCTGGCTAATCAACCTCTTGGGTTATTATAGTCATTATTCCTTCCACGCCGAACACGCACAAAAAGGAGAAGGGAAAACCGGTGTCGACATTAGCCTACTCCTTACGAAGTGCGCCTAGGTGGCCAACTGCTTAACGTCCCTTCCGGATTACTAAGCGCTGACTTTCTCTGTCTCCTCAAACCACACAATTTTGGGACGGGACGATTCCAGGTTAAAAAAATCCGACACCTGCCGGATTAAAACCTGGGACCGCTGCTTAGAAACCCACCGCTCTAACCACAACGCCACCCTTGTCCACGAGAGTGCTACACATGGAACAACTATGCCGGATCTAGAATAATTTGTTGACGCGTAATCGATGTCTTTTTCTATACCCTACTGCCAGATCTTTCCAAATATTTTCACTTCTGCACTCAGTCGACAGTTTTTGCTTGGCATACAAATTAGTCTGTTTGACGCAGTGGTCCAACATATCCCTCATGAAAAATTACACAAAATAATATAAGGGCAAAGCATTTTTGTCTAAATAAGTATTAGGACCAGGTGGAAAACGAGGACGACTATGCTCTAAATTTATCGAAACTCTTCTGGACCAAGTAAACCTCTATTTTATAAAAAGCGCAATATATTATAAATACCCCAACTGCACCACCCGCAATATTATTTACCAACTGAAATGCACCCAATGTCCCGCCTTTTATGTTGGCCTCACCAGCAATCCCCTCAACATCCGCATGAACGGCACCGCAACAGCGTCATTCTCAAGCGTCCGCTGCCGGTAGCCCTTCATGCGAACCAACATAATTTAAAATTTAATGACTGCTTCACTGTGAGAGTCATTCGCACTCTCACCGACAATGCTTCGGCTCCCCAACTCCGTCAGTGGGAGCGTTCGCATATTCATCTTGTAAACTCCTTCACTACCCTGGCCTCAACCTTCGATAACTTTTCACTCCCCTTCTGTCTTCTCCCAACCCCCTTCCAATCCCCAACCACCTCTGCATCCTCCAATCCTAGACCTTTCCGCACTACCCTTCCACCCTCATGCCTCCACCCAGTGTCACTGCCATCAGTTGTCTCTCTCGCTAGCTGAAGAAGGAATCTTTCCGAAAGCTTCTACGTTATGTTTCTGTGTTGTTTTTAGTGTTATTTTACGTGTGTCGCTTCGACATCCCCAGGGCCTCGCCAACTTGAAGTCGACCGATTGGTGAGTGTTTACTGGGCTTCCTCATCCCAACATCTTGTTGCCATCCATATATATAATATATAATATATATATATATATATATGGGTATTTTTTAATAACACCGATAAACGTCTAGGGCTTTTAGGTGGGTTCGTCTTCTGTACCGAAAAGTTAGTCAGAGTTCATTGCGTTGCCTCATTACCGAGATGCCTATGAATGTACCCCTTGCCCCTGTAAGGTTTTCAACCATCCTTGCGCAAATATCGCTGCTTTTAACGTAGGTGGGACAGATTTACGCGGAGCACTCACTGCCAGAATTTTTGGAGGATGTGTCCCTTGACGTTCGCCAAAGGATGCGGTTCATGCACGATGTAGCCCCAGCACATTTAAGCATGAATGAAAGAGAACACCTAAACACTGTTTTTCGTGCACGGTGAATTGGGCGCGGTGGACCCGTTTTCTAGCATGCTCGCCTCATTCCTCTTGACTATTTCGTCTGGGGATATCTCAGGTGCCTCGCCTACGACATTCCAGTAGAGCTAGAAGATTATCTTTTACCTAGGATCCAAGAAGCATGTGACAACATACGGCAAACAGCTGGTATTTTCGAGCTAGTGCGGCAGTGCGTCGCTGCGGACTGTGCAATGAAGTCGGTGGTTGACACTTCGAACAGCTGCTGTAGTAGCCATGTTAATACTGGAAAGCCTGATAATAATCGTATCATTGTTAACTAGTGACGTTTCTTGTAAATGCTGTGCGGAAGAATAAGCCCGCAATCCGTTTTATTTTGTTCGCCAGGCTTTCCTCGGCTCTCCCTACGAGTCGCTAGCGGAGATAAACAAGGTATAAACGGGTATGTTCGGAGTGAGCGGAAGTCACTCGCAGGCCTTCAGATTTTGTGGTAGGTTTTTGTTCTTTGTTCTAGGCTTTCCCTTCCACATCCCGTCCCATTGTCCTTTTCGCACTGTACCCAATTCCCTCTTATAATGCCCAACTGTTTCTGAGGGAATCACTGTAAAAATTACTCTTTCCCTTAGCCCTTCCCTGTTACAAGTGTGGGTGGAACGTGTATTCCTTTTACCTACACTGGCGCCCAATATCTTTTGAAATATCGGCTTCTCTCAAAACCCACGCCTGAGCTAGCCGGTAGGGGGGAATTAGCGTTACACTCACCTACGGAGCTACAGACTCGGCCGTAACAGTTCCCACTTTTTAACATTGACGAAGAAGAGACGTACGCTTGCACTTGAGGAAAAACTCGAAAGTGTGAAACAATATGAAAGCGTCCAATCAAAATAATTATTATGACAAACGTGCATAGTTATGGTAATCTCCAACATGTAAAATTAGAATTTTTTTAAGGGTTTGCGGAACCAAACTCTTGCGAAATAATGGGAGTCTGTACGATTGAATAAAAAATAACACTATTGACAGAGTGACTGAGTGAAGGGACCCATTGCTGTTAGGGTCATACTTCCTATGTTTTATCAGAGCGCTTGAGCCCATTTGCAGGTCGAACGCCATATATATGCCGTCCTTGGTAGAGGGGTGGTTAGCGTGTCTGGCTCCCAACGCTAGGCTTGTGGGTTCGAATGCTGCCGAGGGCATGGTTGTATGTTTTCGTATTTGTTAATGTTATTACGCTCATTGTAAAAGGCCGTTAACGGCTTTTTATGAGCTGATATAAAATAAATATTAAATAATTTAAGAAAACGAAAGACGAGAGAAATATGAAACTTAATTCCGGCTGATATCTAGCGACAGATTATCCGGAGAAGATAATTTGATATTGATTTGAATAGTGGATGAGAAGAGAGAAAGATAGAGATAGATGGAGATCGAGGGAATATTCGATTCAATTCAACTTAAAAAGGAAAGACCGCTCATCTCAAAACGAATCTATATTCGTTCAAAATTTACGATAAAATAAATTCAGTCTATATAAAATAGCTATATTAGCAGAATCCTGTAACTTCTCAATATTAGATTTTTATCTTGTGGTTTATTCACTTTAAAGTAGAATGTAGTGTTTCTATATTAGATGTAATCTAGATCTATTAAAACCCATTCAATTCAGCAAGCAGGTTGTTGGTAGGAAGTGCACTGCACCAGATTCCATAAAAAAACCTTATTTGGCAGCTTGAATATCTTGTTGTGATCTCTAATCACTCTTGGCAAAAGGATCCTTGATATACTTTGGTCCTACAGTCAATCCCACATAATTTATCATTGTGGATTGGACTTCCTATATTATTAGTAGGTGCGTCAATTATTTTAGATAACTTACTCAGATATCGTTTCTGATCTATATTTCTTTATGAATTTTAATCTGTTTTCCTCTGGATAACCCAATTCAAATCAATTTAAATAATGAGCTATACCAGTGAGTTTGTCACACTCAATAACACAAGCGGTATACGATCCGGAAGCATTTGATTTAAAATGCTATCAGTCTGTGAGAGATAGTTAATTTTTAGGAGAAGTGAAAGGGAGAGGTATTAAATAGGATGGAGAGAGAGAAGAATTAAGAAAGGAAGAGAGAGAGAGATAGGGAAAGTCTTTAATACTTTATTATGCCTACTTTTCATTGTTGATGGGTTATTTTAAAAGTTTCTTAATTATAAAGAAACACTATGCAGAAGGTCATATGTTTGCTTCACAAATATTGCTTTCCTGCGCTGCAGTTCTTCCAACACGAATATGTGATCTTTGTCATGTGAGTCTCATATAACGGAATAGCACACAACCTAGCAAACGAAAGAAAACGTTTCTAGAACTTTATCATGACTATTTTGAGCCCTTCTTCCTATGGAGCTGAATATTAGCGGTTGTTTGCGGCACTGTTATTTCCTCTAAATCAGAGGATTAGTTCTATTTGATCGATTAGAGTTGATGCGTGATATCTCTCACTGAAAGAAATGTCTTTTTCTTAAGAAAAACTCATTAGAATTACGATGCATCCGGACCTCTGATAAAGAGTGAAGCTCAAAGCGATTGCCAGGAAATTTTTAAAACGCTTTCCCTTATAACACTCCTTGGGTGCGCCCATACCCTTCACTCCATTACAATTCATTAAGAAAGAATAAGTATAAGATAAACCTGTTTTTTAATTATCGAAGTATTATACTATATGGTGACTAATTTTCATATGGAATTCTTCATTTACTATGTTGGCATCCTCGGAAAAATCGTGACTCTTACAAAGAATCGATCACAATAGGCATAAATCACGTTTAATCCTTTTTATCGATCGATGCTTCATCGAGAGCTAATATTTAATAATATATGTGACCTTTCGCACATTCCTCTGCCGAACATAAATAAATTCCTAACGAGTGTAATGAATGGTCCCGTCACATAAACAAGATAATTGGAGTTTTAGAAAAGCCCTAAAGGGTAAAAACGCGCTCCCTCTCTCTGTCTCTGTCTCTCAAAACAAAAGCGTGATTTATAGAAGACTCATTCCAATGAATATATTTCCATTAATTACGAAGGGAGAGGATTATATTTTTTATCGGGAAATACAGCGTAGTGCTATTGAGCGCAGGGATTCTGCGTGACATATATGGGCTTAAAGGCTGAAGATATGTATGGCCGGTGGAGGGAATGGGAAAGGAAAGGAGAGATAAAAGGAGTGAGGACAGAGAAAATCTGAGACCTCTTCATGCGGGATCACGCGTTTTGTCAATTGGCGTTATTTTTTATTAGAAGAATCTGTATACTTGAAATGAAATTAAGCGTTTAAATTTTATAATGGAATTTATAGTTTTGTTTATAAAAGTGTTTTTCCTATTATTGCGCAATAATGAATTCTATCGTTCTGATTAGCGGGATTATATGGAAATTTATATATTTAAAAAACTTGATGGAAATTTTCTTCCCTCGCCTTTCGTATCAAAATGCGCATATTGGGATTTCGTGAACACTGATCGCATACGTCTAAAAGATTGTTCAAATGAATCAAATATTTTGAAATAAATCGACTGAATGTGCAATGTATAAGAGAGTTTTTCTGTTTTCTCTCATTGCCTCATTATAAACTACGATTACTATTAACAAACATTAATAGATACATTATGGAACATTTTTACAGTTTTTTTAATTTATTCTAGTGCAACGTATACGAATATTTTCCATTTTATCGGTATTTATTGGTGTTTATATATTATATGTTCACTAACACGAACGAATTATATGTTGTTATACAGACAAAACATACAATATCGTTTAAATGTAAATTATATTTTACAGGATGTATATTTACCTGAAATAATGTTCTGAAGATTGAATAAAGAATACAAATCTTAAATCCGGAAGACAAACATTTAAACATAGTATGCTATAACGAGAGAATATTTGTTACATATCATTCAAAAGTTCCTTTAATAATACCGCTGAAAATTTTGAACCAATGGAAGTGAATCCTAATATCTATTATGATTATTATTTATTTAAATATATCAAACGATAAAAGCACTCTAAAGCTCTTTACATCGTGGTTACCTCCACGGCTGATTTGCAAGAATAAATCTCGGAGATAAAATGTACTTCCTTTGGCAACATCTGATGCTTATGAAAATAGAAGACTATATAATGGCTGTGTTCAAAGCAATTATAAGTGGTATGAAGTCATAAGGAAAGGTACAATGATATGTAATAGAATATTATTGCATTTTTCTCGTGTACGGTACAAAATCACCTACCATAGGATTCAGAAACGAATGAAACAGAAAATGAAGTTTCAATTGTGAAAATGCCTCGAATCGGTGAATTTGTCGGTTTTGTATTTTACTGTGATCAACTTATAGTGTACGACTGTAGGTTACTCGATATTAGCTAATTGAGTGATAACGTCAAGAAATCTAGCGATACTACTGTCAAATTGATAAATACCCTTACTTCGGTTTTGGAATACCCTAGCGCATTAACAAGTAAACCATTTAAGGACCATTTGGATGGCCCTAGGAATAAAGGAGATTACGTATAGTGGAGCGATACACCTTGGCTATATTTCTTGCCAGCTTTCTGGCCTGTCCTCTTGGGGCAATTCTTCCGAAATCATTAAATAAAAAAACATCACGAGTCGAGCAACCAAAGCCATGTTTATCGGATTTTCACTTATTTTTATTTAATTTTCTCATTTTATATACCTTATATCTCGTCCCTTATTTTTGACACAATATTGATATCTTCATTGCTCACGAGGGTGTACAGTTCATTATCCGCTTACGCCTGCTTATGGCTTATGGCTCTTGTTAAGATGTAGCCCTCTTATTACTTACAACGGCCAATGAAATGAAGACCAATTCTTTATAATTTCAAATAATAACCATCGTATCTTCTAGTGCAAACTCTGATCAGAAAATTCGTTGACTGACTTAACTGCAAAAAGAAAAAGGTGTTGCAAAATGTGGCAACAATTGTCTAATATGTGGATGACCTCATGTTGTAAGTTTTAATCTGACAGCATGAATCAGTCTCGAGTATGACGTGGTTATTGCGACTTTCGTGTTTCACAATTACTGAGCAATTTATCTGCATCAGATTTTTTAGATTAAAAAATATGCCTCAGAAATTCTGAAATGGTGAAAACAATATTCGTTGCTATGGTTATATCGTTTAATGCCGTTTGATTTTTTTTCAAGTTTTAAAAAAGGTCCATTATCATGTGATGATGATACTCGATCTGAACGTATATCAACCATGAAAAACGAAGTTTTTGTTGTTCTTATTCAATATCGTGGGATCCAACCTATTTCGAGTGACGGAGAGTACTTTGAAGGAAATACCTTCCATTAGTTTTTAAGGATTATCGAGTAGTGGCAATTAAGTAAGTCCCCGAACTGTCTTATCAGATCATGTATATGGATATACTAAACTTTATTCGATTTATTGGTTCTAGATTAATAGGTAATAAAGTCAAAGTAACGACCTTTAAAAACATTGATATTCTCCAAAAAAATAGCTTATTACAATGTCGGAAGCGATGAGTAATCGAACCGCCATTCTCTTTGATGGCGATAATGGTAGACCTTATTTTCATTAATCAAAGGCAAAGTTTTGCGTACAAGTGAAAACCAGCAGCCAACCGCTTGCCAACCGGTGGATCTTTCGATCAGCATGCGAACCTTAAGACGGTAATGCAGGTCTACTTGAATCTATCAATAATAGGACGGCTAATATACTATTTTATTTGTCTGCCAGGTTAAACTCGGTTTAAAGAACACCTAGCACATTACAAAAACAACACATTAAACAGATCAAGCATTGCCACTCATATTTTTGACACTCACCATCCCATCACCTCAGAAAACATATCACTGCTAAAATCAATCAATCAGTACAGTAAACTTGATGCATACGAAAGCATATACATACATAAAAACAAAAACACGGTCATGAACAACGACATAGGTATCATCCCACACTCCCCACTTTTTCAGTTACTCAGTTAAACGGTTTCCTCACCTTCCACTCCCCCTTTCCCAACGGTCACTCTCGACATATATACCCCCTCTTTCCTCATACCACGCACATTACTGAAGATGACAGCGTAGCTGTCGAAATATCGGTGTCTAGTTTAAAAAAATTTTTTGTTAGAGTCTACGGTGTAAATGCCTCCTTGGAGTGTGTGTGTGCCTGTGCCTTCGTCAAGAATTAGGTCCCCGACGTTCCCAACGGAGACCTGCAGCGCGTACGTGAGTTTTCTCTTTCCTTTTAATTGACGATGAAGTATCTTTTACTTTTTATCTACTTTCTCCATGTTGGCTTAGAGGAGGTTCTCATATATTTGTAACTAGCTAAAATTACCCGGCGTGGCTCGGGTTTTGAAAGCAACACAAAAAATATTGAGGAAGAGTTGAGAATAAAACCAAGTAATGACACTAGATTAATTTTTATCGTAGCGTTTAATGGTATGCAATATTTCTTTTCTTCCCATCTTTTGCCAAAATTAATAAATTCTTCCTGTATCCTTTATCGATAAATTTTGACAACTCTATTTTTTATCAAATAATGATATTAAAAAATCGATGAAATCGCTTTTAAAATGTAGTTATTTTGAATCTCAAAAACATAAAAATCTTTGGCAGGTATTGCAAACTCTAGGAATGAAACCGGTGGAAACACGTTGAAGATATATTGAAATTTAGGTTAACCATACGTTATCCCATGCGAAGGCTCATTTTGTGGGTCTAATTCGTAACGTGAATATTTTAAAGTCAAACCTACGAAAGAAAATGAGTTCCCGTACTTTGAAACTGAATTTGGCGATAAAAAGTGTTGGTATGACATAGAAAGTGTTATTATAATCTAATAAGTATAATTGACTTAATTGATACATACAAATTTTCAGTTGAAAGAAAAGCATAATGTACATATAGATGTTCAAGGGAGGAAGAGTTAACGATTATAAATGTTGGTCTAAATTAAAGAACTTTTATAGACGTTTTCTTACTTTGCCTTCTGATATATCTTTCACTTGATTCATTTTCAACGTTAATGAAAAACACATTTCGCTCTCTGTTAAGTATAGATAATATCTAGAACACAAAAAGGTTTTAGAGAACGAAATCACTTATAATTGCACATTAAAACTGTCTTCCAGTTACCTTTGGAAATAATTAGCCAGATTGATATTTTTTTGAGATTGTCCTTTTTTGAATAACCTCAGTGTTTCTTTCTTCCCTACTTTAGTTTATATTAGGAATATATTATTTCTTTTGGTTAATACTTGGGAATTTTAAGTCCGTTGGTTTAAGTTTGATCCCACCACCACCCACGGGCATCGAGTCCAGGTCCGGAACTTACAATTAATACACAAAAATGATGTAAGAGCCTCTGTGAAGCATTTAGAGGTGGAAGTGCTATTCTCGAACTTTGATTATAGAATTTGTTATGCTTTTCTTTGTTAAAAATAACGCTCTACAAAATCCACATTTTTTTATCCATTATTCCTAAATATAAATCATCTCGTCGAATAGCAATCCATTTCCTCTTGCTAAGTTTACATTTATGTTGTTTATTCGTCTTTTGCTGTTGGCTGCATCAATTCTGTTTTGGCTTCTTATTGTATTTTCCCCCCCTCTCTCTCGCGCTTTGTCATTGTTCATCTCACCGTTTTGATCTTCTCTCTCGTTCTCTTCCTCTATTACTTCTACGTCGATCATCATTATCTTTTTCTGTTTCTTGCTCTGATCTCCATCTCATTAATTCTCTATTATATCTTCGTCATTGTTCCATTTGAAGAAATAACTAGTTATTATTGTCTTAAACTTTAACTAAAATTATATTAACAAAACTTTACCTAAAATTTAATTAACGCTGACAATAAATACAATAACTTGTTAAAATAGCCATTCGTATTCTGTCAAAAATAACAATGAGTGAAAACGGTGATATGTACACTAAACAAATAAAATAATAAAAATAAAATTTAATAAATATAATAATTGTAATTGCTTATGTGGCTAACCAATAAAAATATGCAATAAATTATGTAATTATGTATTATGTAATTATGTATTATGTAATTATGTAATTTAAGTAGGCATTAATACTTTCCTAAGATCTACCAAATTAGTGTCGTCGTCAAAGTAAACAAAACCGAAAGATAAGGCAATTACTATTGGTTGTTTGTTAATTTGGGTTCAAACTTGAGAGTTTCTTGTGGATTTATTTTCTTAAACGGCGTTTACTATAAGATTCAAACATTTCTATTAAAATCAATGTATGCAGCCTTGACGTGGTGGAATTCCATATTCAGGAAAATGAATAAAATGTTTAGTAAAGAATCCACTTTAATAACTCTCACAGAACAGACGACCGGTTTCGACTAACTTATATCAGGTCAAGAATAAAATAATAATAACATGTTTTTATTTTCTGAGAAGCCATACATATTTCATTTACATACCATTTACATTTCAATTGTTTTATACATGGTCTGATCAGAAAATACTCTGTTTAGGCAAAAGGCATCTTCAGGGCTGATTCAGGTGCAAATAGTTCAATTGCGTTCGTTTAACCAGTGGTATTTCGAGTCAAGAATAAGGACACTACAACGTATATATAGGGAATGGGCGAAGGTCGGGGAGGGAGGGGGAGGTGTGGAGAAAACAGGAGAGGGTGAAGGAAAGGGTGCTCTTAAACGGTACTTTTCAGGGTGTGGGCGGAGGGGGAAGAAGATGGTTGGGATAATTGTTTAGCAAGCGAAAGACCGAGGGAAGGAGCGGGGAATGGGTAGGGAAGAGATGTTCGTTAATGGTGTCGTTGGCGTGGGTATTCACGTGGTAGAGGATTTCTAATTGTTCGAGAATGTTGAGTCTCTGTCTCCAGCTTTTGTTTTCGAAATGCAATATAGTTGGACAAAAATTGGCAAAATGTTTGTGATCAATGAGGTGTTTTGCGAAATGGGATTTTTGGGAGTTGGAAGTAAAGTAATGTAAGTGTTCTTTGCAAAAGGTCTTAAAACTCCTTCCCGTTTGTCCATTGTAAAATTTGTCGCAATCATTGCAACTCAATTTGTAATTACCGCTTTTTTTTAAGATTTTCAATGTTATCTTTTCCATTGGAAAGAAAATGGCCTAAACTGGAGGTACCATAGAAAGCGGGTCTTGATAAATTTTTAGGGAGAAGATTCGAAATTTTGATGGAAAGAGGACCTGTATAAAGAAGGCAAAACCAGCGAGGTTTGGTTTCGGTCTCCGGAGAAGGGCAGAAGATTTTATTGAGGGCCAATTTTTTGTTTTTTGTTTACGGAAAAGAATAATGTCTGTTAGGGAAGGGGAATAGCCGTTCCGTCCACCCTCCACCTCCCACCCCTATAACCCCCTCCGAGCATTCTTTCCACGACCGTGTCCTCAAAGTTTCCCAAACCAAATTCGCTCCTAGTGAAATGGATGTTTTGAATTTGGGACTGAAACATACCCCCAACCTCTCCCCCTCCTCCAAAGACTAAAAATTTAGCAGTGGACTGTGAAATTGCCTTCTCTCGTGAAAACAAATAATTAAATTTGAAGTTGCCCAAAGTATTTCTTCCTATATCACGAAGACTCCCACCGACATTGCCTCTCTATCCTTGCGACATACTGTTAAGGATGTTTTGGATACAATCTCCAAGGAGAATCTCGTCATCAGCAAAGCAGACAAAGGAAGCTGCATGGTGATCCTGAAAAAAATCAGACTACATTCAGAAATGCTTGGGCTTCATCCACGGTAATGATATTACCCGCCTCCTCAAAGATTCCACTACCAACTTCCATCAGAAGATCAAGAACGCCATTGCCTTGTGCCCATCATTTTCCCCCTTAAAAATGAATCCTCTTGCGCCTGGGCTTTACATCCTCCCAAAATTTCATATACCCGGCTTTCCTATTCGGCCGGTGGTCTCCAGAGTATCCTCGTCAGCGCATAAACTTGCCTTTCAAGTGAACAATTGGTTTAGAGAGTTTACACTCTTCCTCCCGAGATACAGTGTGAAAAATTCCATTGACAGTACTAATAAACTGAAACCCCTCGTCTTAACCCCTAATTCCAAACTTGTGTCCTTCGATGTGCAGAAATTGTTTACAAGTGTACCCCCGTCCGAAGCCCTACGTCTTGCCGAAGACATTCTTTCATCGTCAGATACCCACACGAACCTAGTGACCGAACTTTGTACTTTGTTAAGAGTATGCCTTTCCCAAAATAATTTTCTGTTTCAAATTGTGTTTTACGAACAATTCGAAGTGTTGGCAATGGGCTCTCCGCTGTCACCTCTCCTCGCCGATATTTTTATGGACGCTTTATAGAAGAAACTGTTTAATTCCACTCATGCTTTTCCCGCAGTATCTTCGGTTATCCTGGAACTTTTAAATTGCTCATTATTCTTCTCTGTTTACCCTTGAATCTGGAAATCGTCACTAGTTTGCCCCATAAAAAAGTGAAAAGCCCTTCCTCTCTTTCAGATTACCGTCCAATTTACATTTTATGCGCTATTTCCAAAGTTTTGGAACGCAGAGTTTATCAGCATACTAGTGATTATATTTCGAAGAGCGGAAAATATGATCCTTTTCAATCAGGGTTTCGTTAGGATTTCAGTACTCAGTCTGCTATCTTAAAAGTCACTGATAATATAAGATATGCAGTCGATAAAAGAATGGTAACCATATTAGCACTCTTTGACTTTTAGAAAGGCTTTTGACCTTGTTATTCACGCTCGCCTGCTATCTAAGATGAAAAATCCTGTTCCGCATTTAACTGGTTCCATTCATTTTTGGATGGCTATATATAGAATATATATATATATATATATATATATATATATATATATATATATATATATATATATAAGGTTTCATGCCTAAATATAGTCTATGAATACTTTTAAAGTGAGTGAAATGATTTTTAAGAAATATTAGAACATTGTTATCTTTAACCATTAACATTGAAAGATTTATCGCAACATAAATCAATTCATCTACTTACATTTGTTCAGTAACCAAGATGTTGTTTGTTGTTTACATTTTGGCTAATAGTATTGATATAATCCACATAATTTTATTGCTGCTTTAAAGGATTCGGTGCATCTATCCATGTGAATAATAAGTAAGACGTTAATACGTAATTATTTTGATGATATTACTTTACAGTACAATACATAAAATAGTAAATGTTAATGTAAACATCGCTTGCGTAATTAAGGAGTGGGGAATGTTTGGTAAACATGGGGTACCCAAAAGCGGAAGTAGGTAAATTTCAGAATTTATTGAATTAGTTTTATTGTAATGTGACATCAAAAGTGATACATCAATAAAAATAGTAAATAATAAAAATCGTTTGCTATATTAAAGAAAAACTATTTCCCTAGCAAATGCGGGCGTTTCAGCTAGTTATAGATATGCGTCTGTCATGATTTTATGGTTGAATGTAAGGTTACGAGACTATTTTCGCATTTTTTACTAAAACCGCTCTTAGGGGGCATGTCCCAGTGCGGAAGAAACAAATCTAATCTAGTCTCGCTTTTTCCCTCCTCTCTTCCTTCCTCCCCTATATTCTCCTCCCTCATATTCTCCAACCTCCGATACCCCCCCTCCAAGGAAGCTAAGACATGACGGTCCCACACCCCAACCGTTGGATCCAGATGTAGCAAAATGACGGGGATTCCAGTCATGCTACTTTTAAAGTGTAATCGACTGCGAAAACTCGGACGATTCTACGCGTATCATTTTCTTTCTGCAGTCTTTAACGAAAGCCGAAAAAATCCGAGGGGAACGACGTTTAACGAGCTCATAGCAGGAGATTTGAACCGGCGAGAGAAAATTGTTAGGTAGGATTTCGTGAATTATAACCCCTGCCACCCACCAATCTGGTGAATTGCAGGAAAAAGTGTGGATGGATGGAATTCTCCTCCCTTTCTCCCTCATTTCAATCTCCCACACTCCTTCTCCCTCTCTTAACTTTTAGCGATTGAAGTAATAAGAATTGTAGTTGTGCAACTCCCCTACATCATAGTGGATGGAAGGAATTAGAAAGAGTACAGAGCAGAGCAGCCAGATTTGTAAAACAAAAATACATCTACATGACACCCTGCAAGTCACCTTCATGGTGGATGGCAGGGGGCGCAGTGCATCAAGGGGCCATAGTTTTCCTCCGTTATCATTTCCAATTATATTCTATTATCGTCCGAGGGAAAAAAATCCACTATATCCCTCAGATCTATAGTCGATTTCGCGAATATTATCCTCACTGTACTGCCTTCCGAGATACGTCGGGCTTCTGATAAGTCCTACTATCTCATTCGTTAGTCCTTCCAACATATTTTACCAGTAGTTTAAATCTAGCTTGCAGTCTAAGTTCCTCTAACAATATCCATTTCAGATTTTCTATTATCGATGCTACGCTATGTACACTATCGTAATTTCTCTTTACAAATCTAGCTTACTTGCACTAAAACTTTTCTATCTTGTTAGTGAGTCCCTTTTCATTGGGATCCCACACAGTTGACACATATTCGATCTGCAGTCGAACCAAGGATAAATAACATAATTCTTTCACTTTTTTGGAGATATTTCGAAATATTTTCCCTATAAAGGTCAGCTTTTTGTTTGCGGCGAATGTGGCTACTCCACGAGAGATCACGATGGATCGTGATTCCGAGATATTTAATATAGTCTGAAAATGGAATCTCTACTCCGTCCAGCTAATAATTAACAACCAACGACACATATTTGGTTCTCAAGAAATTGATGACGCAAGTTTTATTTTGTTTGATCTCCTACTGCCATTTTTTACACCATGCAGAAAGAGCTTCTTGATCATTTTGGAGATACTGGTAATATTCCGAAATGCTTATTTCTCTATAAATGACGGTGTCGTCCGCAAAAAGCCTAATTTTACTTATGACTACTGAGCTGATATCGTTTATATAAATTAGAAATAATAACGGACCAATTACACTACCCTGCGGAACGCTAGATACAACCTCCACTAAGTTTGAGGATTTCCCATCTATAACAACCTTCTGCTTCCTTTGATTTAAAAATTCGCGGGTCCAACGAACAATTTAGATATTAACGCCTAAGGTTTTTAATGACGTTATTAACTTCCTGTGAGGTACCTTATCAAAGACTTTCCCAAAATCTAAGAAAATGGCATCGACCTGCCTATTATTTTCTCCGCTTCTCAGTATAAATTCCCAAAAATACCGGGTTGAATATCACAAGACCTGCCTTTCATGAAGCCATGTTGACAATCATCTAACAATAAATTACTATCATGAAATCCCATTATGTTGCTAACTAGTATCTGCCCAAAAATCTTGCACGATATCGAAGTTTAGAAAATTGGCCTGTAATTTTTTTGTTTTCATGGTCGCCACCCTTATGAATTGGGGTATAGTGTGATAACTTCCAGTCGTTAAGGACCTTTCCGCTGGAAATGGATTTCTCGAATATTATCCAAAGAAAAGGTGATATTTCTTCAGCTAATTCCTTAAAACGCAAGGAGGAATTTCTTCGGGGCCAATGGATTTGTTAGGTCTGGTGGAACTTTTCTATTCCCACCTCAGAATATATAATATCGTCCATCAGGTCCCTCCTTATAGCATAATGTACGCAATAATCGTTGACGGCTGTAAAAGTTTTACAAAATGACTGTTTAAGAAAACGCTATAGGGTCCTCCTTTAGACAATTATTTAACACCTTAATTCTTAAGTTAGTAAAAGCCTCGCGCTTAGTATTTCTCGCTTTAGCTTATACGTATGAAATAGGGTCCTCTGAAGATTCGGGATTCGATTCGATTGCAAATTGGGTGAATGATTCGATTCGAAATTAAGGTCGATTTGTTATCGCTTATGCCTCCCAGATCAAGGTATATTTCCATTGCCTAGACTAATTGAGTATACTTATGAAGTGATGTAATACACTAGTATATTTAAAATAAAGCAATGCAGTAGGTTCGCTATTTTTGCTTTAAATGAGGTTTTTTGGTTTAATTGTCACTCTGATTAGAAGGTAAGTAAGTAATTTTTTAAAATAATTATTTTATTTTTCTTCTTAACTTTTACTTAATTTTATTTGGTACAGAATAATAAGACCCATATCATGTCAACCGTTCGAATGCACTGCGATGCAATATACAAGTATTTAATATGCGAATTGTGCAACGATACGTTTAAATTGCACTCCAATAGAACAACTTCCCATTTATGGACTCATTTGCAACAAAAACGTCCAACTGTGCACGGGGAAGCTATAGGTATGCCGCAAATAAAAGAACTTGCGCGGATTTCGGCCGCGCACGGAGGGGAAGTTCCTCCGTCACGGAGGGGAATTTCCCTTGGTCATCTTGACTTTCCCCACCCATTACTTGCCCATCCTTCTCCTCCTTAGGTTGTCAGTTCTCACTATTTACAGTTCCTGCCTAGACGAAATTTGGCGAATAATTGGCAAGAGTGTAGTTAGAAAGTGGCCGAGGCAGCGATAGCCCGTGCTGTAAGGAAGGGCGAGAGGGGAGAGTGATGGTGATCCGTTACTGTACTGGAAAGGAAACAGCAAAATATTTCCACTGTAGCAAAAGCAGCCCGTGATTTATTTGCTATCCAAACCACAAACTGTTCATCAGAGGGAGTTAACTCAGTTGGAGGGCAAATACTAAACAACACACGTTTTAATCTTTCCGTTCATAATGCAAAAACTTTGATTTGGGCTCGAAAGAACAAAGATTTATTGTTGCAACGTTTCAAAAAGATAGGCAGATAGTTTCAAAAGATAGTTTTAAAGAGATTGCCAGAACTTATATATATGACATGAACAAATGAATATTTAATTTACATTGTTTAACTAAGTTAAAATCTTTAACTTTATTTCATAACATGGTGTACACTGATTAAGGCTGTTTAACTAAACGTATGTATTTTTCTTGCTTAATTTAATATCCGCGTAAGTTTAATATGCATTGCATTTATATTCTCAAGTTTTTCTAAAGGTCGGGTGAGATCACTGAAGATGTTAATTAAACGAGTAAGACAAAATACCTTTATAATAACTTTATTTGCCCAGTAACTAAACTTTCACTCAAAAGTTTTCGCCACAATATAAATCAGTAACATTAAACCTGTATACCCCCAACATACATTTAATACTACATATGTACCTGTATGTACTTAATGTAATATTACAAAAGTATATGCATAAATATATGTCACTGCATGATTCGTTTCGAATTTGCATCTAGATTGCCGATTAGATTCGAGATTCGATTCGAAGGAGAATTAGCGATTCGCATGTCCCTAGTCTCCTCTTTAGCTGCCTTATACTCGTCAGATGATGTAGACCGCATATTTTCTCTTATCACGTGGCTTATTCTCTGACGCCTAAGCGCACTCCTAACTTGCTTTTTGTACATTTCTGGACAGTAAAACTGACACAATAATACCCCGTGAATACAGGCTTCCCACGGAACTCCTGAGAAAATGTGAAATCTTGCAACGTTGTGCATAGAGACGCTCCATCCTCCCCCACAACTAGTCCTTCCTCCAACACAAACGAGAATTTGTGCTCTCTATAAGGGAGTTCAACCGTCAAAGCTTTGGCCCTCAGGACGCATCCCCCTCCCACACAACTCGTCATTCCTTCCCCACAACCCGAGAGTTTGTGGCAATATAAGCAAGTTCGGCCTTCAAACCTTTGGCCCTCGTGATGTATCACCCTCCCAAACAGCTCGTCCTTCCCACAACCCGAGAGTTTGTGGTAGTACAAGCGAGTTCAAAGCTGGGCTACCTATAGCATGGACTTCGAAATTGTGTGAGGATGTGACGTATCACCTTCCCACTAGAATTCAACTTATACACATGCAAAATATAAGAAACTTATGTTATTATAAATAATGTATATATACAACTTAATTCTAAAAAATTGTTAGAAAATAACTTTTGAAATTTGATTTAATAACTATAATATTTACTTCATGTTTATTTATTTTACATTTTGAATTGCTCGGATCTTTTATTGGAGGAATTACTAGCGATATTAGTTATAAAATTAAATTAACTTAATTTGTAATTTTGCTGGAGATCTAAAAATCTGAAACATCCATTAAATTAAACAAATAAAAACTGAGGACGCTATAAATGCTAGACTTTTTAAATGCTGTAGCAACATCAAAATGATGGGATTCTGGAGTTACTATGATTAGCTTCTCCATCCTGTATAGAAAAACGTTCCTGCAATCCGATTCGCAACTTATGGAGTTATCGTATTTTTTATTCTTCAGACCAATTCACGCAGGCATGTGTGGATTACGGTACGTGGGCACATTTCAAAGTTAATATATATTACTCCCTCCCTATATCCTGGGAACGCTTTCCAGGAAATTGACGCATAAAAACATTTCACGTAAACAGAACCTATATTTACATATAAAATATAGAATTGTCTAATGGAAGCATTGTTGTGATTATGTGGTCTCAGGATTGTTTTATGACAGATTTTGCCCTCTATCCGCATTTTTTAAATACATAGCTTACAGATCATATAAGTGCTAGGAATAGAAAAGTATGGTATTTAATTGTTGCTTGCCGAGATAACCGCCATAGCGATCCATGTAAACAAAATATGCTGTGTTTTTCTAGAACTCTTAGGCTAGTTACCAAAGTAATCATAGCCTTATGAAATGGTTCTGTGTGCCCGTGTGCCCTACTAACAACTTTTAAGCCAATGGACCGATTTTCATGAAACTTGGTATGAGACTCGTTCTGCTAGAGTCCACCTCTGGGCTATATTTTATTTGGCGAAGATTGAAGTCCCGAGTTCAAATCCAGGAACATTTTTTTCATATTTTTCTTGCATAGGAAGTCTGAAATTCATCGCGCAGAAATGTCTTATAGTAAAATATCCTAAAATCCTGCAGCAATGGAGAGTTGATCCAGACATATTAGCGTGTAAACAGTAACATTTATTAAATTCGTATATTTAAAAAAATATGAGAGAAAGATATTTTAACATTGCTTTTAATAGTACAAAATCTGATAACGCTCTTTTAATTTGTTTTCCAATTTTTATCTATCAATGATTAGCTATGAACTACAAGTGGTATTTATGGTATGAGAATTCCTTGGAATGACTAACACATACTGAAAATTTTCTTGCAAATATAAGTAATCAATTTTGAATGTCAACTTTTGGAAATCAACCTGAATTGGTCCTGGTGTGGACTTCCTGTTATCTCCGAAACTATAACTCGTAATTATGTGGTCTCGCGGACTTCTCTGAGTAAAATGAAGTGCTCTAAGCGAATCAACTTTTTAATTTATATCTTACAGATTATATAAGAGTTAGGAAGAGAAATTTATGGTTTATAATTGGGTCCCCGTACACCGAGGTCACCACCACACTTTCGCTTTTCTTTCCAGTTTTACCCGTATTTGGTATATGTTTATCGGAGGTGGACCCACACTCAGTTTTTCGCCAGTCTTTCTTCTTTGCTCGAGGAGATCACAATGACTTTTAACAATTGTTAAGTATCAGTTTTGCATTGAAAGAAATGACTTTTTCTTCCGATTAAAACATTTTAATTGGGCGTTCTTTACTAGCGAAACGGTAGTAGCAGAACGCCTTATGGGCACTTATCGTCAGTCCGTCGTAATCTTCACCTCCTAAGCCACTGGACGGAATTTAATTGTACAAAATAGGAGTGATATTTATTAAAATTTATCTCCCAATTGTGATTATGAACTGAATCCGTCAATTTGAACTTCCAATTTACATAATCACTTTAATAAACTTATACTCGTATCTCGTTAAATAGCATCCGTCAAGCGACAATTAAAAACCATAAATTTCGCGGGGGTGCTGGTGGTGTAGTGGTTAGGACGCTGGCTGCTACTCGCCCGATGCTTGAAAAAGTCATTGGGTACTAATCCTGGGCGAGTTGGATTTTTATCAAGGTCACCCGGCCCCCTGTTTGCGTAGTTTGAGGAGACCGCGCAAATTCAGCTGTTCCGTCCTTCGGAAGGGACGTTAAGCTGTTGGTCCCCCTGGTGTTCTTCGTAAGAGCAGGCAAATGCCGGCACAGGGTTTCCCTCCTCCCTCCCCGGTTATTCATTGCACTACCTCTGAGATACCCATTTGTGCTGTAAGAGAGGCGAATTGACTGGGCATACATACACACATAAATTTCTCTCCCTATCTCTTATATGATCTGTAAGCAATATATATTTAAAAATGAATTCGGATAGAGGAGTACATTGCCACAAAACAGACCGTGAGGCCGCATAATTATTTCGGGTAGGATGTAATTTATATAACCTTTCTTCAAAAGTTTCAGATCCGCAGATCATATGTTAATTCTTTCTAAGTTTCATCTCTAAAAATAAAAACCTGCTCATCGACAAGTCGATTCTTACCTGTTATTTTATGAGAAATAGAATTGCCTTCTTTGGAGTCGAACCCAGGACTTTTCTCGAGACTTTTTTTATTAATCACCTTAAAATATGTAAATCAAGCATTTCTTCCAAATTTCGAACGAGTATCTCATTCCTTCATTGAGTAATTCCCATTTATCATCATGAAGAAGGTCGAGAAATTATTAATAGGACGAGAGAAAATTGTGGCCTAAGGCTACTTTCTGGGATAGCTCGCAGAGCGTGAAACCTCGATAATTTGTTCATTTTCGTTATCGTCGTATTATTCATCGCAACCAAGCTGTTGTTTAAAACTCAAAGCAGCTTCGAATTTTCGAAATTTGAACAGCATTTCGGAATATGACTTTTTTCCTTTGGATTTATGCAACACACCATGAGTTCAGAAAGATGTACGGTTTTGGAACAAAAACAAATTTTGCTCCACACTGGCTGACTTTCCCGTACACCGTGACTAGACCGAGCAAAAATCCAGCGGCCAAAATTTTCCTTCGTTCCAGTCCATTCTTCGAGATTTCTCCTACACACTCACCGTTTTACCCTTACGGTTAAAGCCGTCGGAAAAACCGATATTGTAGAGCCCCCTTTAGACGCGTGCTTTATGCGTCTATGCGTAAACTTACCACTGCACTCTCCAACTAAATACCCTGAGATTCCCTACGCCCTAAGCCACCGACATAGTAAATAATTTCCACCTCCCTCTCACACCCCCCTCCTTCCCTTTTTTGCCCTTGTGAGGTTTTGTGGTTGGTGGTCGGCCATCTCACTCCCATACATTCCCTGACCCATGCCCAATGTTGCAAGATTTCACAATTTCTCAGGCGTTCGTCCGGGAGCCTGCCTTCACGGGGTACTATAGTGGCTCTTTATTGTGGACCTTAAATTTCATTGGAATGTACATATCGATGCGCTCTAGCATTATACCCTTGAATAATGTCCATGACGACTCAGCACCTGATTGTACGGTCATTTCACGGAGGCCAGATAGTATTTCTCGTAGGCGCGACCTGAAGCTTGAAAAGTCTGCCTTAGCAAATATATAAATCATTCTTTGAGGCTTAGGGTGCCTCTCGATTTTCAACTTACATTCTGCAAATACGGCCAGATGATCACTTATTCCATCTTCAATGGTGACTACGTTAATTCTTTCTGGGACGTTAGTTGCTATTAATCTAATGTTTCCCGATCGCGTTTGCTTTTTGACTAATTGAATAAGAGAGTGCTCGCAGAATGTTTCGATTAATGTCTCTTAGGATTCACGTCCTTTACCACAAGATTCGAATCAGGTTTTCCCAATCAATTGAGTGTAAGTTAAAGTCACCACCAACTATAGCGATTCCATCTTGATTTATAAGTCTAAGCTTCGAGAGTTGTTTCTCGAGACTTAAAATACAATCTACACCAGAGTTAGATGGCCTGTAAAACGAGCATAAGAACACCTTTTTGGAGCCATCTTTTCCTATGCGGCTCCAAGCACTCTCGATATCCTCGTCACTTATCGGAATCTCACTGCTATCGTACTTATCGTTAACCGCTGTGAAACCCCCCCCCTGCCCGATCTATTAGCGCGATCTTTTCTATAGACACGATAGTCTCTAGGAAATATCTCCTGACTCTGAATCTCATCCGTTAACTAACATTCTGTCGGCGTGTAGACAGCGAATAATATGCTCAAACTCAACAATTTTCCTATGGATGCTGTGACATTTCAGTACGACGACGTTTAATTTCTCACTATTACTTCGCAAAATAATCTCACCCTGGACTTTCTCTTCTACTCAAAAACTTTATGCGTTCCCATCACAAGCACTCCTACGACTGTTTGGCATCGCAACACAATTGGAATCGCGACCCGTCGCGCCGTTTACGGAACATTATAATAATGACATATCGCGAAAATTGTACTGTATGTTATTTCGAACTTCCTCCTTATCTCTCGTATTACGTACATTTACCTCAAACTCGGAGTATATTTAATCATTACATGATCTACATCTACATCTATGTGATACCCTGCACAGCAGATTTTTGGTGGATAGCAGGGGGTGCAGTGCAACAAGGTTCCATTGTTTTCCTACGTTATCTTTTCCTATTATGTTCTCTCATCGTCCTAGGGAAAAACGATACTCTATATCGCTCCGTTCTACAGTCGATATCGCGAATCTTATCCTCACTGTCCTGCCTTCCGAGATACGTCGGGCTTCAGACATAAATTTTACCAGTAGTTTAAATCTATCCTGCACCCAACATTCCTCTAACGATGTCCATTTCAGACTTTCTATTAATGATGTTACGCTTTGTTTACTATCGTAATTCCTCTTCATATATCTAGCTGCCTTACGCTGAACCATTTCTATATCGTTAGTGAGTCTCTTTTCGTAGGAATTCCACACAGCTGAAATATATACAACCTGCGACCGAACACAGGATAGAGAACATAATTATTTCTCTTTTTCGGAGCTATTTTGAACTATTCTCTCTATAAAGACTAGCTTTTTGTTAGCGGTACCTATCAGTCGGCGAATGTGGGTGTCCTACGAAAGATCACGATGTATCGTGATTCCAAGATATTTAATCGAGTCTAAAACTGGAATATCTGCTCCTTCCAACAAATAATTGACATCCAACGAGATACTCTTGGTTCTCCAGAAATTGAGGATGCAGGTTTTCTTTTGATTAATCTCTAACTGCCATTCCTTACACCATGCGTAAATAGCTTCTCGATCATTTTGGAGATACTGATGGACTTTCAGATTGCTTATTTCTCTATAAATTACGGTTTCGTCCGCGAAAAGCCTACTTTTACTTCTGACTACTGAGCTGATATTGTTTATATAAATTAGAAATAATAACGGACCAATTAAACTACCCTGTGGAATGTCTGAGACAACCTCCATTAAGTTCGAAGATTTCCCATCTATAACAACCTTCTGCTTCCTATGTTTTTAAAATTCCCGGATTCAACTAACAATTTTAGAATTACCGCCTAAGGTTTTAAATTTCATTTTTAACTTCTTGTGAGTTACATTATCAAAAACTTTCCTGAAATCGAAGAAGATGGCATCGACCTGCGTACTATTTTCTCCGCTTCTCAGTTTACAATTCACAAAAAGATCGAGCTGTGTATCACAAGACCTATCTTTCCTGAAGCCTTGTTGAAAATCATCTAACAATAAATAACTATCAAGAAATCGCATTCTGTTGCTAACGAGTATATGCTCAAAAATCTTACAGTATATCGAAGTTAAGAAAATCTGCCTGTAATTTTCTGGGTTTTTCTTGGCACCGCCGTTATGAATTGGGTTAAGGTGCGCTACCTTCTAGTAGTTAAGGATCTCTCCGCTGGAAATGGATTTCTCGAATATTATCGGGAAAAAAGATGCTATTTCTTAAGCAAATACTTTTTAAACGCGAACAGGAATTTGTTTGGAGTCAGTGGCTTTGTTATGTCTGATGGAACTTAAATGCTTACCCATTCCCACCTCAGACGATACTATACTGTAAATGTTTTATAAAATGACCGTTTAACAATTTGGTTTTATTTACCGTATCATGAATAACGGCATCCGAGTCATTACGCAGGGAAGGTATGTTATGGCCTCTACCTTGGACCTCTCTGACATAGGACCAAAACGCTTTATGGTCCTCCTTGAAATAATTATTTAATACCTTATTACTTAAGTTAGTAAAAGCCTCGCGAATAGCATATCTCGCTTTAGCGCGGGATTTCTTGTACTTCTGAACTTTAGTAACTCAATATTCATCGGATAATGTAGACGGCATATTATTTATATTCGCGTGACTTATTCTCTGACGCCTTGTGTGAAGGCTACTTTAGCTCGCGATTGAGCTATTCGAATGTGACACATATTCACTAATTTTAATTTAATTTAATTGAATACTAATAAATTGATAAATGAAACGACACCGTCTTATTTACTTTTATAAATATATTAACAAATGAAAGACAACAAATACTGTTAGCATAAGGAGCATCATGCCAATCATTATTTTTCATTAATCGTGGAAACCAAATTTCCATGATTTCGAATTCGTCTTTCAGCAGTAATTCGCCGTTGATTGAAATTCAATCTTCAGTGACAGAAAATTGTAATCTTTTTGGCGTATAAAAACTCCAATCTCGTGTTTGGTAATCAATTAAAATGACGATTTAAAATTTCTACTCAAATATGCGTGTTTTCCTTACCTAGGAAATTATTGGGCTTTGACTCGAAACCGGCACTTTTAGTTGCGAATTTCAAGACTTAATGCTTTTCCCCTGAGTGATTAATTTCCGAATGAGGAACCACTTTTTTAATCGGACAAGAATTCCAGAAGTTCAAGCACCCATAGCTAAAGTAACGCAGAGATTTCATATAGACATATTTGTGTATTTACGTATACTAAACATTTGCACTCTTTGATAAATGGCTTCAATTTCTATTGCTAGCTTAAATTATAGTTCATATTATAAATAAATATATCACCGCATTCACTATACTATCATTTTATCGCTAAGTTATCCAAACCAGATTGTTTTTAGGCCGTTTAACCACGTAATTTAGTTTATGCACATTGCTTTTGCAATAATCTCATAATTTCAGAAATAACCTGATTAAAAGAGCAATCGCGAGTTCAGGGTGATTACTCGCAACCCAATTCGAGTAAAGGGGCTCGTCAATCAAAGAGCGATGTCCTTGTGTGAATCATTTCCATTTAGCGAGTCTGAGTGCCGGATGAATGACCTACATCCGAGAATAGGGAAAAGTATCGAATTTCCATGGAGATGGCGTATGAATCAAATATCGTTGGAGGTTGGAAGGAACGATGGATGGATGGATGGACGGAGGAGGGAGGCGGTGAGAGAAGGGTTGGTCGGGGGCGCGCTGGGAAAACGAGTGTATATCGAAGAGATTGGTGGATATCGGAGGTGTTGGTGTGTGTAAGGAGGAAAATACGAATAAAGAGTGAGTGAGCGAGAGAAAAGAATAAAATGACCGTTAGTTGGAAGTGTGATAGAGAGAGCAAAGGAGTAGATTGTATGAAGAGGGAAATTATGGATTGAGAGTGAATAGGGGAGAGAGAGAGAAAGGAGAGAGGGAGAAGGGAGAGAGAGAGAGAATTGAGTGACTCGGAGAAAGTGTGATCAGAGGAGATGCAGAGAGAGACATAGGTTAAGAGACTTCGCGTATGTGTGTGTGTGAGAGAAATAAAGGGAGAGAAAGAGATAGAGAGAGAGAGAATGGTGGAAAAAGGCGGGGTGCGGAATCTACTAACTTCATTCGTCATTGGGTATCTGTGACTCGTCATGAGAAAGAAAATCCGAACAGCGGGCGTTATGCGTTGTCTATTTCGTTCCTGTAACACGTGATGTACACGTTGACATGTCTGTTATCATTACACATTTTTTACTCCAATAGCAATTTTTTCCAGTTTCATTATATTCATTTGTTCGCTTTCACTTCACAAAATTATATTGATATTTTTTATATATTATTGGACAGTGAAAAAGTTTCAGAATTTTCATATATATGATATTTTGGATTATTAATCTAGTGTTAGCTGTTTTTAAAGTTGTTTGTAATTATCTATCCGACTTTTACATGCATCATAATTGACCAATTTTGATGAAACCTTTACTAATATCAATGTTTTGATGAGATATATTTTCGAGCCGTAAATAAAAGGAATGAATGAGTTTTACTTTTTCCCAACCATCGAGTGATAATTAGAAGTTTATCCTTTTTTCATAATTGTTTTATGAGTCCCTATCATTCTGAATAGATCTTTCAGATTATCTCCAGAACTATTACGCAGCATCAGGATGATCATGAGCGTTGTAGGGCCAAATGGAATATAAATCAGGTCTCCATGGAACGGTCGATCCAAATTTCTATTTCATGAAGATAACTCAAAAACCAATTGACCGATTTTGATGAATCCTCCACCAATGTCAATGCTGACACAAGAAACATATAAACTTAAAACTTGGTATAAATACCAAAGAGTCGTTGAGGATATGCAACTCGAAAAACTGCAACTTTAGATTTCTTTGGGGGGGAGGGAGATATCTAGCCTATATTTAATTTGTTCATACCAATTAAAGGGGAAACATTAGTAGTCACTTACCTTTAGTTTGGATAAAATATTAGAGAGCGATATGTGCATGAAAAATTTGAAACTCAAAACCCGGGTAATTATCTAGTTACTAAAATAATCGTACAGCCTTGGCAGTTCAATTAATCAACGCTTAAAAGAATGACAATTCATTTTCCGACAGTCTTTTTTTAAATACGAGTCAATTATATCCACAGATTTATTTTGATTATGAATAAATTACGTTTTTGGTGAGAAAATCATTCTTCGTCGGGGAAAATATTATTGTTACCGATTTAGCAAAATTACGTACATTGAATTGGATCACATGAAAATTGAGGAATATTTCGGGAATTTATGTCCGTGACCACTGATGGTAAAGTTTTACTTTAAATATATAAATATGGATTTAGATGTTCCATTTAAGATGTGGTTATAGGTTTTACATTTAATTCACTCTGGACATGTCTATGCTAGGTTTCTCGAGTGACGTAATGGGATAGAGATCTCGGAACTATAAAGCAGCAAAATCATGTTGGATAGCGTTTGTAACCAAAATGTTTTGGTAGAAATGGAAAAAATTCTAGCCTCACCAAAGTTCAATAATTTACCCTTAACTAATATAATTAAAACGAAGTTAAAGTTATTTATAAAGATTCATTAGACGCGTTTCGCTTCCAGCGTGAGAGCGCCTAAAAGCTTCAATCTGTCTGTCAGTTCGTTCTGGGTCTTTACCGGACGGATTTTCATGATATTACGAACTTACAGCAAAAGATAATAATAATGTCACATTATTGAATCACGATAGCAACTCAGGAATAAACCTTTACTATTGCCAAACAATGAACCTACCGTCATAGTTCCTAAAATATTGATTGGTCATATCAAAATAGTTTTCAAATAAAACTTGTAAAACTAGTAGAGTCTTTCATTTCCTATACATTGTTATTGTAGGAGTGGCCGTTATCAAGAAAATCAAACAATAAAGTCGTAATTTGAGTTGAAACTGGATAAATTTATGCATAGCTACCGAATTGTTGTCAACGTAAACAATTTTATTGATTACTGAAGCAAATAAGATCTGCTATATTTTCGAAAATACATTTAATTTCTTTACTCGTGCATGAAAGGTTTTATAAGCGGAAGGAAATGAATTATCCACAATGAAGAAAAGAACGTAAATATTACAACTACTGAACTCAAATGATGTGTTTTAAATAATTTTCGATTGTTTGCTTGATTAAAACTGATTAAAAAATAAATCGAGAAATAAAATTTGAAAATTTTCCTGGCATCATTTCTGATGTATCGCTTTCCAGCATTTAGTCATTAAAAATATGGGAAAAGCTTTGGAATCCCGGAGCCAGCCATGTTATTGCGATTTTCGGTCTTCTTTTGTCGTTTTCCGCGCGGTTTTATAATTGTCTCCCAGCAACAATGTGCTGTTTACCTGTTGTAAGAGAACGTTAATGCTATGTGTAAATTCCTAACATTAGTGCGGGAAATCGACTGCAGTAAACGTCCTGCTGAAGGAAATGTTAAGGCATAATGATAATTTCCTTGGTGAATTACATGTGTAAATAAATTGTTCGTTGAAAATTTTTTTTAACCAAAACACCTTAACCAATATTTTCGAATCCCGTCAAAACATATTGTTCTCAGCACAGCTGCTTTTTAAATTTTTAATAAAATTTTTCCTTAGCTCACTTCATTGCATCAATTTCAGATTTCTTTCTCTTTCGTGAAAACCACTAAGCGTTAAGTTTTTAAATTTGTAAACATACGTATCGATTTTGTGTCTTTACGGGCGTCCACCTGCCAATTTCAGAGTCGCACATGGAACATGCTCCACGTGTCGAGCACCACTAGATCCTACTTTTGTACTAGGGTGAATTCACAAAGGTTTTACGTATTGGATTTAAGTTTTGAATAGGTAAATAAATTTCAAGTCATTCTTGAGGTCATTACTGACAGAAAGGTTAACTGCTCAATAAGATATCAGTTTTAACATGATGATCAGAAGTTTTTTTTTCTGTTACAATTCTACAGGGCTCACATTTTATTGTCATTTGTTCCTGAAGCGAGCATTATTGGAAAACTGGCGTTTGCGTTTCTCATGAAGTGGATTATCATGAGCTGGTTCTTCAATTAAAGTCGTTCGGTTTTTGTTGAATTTACTCGGAATTGACGAAGCAAGAATTCAAAAGTATATTTTTCTATTCATAATGGGATTAATTGCAATACAGATAATCTTAGTGCTCTAGTACAAAACAAAAAGCATATAATCTGGAAGGAAAGATCAAAGATTAAAAGAGGAAATTAATGACTGCGACGACAAACAAGAATATTCTCCAATTTCGAGAGATAGAGAGCGAATATTTTCGGTCGACTCCTAAATTATCGTGCGCTATCAGAAGAGGATCTCTCCACACCGTAAAGCTCTCTCGTTCTAGGGAGCATTATGTTTGCTTTATGGGTTAACAGAGAAGAGGTGAAGGAGAGAGTGGAGGAGAGACTGGGAGAAAAGGATAGAGAGGGAAAGGGGGTTAAGTTAGGGAGAGATAGGGGAGTGGAAAAAGAGGAGAGAGAGAGAGAGAAGGGGATATGAAAAGGAGGAGAGAGGGAAGAGATGGAGAGGAGAGAAAGAGGAGGAAAGGGAGAGGAGTGGAAAGATAGAGGAGGAGAGGAAGAAGAGGAGAGGGTGAAGAAGACAGAGAGTAAAAAAAAGAGAGAAGAGGAAAGAGAGAGAGAGGAGGAGAGAGAGAAAGGAGGAATAAATTGGGAGGTGCTGAGTAGGCTCGGAGTATAGGTTGAGGGTACTCCGTTGGAAGGATGCTTTTCTTGACCTGACGACCGCGTTGTGCTGCGAATGGCATTCCGACTTGGCACTTGCGCCCAACGTGTTTACTTTTCCCTTGCCCTCCATCTCTTTTTACCCTCCCATAGCCTCACATTTGCACGTACTACTTCCGCTTCCCAGGTACACTTCACCGTTCAATCTTCGAACCCTCTTCGGTTCGCATGACCATATGACTGTATGACTGAACTCTCAGCAGCCTCCAATATATCTAAATAACCATGTCTCGTGCGAATAGAAACAACATAATAAATCCCCGATCGCCCTTTAAATCTGCTCTCGCCCTCTCTTAAAACCATTTCCTCTCCTCGCTCCGCCGCGTCTCTCTCCATGGTGTCGAGAGGAAATGAGGAATCGGGATTGGAGGAGAGGAGGGCGAAGGAGGGGTGTGTGGAGGGGGAAAGATGGGGTGCAAGGCCAGTAGAGGCATGTTCAGTCGGTTCCCTGGAACAGGGCCCCGCGCTTTATTCGGGGCCTCTAACAAGGCTCAATTCTCATGCATTGATAGTGAAATTTTTTACTCTTTTTGCGTGAAAATTGATTTTTTATAATGATTTAGGAACGCATTAACAAAATTAATTCCATTTCTAATTGAAAAACCAATTCAACTTTCGAGCATTCAGCTTACGAACACATTTTATTGTACGCATTACATTTGTTTGTTTGGGTTCCACTGTATTATTGTACCTTTCGTATATTTTTTAGGTAGCTCGCCAGATACTTTTTATATTAAATGCGGCTCATGGTCGGCAAAAGGTTTAGGACCCCTGGTGCAGAGTGCTGTTAATCTCAGAACAGAAACAGTAGCCAATAACTCTCTCTCCTGGTTCATCCCCGAATCCCCATCTCCACTACGAAAGTGGACATGACTCTAATTGCTAGAGTTGGGGTGTGTGATATTTTTCTGTCACAGTGACAAACTGCTCTAGTGACAAACAAATGTTTGTAACTTGTACCTGTTAGTTGAGTCACCGGTGACTTCTTCATTGCATTTACTTTGAGCTGGAGGAGATGGTGACAGTGGAAACACCTTCAAACCAAGTATACGGGTAACGTTTTAAATGTCTTTGATGCCAGATAAGTGTTTCTCTCTCACTCTCATTATATTGTTCTTCAGAAATGCTAAAACAAGCACTAGCCCAGACCCGAAGATCCTTCCTCTTCCCTTTCCATATATCTCTCAAGTGTTGACGTGATGAAAAAATATTCATGTCAAGAATAAGAGACGTCACAGAGCAGATAAACAGTGCCTACAGCACCTTCCGCTACACAGTTCGTCTCGGCATTGAATAAGGGATTTTAGAAGCCACAATTTGCCAGCTCCCCCCTAAAGCTTTTCCTTCCCATTCATTACATTCCCATCTCACGCGTTTCCGCCTGCCACCTAGAGCGCACGAGGTATAACATCCCAGGACGGTTTAAACAACGATGCGATGTTACGATACCAGTTGGCGTGGGACTGCCTGAGCACAGCACAGTGGCGTCAGTTTAAACCGTTTGGACCGTTGGAACACTTGGAACTGTTGGGACCAAGTTAGGACTCGGATGAATAGAAGTGGGACTAGGGACTGCGCCCCTTCTCCTGTTCCACCGAGCCCACGGTGACTGAACCTGTTAGTGGCTAGGACTCCCATACCTGTTACTTCCTGCGCATAACTGTTACCGGCCACAGCTACCCATTAGTCACTGTGACAAAATAGCAGTGACTGCATATACTTCCAAAATCTATTCATTGTGTATGAAATTAAGACGAAGCATAACCGAAACCATAACGCTCATACGTGAGAATGTTTATCCTTCTCTTCTGTGACGCTCTTTCAAAACACAATCATATTTTGCACTTAATTTTTTCTGCCATTAGAGCATCGTGATATTATGTTTAGCGGAAAAACCATTTGCTTGTCCTAGGTAACGATTTGATCAATTCTATTAAAATAAAAAATACGCCTGAAAGTCCCTTTTATTGAAAATTTTTGCAAATTCACCCAGATTTAACAATAGCTTTAAGAAAACTACTCACGACGCCTGTTACAGTTGCATCCGCTAAATTCTCATTTTAAAAAGTTTGAATCATAAAAAAATAATTAATAAAAAGAAAGATTCAAACTAAGTCATGAGCTATTCACTTCCCTTGCAATGTTATCAGTAGAAAATGATATAAAAACTTATACTCGTATTTTCATGATATCTCTCAAGAATTTGCAGCAAAAAAGCGATAAAAATTATTATTTGAATATTATTTCAATGAATTTAATAAAACTATTTGATTTTGTGCATTTATAAAAAATTTTCATAGTTGATCGCTCATGTTATATGTAATTATATGATATTATATTAATTTTTAAATGACACATTTGATATCTATTCCAATATGGTATTGTTTATGTTCCATTAATAGCATATTTTTAAACAATAAAGTTTCAACCATAAATTAATTTTAACAATAACAATTTTTTATTAAAAAAATAACATTTTGCTATAA
Source organism: Tanypteryx hageni (assembly GCA_028673005.1). Classification (NCBI taxonomy): domain Eukaryota; kingdom Metazoa; phylum Arthropoda; class Insecta; order Odonata; family Petaluridae; genus Tanypteryx; species Tanypteryx hageni. Next base: position 197,373,902 of record CM054115.1, on the reverse strand, counting down.
AAACGTCATTTTTTGAGACACCAGTTACATATACATATATAAATAACACCCATCCCCTTCACAATGGAACGAGGCGGCCACGCAAATAATCACGCCGGCCCTGGTGGGGTGGAGGAGGGGAGATAGGTTGAATAAGGGGAGAGTGGGAAGGTGAAGAGGGGGAGAGGTAAGGGAGTGAGAGAGAGGAGTGAGTGTGATAGGGGAGGGAGTGGGAGAGGGGAGGGAGAGAGAGAGGGGAGGGACTGAGATAGGGGAGGGAGTGAGAGAGAAGAGGGAGTGAGAGAGGGGAGGGAGTGGGAGAGGGGAGGGAGTGAGAGAGGGAAGGGAGTGAGAGAGAGGAGTGAGTGTGATAGGGGAGGGAGTGAGAGAGGGGAGGGACTGAGATAGGGGAGTGAGAGAGGGGAGGGAGTGGGAGAGAGGAGTGAGTGTGATAGGGGAGGGAGTGGGAGAGGGGAGGGAGAGAGAGAGGGGAGGGACTGAGATAGGGGAGGGAGTGAGAGAGAAGAGGGAGTGAGAGAGGGGAGGGAGTGGGAGAGGGGAGGGAGTGAGAGAGGGAAGGGAGTGAGAGAGAGGAGTGAGTGTGATAGGGGAGGGAGTGAGAGAGGGGAGGGACTGAGATAGGGGAGTGAGAGAGGGGAGGGAGTGGGAGAGGGGAGGGAGTGAGAGAGGGGAGGGAGTTAGAGAGGGGAGTGAGTGAGAGAGGGATTGAGAGATGGGTGGGAGTGAGGGAGACAGACAGACAGACAAACGACTTTATTAGGGAGGGGAGGGAGTGAGAGAAGTGAGGGATTGAGGGAGAGGAGGGAGTGAGAGAGGGGATGTAATGAGAGATGAGAGGGAGGGAGGGAGAGAGTGGTGGGAGTGATATAGGGGATGGAGTGAGAGTGGGGAGGGAGTGACTCAGGGGCGGGAGGAAGTGAGAGGAGTGAGATAGGAGAGGGAGTGAGGGAGTGAGAGAGGGGAGGTAGTGGGTGAGGGGAGGGTGTGAGAGAAGGGAGGGAGTGAGATTGGGGAGGGTGTGAGAAAGTGGAGTGAGTGAGAGAGGGGTGGGAATAAGTTAGGTGAGGGAGTGAGAGAGGGGAGGGAGTGAGATAGGGTAGGGAGTGAGAGATGGGGGGCTGTGAGAAAGGGGAGGGAGAGAGAGAGAGATTAGGGAGAGAGAGAGAGAGGGGGGAGGGAGAGGGGCAGAGGGTGGGGGAGAGCGAAGGTAATTTGGAAGGAGAGTGAGGGGGATAAAAATTGCCTCAATATTGCAAAATAATATATTCAATTCGTCCGCATGTTTAAACTCGGGAATCGCTGTACTTGTATGAAATTTTGCATTTGGAATTTTACTAAAATTTTCGACCGATTCTAATGTTACCACTTTACGCGAAGACTTACATGTATTTTACAACGCATTAAATACTCATCTGAGCGAACAAAATTCAATAAAATAATTAAATACACATTTTTGTCAAATGATTTTTCTCAATTTAAATATATTGATATTAATGTATTTACGTAATTATACTATTTTTGATGTTCTTTTGTTCATTCAAAAAAATACTAATTAAAAATATTAAAACTCGGCAATTGCCAGACGTATTTTGATGAAATTTGTTATTGGGGAGTTTTATTAAAATTTGTCGACCGATTCCAATTTTGGTAAATACGGACCATAATAACGACCACTTTACACAATGACCTATATGTATTTTACAACGTATTTCGCAAGCATCTCGTTAAATACTCATCTGAACAAATGTTGAAAAAAATTATTCAATACAAATTATGTGCCAAATAATTATTCTCGTTAAAAGTAAGTTTTACAATAAATTTAAAGAAGCGAAAATTAACGTGTTTACGTATTGATAATATTTTTGATGTTCTTTTGTTCGTTCAAAAAAATATAAATTAAACATTCTACAACTCGGTAACCGCAGGATGTATTTTGATGAAATTTGGTATTGTGTAATTTTATTAAAATGTATCGCACTTTTCGAATTTTGGCTAAAATCGGAATTCAATAACGACCACTTTACATGAAGACCTACATGTATTTTACAACGGTCCTCTTTTTAAACTCGGGAACGTCATTGCGTATTTTGATGAAATTTGTTATTGGGAAGTTTTATTAAAATTTGTCGACGGATTCCATTTTTGGTTAAAATCGGACTATAATTACGACCACTTTACATTAAGAACTACATGTAGCTCACAATATACCTATTTCAACTCGGGAACCGCAGGACGCATTTTGATGAAATTTGGTATTGGGGAATCTATATAATTTATTTCGTAACAAGTGTTGAGCGTTGAACGTTGAGTGTCGGTTTCTACATGAAAAGCGGACGCTGTCCTTTATCTCAGTAGTTCCCGACCTTTCCTCATCTCCGCGGACCCCTTTTAGTGCGAGTACCCCAAGTTGAGAACCGCTGCGTTATCTCAATGTCTATCTCCACCCCTCTTTCGCGCCGTATTAATGCGGGTAAATGCACGAATTACATTTGGACCTTTTGAAATTTTGAACACAGCTACGGTCTCCCAGTACTACCTCGGTTAGGTCCTTTCCTTGAGGTAGCTTCCCAACATTTTTACCGCCGCCGATTCCTCATATCCCGGGGACTCCATGCTGGGATCCGCTACTCTACCTCAAGCCTCTCTTCCCCCTTCCTCCTCTCTCTCTCCCCCTTCCTTCATATGCGGCCACATGAAAAGTGAAATAAAAGAATTGATTAATCTTTTAAAATGCATACAAATGTTAAATAATAAAAAAATTAACACACAAAGTAGAACCTCGATTTTCCGTCGGGTTTTGGGACCAAGAGGATGACGGATTTGAGAAATAGACGAATAATAGAGAGAGAGAGATAGATAGATGATGGAATACCGGATCGGTTGGATCAACATTCAGTTTTGCATTCATAGCAAGGGCCTTCTGTGTTATTAATGGCCTGTTAGAGAAATTCCATTACTCCGTTGTTGAACGAAGCACTTTTGCCTTTCCTAACACAGCGAACGACTTCAAACATTTTTATTAAGTCCAAAATGATACGCGTCTCAGTTTTTCCGCCATTCTATGTAAGGCATATGATTTTATCACACCGGTTGATCTTTCAAAGCAATCAGAAAATTTTAAGTGACAAACGGAAACAGTAGGAGATGTTAATTACGAGAATTTTGTGTGTGTGAAAACGTTCGGTGTTGACTCCGAGAATCAATAGCGAGAAGTGAACATGAATTTTTCTGGGAATGGTTGAAATAATGCCATATACAAATAAACATTACATAACAGAAGTTTTACATGGACCAATGCCGTTCTTAGTACAATGAATGTATGATCAAACTTTGAAACGAAAAATATAGCGGGGTGACGGATAACAGAAAGTAGCGGATAAAAGAGTGACAGATAATCGAGGTTCTACTCTATCCAGGGTGTAGAAAAATTGCGCACTATAACAATGGGTTCAGGTGGGAAACCTCTAAACTAAGCCAAATATATAAGGAACAACTTCTCTAGAATGAATAGTTATCGAGATATGATGGTAAGAAGGAACTGTCAATTGGGGAAAGCATGTAATCGTGCTGTGAGAGGACCAAAAATCACAGGACGTCACGTATGGCACAGAAAATAAAAAGATAGCTCACTACAATACCACGGACGACCGTGATCAACACTTACAGCGCAGTATGCAGGCCTACTGTCATACTGTGCAGTCGTTCCATAGCAGTATGCCGTCAGCACAGAAGGGTAAATGATATGGACTACGCATTACACGAATACTATGAAATGTACGATATTTGTTCTTTGGTGCATTTGGTAACCGGGCCCAGTGGCGTAACTAGCATATGGCTAAGTTGGCATTTGCCATAGGCGCAGCTTGGAAAAGGCGCCAAACGTTCCGTATAAAAATGCCAAAAGTTCATTTTACCATAATTAAGTACTAATTTCATATTAAATAAATCATTAGTAAGAAATTCCTTTAGCCAAAATATAGGATTATACCCAATGCATTTCACCCACTAAGTGGGCATCTTCAGGGGTGAACCTGACCTGGCAGTGAACATAGGTTAACTGGCTAAAGGAGTTTCTTACTAATGATTAATTGGAGCCAAAAGTGTTCGAGCTATCAACTAATGAACTATAAGCAATTCCGGCTCTTGTTTAGCTCTCTACGGGAATTAAAAAAAGGCAGTTCACCTCTGTTCACTGCCAGGTCAGGTTCACCCCTGAAGATGCCCACTTAGTGGGTGAAATGCATTGGGTATAATCCTATATTTTGGCTAAAGGAGTTTCTTACTAATGATTAATTGGAGCCGAAAGTGTTCGAGCTATCAACTAATAGTTCATATTAAATGTTAAAATAATTGATAAGATATGCTCTAACACTTTATAAAAACGAAGCATAAATCATATTCTACATAAGCCAGGCGTTTCCTTGAAATTTTGCCATAGGTGCAATATTTCCCAGCTACGCCTCTGACCGGGCATATGCAGAAAGGTATCCAGACTAAAATGCGTTTTCCGGCTGGATGAGCGAATGAGAGAGACTGGCAACGTCCTTCCATATCTCGCTACCTATTCATTCTAGACATTTTGTTCCTCATACATTTTGCTTAGTTTTGATGTTTTCTACTCATCCCCATTGTTAGTGTGTGCCATTTTCCCCACGCCCTTATAACTAATTTTTATTGATTTCTTTGCAAACTAAGCTGCAAAAGGCGTTCTAGTTTTACTAAAATTCGTCGATCTCAAAGAACGCAATTAGAAACATTGTCTAGAATGACACGGAGTACACCATTCTATACTTGTTATTTTAAGGGCAAAATATAGACCATCGAGTCCATTCTTACATATAACCCAGCATGATGAACACAAATGTTCCTCGGCGGGATTCGATCTAGCAAGGCCGGCAAAAATATAGATTATTCTAAATAAAAATATTATAATTTCATGAAAAATATTATTTCTGAGCCAAAGTTTATTCAAAACATACATTTATTGAAATAAAATTTTTTTCAAAATGCTGAAATTTGCAGGATGATTGAAAATTACTCATGAAGATAAAGTACAAAATGAAACATTCATTCTAGATGACAAAGTGTTCTATTTTGCTTAGAAAACCAAATCAGAGAGCTGAATTTACCTTTTAATATGCGGCGTGCCGGATAGTATAGCCTACTGAGACGTCGCCTATTGAGAAAGACTCTGGTTCACTGGCGGAGCACGCAACACGCCTCTGCTGCGTCAATCAGTACAATGTAACTTCCATGACATTGGTTACCATAGGTAAAGGAAGGGAAAAACAGAAAAATTCCTAAAGGAGGACATAGAAAGACAAAAGTTGAGAGAAGACAAAGTTCGAAAATGAAATATATCTTTTCAAGTTGGTTTGCATTTTTACAGGACTTTTAAAGCATCTTATGAAAACCCTGTACGAATCCGTTACTATGATAGAGATTCATTTTCTTTACGTAGTTACAACAATAAAAACGAAGCCTAAATACCTTAAATTTGCTTTTGACAAGGAGAAAATATAATATAACAAAAGTTTATAGTTATCAATAAAAAGTGTGGGGAAGGATATTGAGTTAAAATATTCCAAACGTGACCATTCTAACGAATCCCCTTTTGAATACGCTTTTTCAATTCTTTTTTAATTTGTTATTACGTACTTGCCACATTATATTTCTCGTTTCTACTTCAAAACTTAGAGGCATATGATCAATTATCAGGGTTGGCAGGGAAGTTATCTAATATAAAAATACTCTTGCCTAGCCCCTTAGACTTTCAATGCGCTCATATCGCAGAGCGATTATGAAAGCAGTCTAATGTAATTTGAGAAGTTATTCATTCACATTTGTTTGTATGGTAATGGAGACGACAAATTTTTACACCTTTTAAAGGACGAGGGTGTGCAATTTTATCACTCCCCATTAATTTAAAATTGTTCGTACCTGCTGCACTTGGTCATGCAAGGACCTCCTGCTCCTCTTTTTAACTCCTTCACTCCACTGGCAATCACCAGAAAAAGTGTGCTGCTATGAAGATACTGCCAAAATAGCCGTTTCGTATACACATATAGATTTGCTCGGCAGCAAGCTTTTTATTCACAACGAACTTGGAAAGTTCGTCAATAAATTTCGCTGCAGTATCCGAACCGTCACAAAATTTATCTCCAGACCCCGCTAGTTTTTGTATACTATAACGAAAATTGAATTGATGTAGCCAACCTTGAGAATAAACGGAGGCTTTAGCAAATTTTAGGTCATCATGAAACATTTTCGTTTGGTGTATCAGCGATAGGCCTGAAGCAGGTCCGCCATTACTTCTTTGTTGCAGATAACATTAAAAGATTCTCTATCAACCACTTACCAGTTTAGTAAGTAGTGTTTTACTGCTGCTCATAGCTTTAGGTGCGTCACTGTCTATATAAAATAATTCTTTCTTTTGCTTCTGAAGTCGCTGGCAGTATGTAATATTCTTCACTGAAGAGCCTTTTTCAAGCTTTTGTAAGACTTCTATTTTTCCTCAATCGCGAGAGTTTAATGCGCACATTTCATATCACTACTTTCTGGGGAAGTTTTCCGCGTTTTTTAGTCATTTTAATGGTAACTTTGAGAAAAAGTACCAATAACATCGCCGAAAAACACATGTAATCGATACCAATGTAAATGTGTGTGTGTGTGTTTATTGGCGCACCAACAGTTAGAGTTATAGGCGCCGATATCAATGTAAATATTTCACTGAATATTACCGGAAGCGGGGGTAGCTCATGATGCAGATATAAGAATGGCAATTGATCAAACTCCGGAATAACAGATTGATTCCTGTCTTATTGAAAAATTTTCATATCTAAAAATAAAAAAACCCCTGATTTTAGAGAATTCCGGTTTTTTTATTTTCAGAAGTATAAATTCTCGTTGAAATTCAACGGGAAAATTGGAACTCAATCTATTCAATTATATTGGAAGGAAGTGAGCTAAGTCTGACACTTATACGAACATTAGATAAGATAGATGAACAGGTTTTCACTTTAATATATTTTTTTATATTTAATAGCAAGACAATAAGAGCATACAATTTTTTAGCTAAATTAAAATCATTTTTAAAGTTTTATTCAGAAAAAATTAGTCATTATAAACTCACTAGATATGTTGATTTTCTGAACAAAAATGCTATTGATCGCCAAGGCAACGTTTCAATAAAAATGAAAAATTTTGACAATTTTTTGAGTATTTTAGCTAAATATGAGCAAATTCGATTCAAAAACTAAAATCCACGATAAGAACAAAAATCTTTATTTAATTTCCTTTAAAATGGTTTTTATCCAAAGATCATGCGTCAATTACTTCTAATTTAATTTTGCAAAAGAAAATAAGTCTGCTAGTGTGAAAGAGGTATGTTTAAGGTCCCTCTTATGGAAAATCCCATATAGCGTTCCAACCAACAAACCAACCTACGGATTAAAGCTTTTATTAATAGTTTAATGGTTTAATTTAATAATTTTTGAGGTTTTACTTTATTTTCTATCATTCTTCCTGAGTGTCCACGTTCATACTCCATACAAAATGACACTGCCAGATTACTATTTTATCAGTTTCTTCCGTATATCTTCCTGTATTTTTCCAGTCAATAGGAGTTTCTTCACCAGTATACATCATCACACAATTTGTGTTTATGAAAATAAATCGGAAATTTGTTTTTGTTCTCCCATCTCAGGTCCTACCTCCTCCAGTTTATGTTCGTGGAACGAGTGAGGAGACACAGATCTAGGCAAGAGAGAACATACAATAGAGAGGGAGATAGATGGAGGGATGATTGGAAAGAGGGACAGAGAGAGATAGAGAAAGAGGAACAGTTAGGCGTGGGGAGGGAGAGATAGATAGAGATGGAGATAGGGAGTGAGAGAGGGGAAGAGATAGGCGATAGAATGTGAGAGGAAGAAATGGAGAGAGAAAGAGAGAGGCAAAGAGATGGAGATTGACAGTGATAAAGAGTCTCTCTGCAGACGAATCTTTTTTCCTTTTTTCATGCTACGAAATCGCGTTCTTTTTGCTCAATCAATTGTAACCAATAGGCCATTACGCTTCCAGAGTTTTATTCTTTTTTCAAAGCCTTTAGAGTTCCTTTCTAATCCACCAAAGCTATTCTGTAAAGTTTGCTTCATTTGTTTCTCCGGTCACTTTTTCCCCGTTTTTCTCTTCCTTGGATATATTTTTCATCTTCACCATCCGAAGCACCCCTCGCGTCAGAGTGAATCCTCTTCCCAGCCCCCTCTTCACTTCCTTACGGTCCGGTTCTTCGCTAGGAACCATTTTCCTCTTCATTCTAAACCTTTATTTCTGAAGACGGCAAATGGCAATAATGTCCTCGCAATAAGATCCTCGAGCTTAAACTTAATAATAATAACTAAATAATACTATGGTATTTATGAGAATATTTTGCGAATGGTTAATCCACCTGTCTATTAACGTAGTACCACTTGCACTAGATAATTTTCAACCAAATAAAGATTTTCGCAGATATAACATTTTTTTCCTTTTTCTAGCCTACTTTTCAGAATGGAAATAGGTTTATAGATTTATCGATGTGGCTGTCTGTCAGTCCTCCCCTATTAACTTTTGCACCAATAGATTTTCATGCCGCTTGCTGGAAATCAGTTGCTACTCGAGCCGAGCTCCCGAGGATAGTTTTTGTTGTGAATATTGAGTCCCGGGTTCGATTCCAGGAACCATCCTTCCCATTTGATTCACATGGAAAATCTAAAAACCATCGTACAGGGTAATTTTCTCATGGATATTAAAATAACATAGAATTAAAACATCGGTGCGGGATTTGTACTATTCTCTAAAGGATTGGAGATTATAATTTCTTTCGTATAATTTTGCTTATCAATTATATTTCTTCGAATTTTGCATAAATAAATATATATATATATATATATATATATATATATATATATATATATATATATATATATATATGTGCGTTTTGTAGTTTTTATCACTCATTACGATAGTGTTGCCATAACAACGACTATTGTTGGACTCAGATTCGGTATTACTTATTGTAATAGCCGTTGTCCGAATCGTAACGCTGTAGTCATCTAAGGCACATTTTAAAGCGTTTTTAACAAACATCTCCATTAGGTGGAAGGTTTAAATTTCTCAGGAATGTTTGATTCAGATATAAAAATTAAATTACGAAAAAAAAGAAAAAAGACCGGGGTTCGACTCCAGGGGGGCGATTTCCATTTCCCGTAAGATAACACGTAAAAAAGCGATTTTTTTAAGTGCAGGCTTTAATTATTTTGAAATGAAAATTACAAATAATTGACGTACGATCATTGAATTTAACCTATGCTTTCGGAATATTAATGAAGTTTCTTATTCTATTCATCTTTTTTCACCTACCGTTCGAAATCTCTCATATTAAACATTTTAATCGTATGTTTTGGGAAAATATCGGCTTTTAAACAGGATGTTGTCTTGTCAAACACGTCATTGTTAAACGTCGAGAATCAATTGTTGTCTCACCCCGCACATATATGTGTAATATATACGAATGCATAGTTAACTTTAAATTATCGTAGGAGTTTTCGCAAAATTGCGTAATTCTAATGGGACTAGGATTTAGTTTGGATTGTTTTGCTTATCTAAACGACTATATAGATGTAGAATAAGAGAGAGGGGTATATGGGGAGGGAGATAGGAAGGAAGGGATATAGAATGAAAGGTACAAAGAAAGTAAGGGTGGTATAGAATTAGTCTATTTTTCCAGACAAGGAGAGAGTAGGTAGAGGGAGGGAAGATGGGAAGGAGGGAGGATGGGAGGGAGGGAGGATGGGAATGAAGAAGAGAGAAAAGGAGGAAGAATGGGAAGTTCCTTAAATTTAATACAATCCACGCATACGCGTCGTAATTTACGGGAAATTACGCTAGTATTATAATAGACACGCACGTTGTTTTTGCCGCACAAATACGCGTGGGCAATTTAATATTCGGTTCGAATGTGATTGTAATATTTTATAACGGATATTTATGAAATTTGGGAACACAAAAGGCAATATGTCCGCGGTGATTTAAAGCTATTAAAGACAATATAAGTATTTAATAAATGATCTAATGGAAAGCAGACATCATAGGTTCCGTTTAGAACATCTTGTGTCTTTCTGCAATTCCTGATATCTTTCTAGAATAATGTTTGGAGCATTTACCGTCAAATAATAGCCAATTTATTCCAGTTCAGTCGGTGTTTATGTGGACATGGAATATATTGCGCTGTTCAAATAAGTGTTATTTCTCCCTTGCGACATTTGAAGATAATATTTTAGAAGTTCTGAGTTAATACAAGATTTTGTGATTTTTCTGCCTTTTGAAGTTATTATAAATTTCTAAAGATTTTCACTGTTGTAGTAGCTTTTCATCATCTGAATCATTCGGACAGACAAATATATGTGATACCATATCAGTATTCACGAATATGCCTCATCGTATGAAAAATCTCCCTATATTTTAAAAGAGAGTAATCCTGCAAAGACAACACAAAAAAATAAAGTAAAACAAGAACGGTTAGCACGATTTCGACGAATCTTAATACTCACGGTGATTTCAAAATGGTTTTTAGTTGGCAACTGTATTCCAGAGATACATGGGTTTAATACCAGGACCGTTTACATTCTGAATATAATTATGTGTCATGCATCGTGACAATGAAGGAAGAGAACTTCATATTTCTCAATAAGAACACGCCCCAATTCCGAAAGTTACCTCTCAAAGACCTCCCAGCCCCTCCTGATCTACTAACTTTCCAACCGAACTCCCCTTATACCCTCTCCCATCAAATCCTCTCTCACATCTTTCACATTCAGCTCCTCCCTACTCTCTAACGCCCATATATTCGCTTACCACTCAAACCCCCTCCTACATTACCCTCATTTATACTCCTTCCTCCTCAAACAATTCCCCTCCTCCCCTCCCCTCAAACCATCCCCCACCTCAAGCCAACTCTTGCTTCTCAACACCTCAATCTTTCTCTCACCCCCCTTACCCATACAACCCTCCTTCAAAATTCCTCCTGCCCTTCTCTCCTCAAACCTTCCATTACCCTCTTTACCTCAAATCTTTCCCCTTCCAAACCTTGCCCTAACACTCTTTTCCTTAAAACCTGCCTCCGCCCATCTCCTATTTCCCCCCTTTTTCCCACAGCAGTTCTTGTTCGAAAATATGCAGCCACTTAAACGGCCCTTAACCACGAGGGCTGTATATAACCGAAAGTGCTCATTAAAGAAATTTCCATTACAATCTTCTATTGCAATGGTTTCGTTGCTAAAACACTTTTGATAACGGTAGCGTTGGTTAAAATTTAGTCCGCTTTCTACATTTTCAGATAATAAGATAACATATAATATTAGAACAATTCGACAAACCGCTGAATAATATATTCAAAGAAGCAACAAACTATAATATAAAAATGTCAATGGCTTTTAACTAGGAGTAGGATATTCAAATGGTTATACCATGGATTTTGATTATTCCCACAACCAGTACTCCACCCCAACACGTCATCACAAAGATGCATTTCTCCTCTCTATTGTTAGGTTTAATTTGAACCTCCAGAGGGCGCGCCACAGAACTGCGCAGGAAACTGGCGAGAGGTTCACAGAGCACGCTTGTTACATTCGGAGAAATTGCAACGGGGGCTGCAAATGAGACCCCTCTAAGGGTCCCATAGGCTGCAAAGGAGGCCCCCCTGTCTGTAAAGGAGGCCCCTCTAAGGGCCCCATAGGCAAGCGGAGGGATTGGGCTCGAGGGAGAATGGCGAATCTGAAATGAAAGGGCGGCAGTGTGTCTGTGCACCTGCGACGGTAAAAATATAGTACATACATATCGAGATTTCTCGAAGTTAAATTTTTTAAACTAAATACTGTTATAATTACAAAATTTTGAAGTACATAAGTATATTATTTATCAATTAATTTAAGGTAGGTATCATGAAATGTATTTGTTTTTAATTCTTCACGAAACGATTAGCTGTGGTCTAAGATTAATTAATCATCAACTTTGAAATACGTATTTAGCGCTTGGTTCTTCTCACTAAATCCTTTGTTTGTCTACAGTCAGAGTCGACTCTTCAGGTCATAGTTTCACTCGCCGTAGTCTCCTAGGTTATTTATATCACCTTTCTTTTTATTTCTGGCGCAAATACTTCCTTGACTAGCAGAAAGTCAGTGCTGCGTAAATGGCAAATATTTTCCTAGTGTTTAAATGTCTATTTTGTATTATAATCATCGCAAACTGCTTTACATAATACATAATAAATGTTACTTTAAGTAAAATATGAAGAAACAAGAGTAATTTTCAGAAATTATTCTTATATTAAGGCAATTTAAAAGTTAACTAAATATAAGCTTGATTTCATCTTTATAATGGAAACGAAGCTTTTATGATATTATTTTGCATATTTTCATTTCATAATGAAACATTCTTCGTTCAAGTAAAAACATATTCCTCTATACTCACTACCAATGTTTAAAGGCGCACTTAAAATCAAACAAAACCTTAAAGATCTAAAATTAAATATTGTTGCACAAGCAGGAAAAATTAGAAATGATATTGTGGGCGTTGCCGGCCCAAAGGAAAAACAGTAAAATATTTAATATTATCATTAATCATTGCCTATTATTAAATTATATCTGTCGAATAGATAACCATTTTGTTCATCATGATAGAAACGTCGTCCTTTATATTGTATTGAGAGGAATGTTCATTCGTATTATATCCACTCTTTATAGATAAAAATGATTCAATTTTCTAAAAATGGATCTAATCTGCAAAGAGAGAAATTCTTTGCGAGGTTAAATTCATGAAGAATGTAAAAAGAAGAGAACCGTAATTATAGCAAAAAAGTAATTAGAAGATATCGGTTAGTAGAAGAATGTGAGAAAGAGCTGTGAGAATTATGGAGGTAGAAAAGAAGACATTGTTAGTGTTAAGAAAGATAGGAGAGTGGCGATGAAATGAGAGGAGCGAGGCACTGGGAGAGAGATAAGGGGGAGGGATTAGGGGGAGGGATAAGGAGGAAAGAGAGAGAGACAGAGAGCGTTGAGAATAATAGGAGGGAAGGGGGTCTTTGTAGATATAAACGAGCGTAGAAGAGAATGTGAGATATTCCGTGAAAACGTGCGTTGAATGAGAAAGAGGCGACGGGTAGGGGAATTTTCTGCGGAGAAAATAAAAATGAAAAATGCAATAAAGAAAGGACAAGAATTCACCGACGACGTTTTGCCCTCCATCGTTCATTTAAATCTTCAAATCCTCTCTCCCATCTCTACCCCTCCCCATCTCTTCCTCACTCCCTCTCTCTCTCCCCCTACCTCTCCCTCTCTCCATCCCTCTCTCTCTCCCTCCCTCTCTCTCTCTCCCTCTCTCTCTCTCCCTCTCTCTCTCTCTCTCGCCCGAATGAAGACGATTATCTATCTATCTCCCTACAACTCTCTCCCTCCCTCCCTCTTCCTTCCCCTCTCTTTCCCTTCCCCTTCTCTCCCTTACCCTCTCTACCTCCCTCTCTCGCACATCCCCTCTCTCCCTCTCTCTCCCTCCCTCTCTGTCTCTCTTCCTCTCCCTTTCTCTCCCTTTCTCTCTCATTCTCTCTCTCCCTCCCTCTCTCTCCCTTCCCCCTCTTTCCCTCCATCTCCTCTCTCCCCACTCTTATCTTAATCTCCTTCTTTATTCTTGGAACTCTTATTAATTCCACTATCGGAAAATAGCAAATTATTCACAAATACTTCAAAACGAGACCAAAAACGAGTCGCAAATATTTTTTACTCTCCCAAGTTAAAATTATGTGCGATTACCTAGTAGGCTTAAAATAATCCCATGAATACATTGTTAAGGTTAATTTTAATATATACCTACAATTAATTTAAATATGCTCTGGATCAATGCAGCTTATATTAATATCGGGGTGAATTTATAAGACGTGAATCATAGTCGCGCATCGTCCATTTTATCTTCGGTTACATTGGTTTACGTAAAACTGCAAAAGATGAGCTCGAGCGAGACATACGATCGCAAATAAATAAAGCAGTGCCGTTTCACGCTTTTCTTGCTGTTCCCCGTTTTCCCACTTCATCTCCCATTCCCCCTCCCTCCTCCTTTCCTCCCTTCCCCACCTTCTCCACCCCCTTCCCCTCTTCCTCCCCCTCTCATCCCTCTCACCTCTTTTCCCCCACATGGCCCTTTCGCCGCACTCACCGTCCGAACCCGCGCGGCCCTCACTTCCCTCTCTCGCTCTCCTCTGCAATTTCCTCCAGGAATATCTCCTCGCCCCCTTCACCCTCCCTCTCTCTCTTTCTCCCTCTCTCCCTCATCCTCCCCCGCCTACTTCATCACCATGCTTTACGGCCGCAACTATATTTCAATGTTACACAGGCAGGATGGTTTGCCTTTCCCTCATCAACCCCACCACGCTCCATCGCTGCCAAACCCAACCCAACCCAACCTACCCACTCCCATCTCTTCACTTTCGCCTCTACTTACTCCCTTCTCAACTCGAACCGCCCCATTCCAATCTCTCCCTCCTCTTCCCTCACCTGCATCCCCTCCCTTACACTCCCATTCTTTCACTCTCTCCTAACTTCGCCTTATTTCCATTTCCCCCCTCTATCTCACTCTCTCATAGCAGTTCCAACCGCCTCCTTCAAGATTCCGCATAAAAATCCCACTCCTTAGCATTTTCCACTCCTCTCCTAGGAGAGCAGTAGAACACTTCCTCCGTCTAACAGAGAGAGATCGAGAGAGGGAAAGACTGTGCTGTAGAGAGATTAAGAGAGGGATGGAGGGGAGAGAGAGAGAGAAGAAGAGAGAGAAGAAGATAGTGAAAGAGAGAGTGAGAGAGAAGTAGAAAGATAGAAAGGAGGGAACTAGAAACAGGGAAGGAGAGGGAGGGATAAAGAAGGAGAGAGAGGGAGGGAGTGATAAGGGAGGATAGAGAGGGAGAAGGAGAGGAGGAGAGAGAGAGTGAGGGAGTAAGAGAGGGAGAGAGGAGGTATATAGAGGGAAAGAGGAGAAGGGAGAGAGGGGGAGGGAGAGAGGGGGAGGGAGAGAGAGGGAGGGAAAGAGAGGGAAAGAAAGAAGATTGGAGATAGAGGGAAAGAGATAGCGAAAGAGGTAGAGAGATGGGGAGAGATAGAGGGAGGGATAGAGAGGGAAGTATAGAGAGGGAGGGAGTGAGAGAGAAGGAGAGGACTGGATAAGGTGAGATAGCGAGAGGTAGAGGGAGAGAGAGGAAAGGAAAGGATAAAGAGAGATAGCGATAGAGGTAGAGCGAGAGAAAGGAGGGAGAGAGGGGAAGAAGAGTGAGTGAAAGCGTCGTTGAAAGATAACAGAGATGGAGTTAGATGGTGCATTTGATAGCTTTGCGTTGCGATTTTTTTATTTCTATTTATCCCTGCCACGCCTCTTTTTGTATCACGGTTGTGCGCGGAGAAGAGAGAATGATGTGTAATGTCACTTCAAAACGCACCAGTAGCTCTTTTTGCGTTTATTTCTTTATTTTCTTTGGAAGTTTTTACGTTTAGGAGCAGAAAATCAGTTTTTTTGAAATCTCAATCTGAGGCATTTCTAACGAGTTTTTATTTAAAGTACAAATATTTTATGTATTATTGTTTATTATGCATTCTGGAAATTCTTATCACGAGAGATAACTCTCTAAATTTCTACCTTTTTGAAAAAGTTTCGTTATTAAAATTAATTTTATAAAATATTTTTATGTAAGCAGATAATGTCCATAGATGAATTTTTCATTTGATGCTTCGCAAGTAACGCAATTTCACTGAATCGGCAGTATTGGGGCTTCCCTTGACTAGGAAAAGTTTTGTAAATTAATTTGTGCACCAAATCGGCGTGTATTTGAAATTTATTTTTATTCTTTTGGGCGTTCTTTGGTTCAATTCACATGGTCGTCTGATTTTTTGAGTAATTTTAAAATGATAATCAAATATACGCTTCACCCTTTAAGATGATATCCAAATTGACGAAATATTTTTTGAAATTTTCAGCCACTTCATTTTATAGATTTTTTTAATAGGAAAAACCTTTGCTTATAGCTTTTTTCGTATTTTGAAAGTCACTCATCTAAAAACAGTTTGGGAAGCAATCTTTTCAAGCGGTTAAATCATTGCATTATATTTCATAAGAAAATATATTATTTTGGTTGTATCTTTTGGAGACTGCGATGTTTCTTTGAAATCGAAGTGTAACTAAAACTTTTTGAATATTAAAACTCCTATTATTTTACTACTCACGCAATGATGCCATTCTAGTAGTTTAAAAATCGTCTCGTTTGACCTCTGAACACTTTCATGTATTTTCATGCCTGCCTCGGCGCAATTTTTCATCAAAACAAATGTTTGGCGATATCGAACACGTGTCACACAAAGCAGCGGTGCACACCAGAGATATTCCCGCTTCCTTTGTTTGCTTCTCGCCTTAACACATTCTCATTCCTTCACGATTTGCCCATATATACTCCGCTTGAAAACGCTTATTTCAGTTTTCGTTTCCATTACACCAGATGTGGTTAAAACCATTATAAATGACATATCAAGTTCCATTCTGTTGTCGATCGTAGCCATCTTCGTTTGCTCTCTCCATTTGAATTTGAATGATTTGAGCATTCCGTAGACATTTTGAGTTACACTGGCTAGGTCTTGGTAAGGTCAACCATGCCTAGCAGGGCTTGTATCTCGTCCAGCTGTGATGGACATTATGCCTTCTCGGTCGTCAAATCCTTACCAGGCTCAAGTCAAAGGAATTATGAAGAGAAATATGACTTTGGAAATCAGGATAGTATCTGGGAATGTCAACGCGATGCTTAGGAAAAGCATGTTACAAAATATAAAGCTAGAAATGGAAGTTAGGTGGAAAGAAGATGGAGATTTCTGGAGTGATGCTTTCAGGGTAATATACATAGAGTGGGAGAAAGGAAAGCCAGAGGGGAGATGCAGGGCAAAGGGCCATTAACACGCAGAATCAGTAAATTTAGTGATTGCACAAGTACATATTCCCACGAGTGATCATAATGAGTAGGAATTTGATGAGCTGTACGATCAACTCCAGGAGTCATGAGAGAAGTAAAAGCGAAAGAGAACTTGGTAGTCATAGGGTATTGGAATTCTGTATTGTGTCGTTGCAAGGACGGTAGTGAGGATGGGGATTCTGGACTAGGAATGAGGAATGAAAGAGGAGAGAAAATGGAAGATATTTATAAAAGAAAATATTCATACTGTTACGGGCTAGGGTTCTCGGAGAGGATATGTACAAATAAAAAAATATGCGTATCAACACAAAACACGTTTGATCGCCTTAAGCGCACGATATAATCTATCTGCTTCCACGTGAAAGGAAAAACTGGCTGACGCGCACCCTGGTGGCTTCGCGTAAATCACAACAAATGAAGGGCGGAGCACGTTATTAGTGTTGATACATCCTCCCCTTAGAATAGTATGTACGACCTCGAATGCAATTCTATAAGGTCTGTTAATGGCGGCATCTCCTAGGAGGCTGCATCATAGTAGGTATGGCAGGTATACGAGAAGATACTGATGTCCCGGAAGGCACCGTGGACGTAGAAGGCACCGATGACGTGGAAGGTGCCGATGACGTAGAAGGCACCGATGACGTGGAAGGCATCGATGACGTAGGAGGCACCGATGACGTGGAAGACGCCGATGACGTAGAAGGCACCGATGACGTCGAAGGCACGGATGGCGTAGAAGGCACCGATGACGTAGAAGGCACCGATGACGTAGAAGGCACCGATGATGCAGGTGATGATAATAAATACTTTAAGGAAGTGCGAGAATGATATAAAGACTTTAAAAAGAGCAGAAATTAACTCAAACCGTAGTCTTCTAATATTGGATATTGCCAGGAAGCTCCAACAATTAAGAAAATCAAAAGATCCAAGACATAGACTCACAACGAGAGAGAGAGAAAGAGAAATCATCGACAAAATAGTCAAAAGGTATTCAGTGGAACTTAAAACATGTATTTTCATTGAAATCTCGAATTAGATTTTTGCATGAAATCAACACATTTTCTGTTCTTCGTATATAGAAAAAGTAAAAATACGTAGTAGTAGCATCACAACAGGCAAGGAAACACTTGGAAAATCACAGGAGACATACAGGGGTATCTGATTGATTATATCATGTTCAGACAAAGATGAAGAATAGCGTATCAAACTCTCATACTTTACCGTCGGCAGATGCGGGCTATGATCACAATTTGGTAGTCATGAAATTTCCTTTGAAATTTAAAAAATAGCAAAAGGAATTTGTTTGCTTGTATGAAATTTCTGGCTAATAAACCTCTTGGATTACTATAGCCATTACTCCTTCCACACCAAACACACAATCACAAGGGAGGAGGGAAACCGGAAGCCGGTATTTGCCTACTCTTTACGAAAAGCACCAAGGGGACCAAATGCTTAACGTCTCTTCCGAAGAACGGTGCGCTAACCTGGGCGGTCTCAAAGCACACAACTAGTGGACGGGATGAACCCAGATTGAAAAATCCTGGCCTCCGCCGGATTCGAACCTGGGATCGCTGCGTGGAATGCCAAGGCTTTATCCACTACACCACCGTCACCCCAATAGTAAAAGATAATATTACAGAAGCGGTATGTGAAGCCGCCATGCGAAGAAAGGTTATCAGGAGTCGTACAAAAACGGAGGTAAGGAAACACGGTGTAGGATAACTGGAGACTATGAAAACGTGTATCATAGAGAACGATAATAAAGCGATTGGGAAAAACACGTAAAACAGATGTGTAACACAGGAGATGATTGAAAAAATGGAACAGGATAATTTTCAAGCGGGTTAATACAGAATATGGAAGAAGAATATATAGTAGATAGTTAAACGATAAGATTGGAGGGATATTACATTGGATTTGGAGAAACTGCAAAGACAGGGGCAATATACTCATTGTATGGAAAAGTGAAGGATTTAACGGGAAACAAGAAAGGAAATACTCTGCCACAGTTCAAGACAAAAACGACATACTGTTATTTGAGCAAGAGTATATTAGGAATAGATGGAAAGAGTATATTGAGGAGTTATATAATAAGGGTTTGAAGACAGATTCTATTGAGATAGAAACCGAGGAAGATGTTGACGGTGAGGCTCGAGGCAAAAGCTAGACCAGTTTGTGTTTCGGAAAGGTCGTGGAACTAGAGTTTCCAAAGGCGTGATCAGGACAATGGTAGAAGGAAACATTGAATGGCAGGATGTATTTGTGTGTTTTTTATATTTCTAAATGGTCATTGATAGAGTAAAGGACGCCTCAGATTTGATTTTATTAACGCATTATGCGCGCGGGTCATTCCTCTCTTGTTTATATTAACAGCTGATGGAATAAATTAACTTCTACTGCAAGTCATAAATCTGACGAATATTCTTTAAAATTAGAAAAATGTACTCTCATAACTGAAATATTCTATAACAGGTACATTTTTCGGTTTTCTTAAAATTCAAGTTATAGAAGTTCCGCTGTATATCCTCTTTGCGTACCAGTATATTCAGACTTTACGCGTTTATTTCTTCTAAACGAGGTATTTTAACAATAATGATTTACCAAAATGTGAAAAATATTCAGATATTTCAATGAATTATGAAGAAATAGGCATTCAGATATTTGTATTTTAAGAGATATGTTCTGTAAAAAGAAAATATTTTTAAAAGTGAATTTTGGATTTCACGTCTGATATAAAATAAACTACTACTAATCAAAAATAAAATACACAACGACGCATGAGCTTATGAAACAGTTTCTATCAATTAGTGCAGTAAACTTAAGAAAAAAATTTGAGATGGAATCGTTTTTTTTTAACTATAACCGGCGCTGGATCTCGGATTAGCCTCTAAAAAATTATACGTAATTAAACGCAAAACCGTCTATAGAAAAACAGAAAGAGAGAAGGAGAGATTCTGGCTAAATCCTAACCTAGCTTACTTCTTGCCTTCCATCCCCTCCATATCAACGCCAACCTCAGAAGAACAAATGCAAACAGACAAAACACACTTGAGGAAGTCCGTCAGGAGCACACAGAGTGGCGCTGTTTTTTGCGGAGGAAAGAGGGGAAAAACCAGAGACACAAGAGAGAGAGAGTGATAGGAGAGTGTGTGAGAGAGAGAGAGAGTGAAAGAGAGAATAAGAGAGTAAGAGAGAGAGAGAGAGAAACCGTATTCGCTACTCTCATAATGCTCGCCGACTTAAATATTTTTTATCGACTTCTCAGCCGTATCCTTTGTCCTGTGCTCGCAAAGGCTCGAGGGCAAATAATCCAAAAAAGGTGGAAAATGGATGAAAGAAATCACACCAAAAGGATTTATGTCCCCAAAAGGAGGAAGATATCCTTCGCATGCCGAGGTTTACCATTCGAGAAATGTTCGTCTTGAGTTCGTCGGCTTTCTTTCTTCCTCTACTTTCATCTATCTGCTCGCGTAGCTTGGGAGTTTTTAATTTTTCTTCCCTCTTGTACTCCTTTTCTTTATTATCCTCATCCTCTTTTCTCCTACTTTTCGTCCCACCATCTCCACTCACTCTCATTCCTCCATTTCTCTCCTCATTCTCTTCCTCATTCTCTTCCTCATTCTCTTCCTCATTCTCTTCCTCATTCTCTTCCTCATTCTCTTCCTCATTCTCTATCTCATTCTCTTCGTAATGCTCCTTTCCTCCTCCTTGCCACGCCTATTTCCTTCACATTCTCCCTTATCCCCTCTTCTCTCTCTTTCTCTCCTTCCTCATATCTCCTATACAAATTCCCAGTTCTTTGCACCGCGTTCTCCGGTGTTCCCCCAATGTCTAGTCCCATAAAATCTATAAATAAAAAGTAATAGCCATTCACGCGTGGGAATACGATTATGTACCTCCAGAGAGACAGTAGTGAAGCATGTTTACTTACTTGCGAAGCTAAGCGGGTTTTCGAGCCCTACACTCAAGCAATAATTTATATCTGCCTGTTCTAAGTCATCTGGAAAAAGAACCCGAGGCATCTGTCATTCATAGAGATCATTTTATTTTGATTTTATTCTACACCACGCACTACGCTTATGAATGCAAAAGTGCTATATACATTACATAAAGATTTTTTCGGCATTTTTTATCATTGATTAAGATGATTTTGATCTCTTAGAATGTGGCTTCCGCCCCAAGTTTCGCACGCGTTGCAGCGTCTACCTCCAGTGATGGAGTGCTGGAGAGATATGGCGGCCACGTACACACACTCTTCCTCTATTATTTTAAGAACGTATATACACTCTACCACTCGGATCTATCC
The DNA here is from genome assembly GCA_028673005.1 of Tanypteryx hageni. NCBI lineage: Eukaryota > Metazoa > Arthropoda > Insecta > Odonata > Petaluridae > Tanypteryx > Tanypteryx hageni. The sequence goes on along the minus strand of CM054115.1, from coordinate 197,352,570 downwards.
AGCGCTCCACTCTTGCATGTTGCAACGCGTGCGAGACATTCTCCATCAACATTTCGTAAATCTTCAATGATGAACTCGGGGCTTCTTAATCTTTCAATATTGCCTTAAAAAACGAACCGCTCTACGCTGCACCATTTTAATGCCATATGAATGCGTTTACTACCATTACCCTATGTGATCATATACGCTGTTGCTGATATTCTCATATTAAAAAGCCACTTAAGAGTTTTTACGAGTTATTTAAAAATAATTATAATCCATTAAGAAAACTTAAGTATGTGGATTTCCATTTTACTTAATAATAAATAAAACACAAAAGTAATAAATTCCGCTATATTACTTTACCGTCCCACTGTATACAAATCTGTGAAACATGCGGTATATTCATCTGATGATGACGTTATTAACTTTAAACTTGGTAGTGTTTTTCAGTAATACAGAGGAATTTGTGCGTAGTTTGCGTCATATTTATTCTAAAAAATAATCAATAGCGTTCAGTCTTTGATTCGCCAATGCTTCAAACGCCCCCAAAAAAATTCTTCGTCTAACATGTGAACGAGCGCGAAATTGTAGTTCGGAACACAGAGCGTCGCAGAGTCTCATTCTATCCTTACTGAAGCTCTAACATCTTCTCTAGATTCGGAAGAGTAAAGTTTACAGGATCAACGTAGCATCGTAATTTTATAGCATGGTTAGTTTTCAATGATTTTAAACTCTTATACTGTAATTTATTATGATTCCTTTCTATCGTATAATTTTTAGCAAATATTAAGGAGGTTGAGGCACAGTATGAAATGACCAACTTTGCACAGTATACTTGTGCGCTCAATTCGATCTATTAGGAAGAATGCCGGCCTTGGCAGAAGGAAGGTTAGCGTGTCTAGCTCTCAATTCTATGGTCGAGGGCATGGACGTATGTTTGTCTTTGTTAGCGTTGTTGCGCCCAATGTAAAAGGCCAAAAGGTGCTTTTTATGAGCAAGTTAATATAAATAATAAATAGAATAGTAAATCTGTGAATTGACGATTCAACTCCGACCGACTACAAAAGGCATCAAGCGTGAAGATCAGAGCGCTAAATACGTATTTCGAGAGCCAAGCTCTCATCATCAGTAGCTGCTGTCGAGCGGAGTGTGTCGGTTGACGTACGTGAATTTAAACCGTTGTCCGTTGGTGAGAAAGTGAAAGTGGGCGGTAGGAGGGGGAGGGGATACCGTGAAACTGTCGAGGGGAGAGTAAAGTAAAGGAGTAAGGTACCGGGCCGCTATAAATATTCATAACGGTATTTTTTTAATTGGTTAATGAAAATGTTCTTATAGGCGTCTAATTTATTTTCTTCGCGTATTGATTTTAATAGTGTCAAATTTTGAATGGTGATAGGGTGGTTGTTTCCTTGTATATAGACGGCTACGCTCCAATTGTTAATCCTGTTGTCTAAAGTGTGCTAAGTGCTCTTTGAAGCGTGTTTCTAAGTTATGTTTTGTGTGTTCTATGTATATGTATATATATATATATATGTATATATATATATATATATATATATATATATATATATATATATATATATATATCCTTGGTGCTTTCCCGGCGTATTTGATGGGTTCTCTGAAGATGACGATGGGAGATAGTCGTCGGAACTTTGCAGGGATAGTCGATACGACCCGGCTCGTCAACCAAGAACCCTTCACCCTATATATATCCTATCGCATGTTCCGCAAGAAATCTTGTAAAATCCGGATTTTGGTAAAGGCGCTACTATGTCTTTTGGGTTGTGAAGAAGGTTGGCGAGTTTATTGTTGTTGACATCAAATTCCTAAATACTGCTAAAAACAAAATCTTCTTTCATAGTTTACGAATATTTTCCCCAAGACCACGAATCCTACAGCGGTTAAAGCCATTTTTTATGCAAACCAGAAAATGATAGACTTAGAAATCAAAAACTTTTACAGAAAACGGGCCTATCTTGAATTAGAAGCATACGAATTACACATTAAGCTTGCCAAAACTTATCCGGGCTTGAACAATCAATTCAGAATATTCACTTGTATAAAATACATAACGTCATTCAACATGAAAAACAGAGAAAAACTGACAAACTGGACAGGAAGCTACTCCACCTTAAAAATAAAAAATCTATAAATAATTTTCTCTCCCACAAACAATTTCACCAAAACGTAGTTAACCTTTCAAATGTTACTTTTACAAATGAAGAACTCGAACTTCCCTGGAAGCGGTTAAAATATACGCTTCCATGCCGTAAACCTCTACTAGAAGACCTTGTTGCAGAGATCGAATCATCAATTAAAAATTTGCGGATTAACACCAAGAATTCTATGAGACACTCCACATTGTCACAATAAAATAAAACCTGACAGAAAAGTCAAAAATGACACATCACAGCCTCCACGAATACACAGCTATTAAAACACTCCATCATAAAGCTGTTTTTCCGGAAGGCAGACAAAGGAATCACTGTCGTCATCCTACAAAAACAACAACATTACGAAAATGTTGATAAGATGTTAGAAATTGGTCCCTATGCCTACATTTCCAAAATTCCGCTTAAAAAAATGATAACTGACACCACAAATACCTTAAAAACATGTACTGCTCTAATCACCAAACAGCTCAGATACCAACTCCATACCATAAACCCCACCATCCCCAAAATGTACTTTTTACCCAAAATTCACAAACAGGGCATTCCCCTTACACCCATAGTCTCCTCGAACAACTCCAAAACATACAATTTCCCATTGGCTCAACGAACAACTTAAAAATTGGCCCTCACACAAGAGTCAAAGATAAAAAACACTTCATAAATCAGATTAAAAACTCAATCCTCAAAGAAAACGAAATTCTGGTCTCCTTTGAAGTAGTTTCTCTCTTCCTTAATGTCCCCATAGAAGAAACCTTAAAATTTCTAGAAACATGGCTTACAGAACAAAATCTTACACCGGAAACAGCTAATACGTACGACTAACGCATCTTTGCATGAACCAAAATTACTTCCAAATCAACAACAAAATATACCGACAAAACCAAGGCACGACCATGGGAAACACTCTCTCTCCCTTCCTAACAAACCTCTTCACGAATAACTTTGAAAAACACTGCAAAGACACTATTTCCTATTTCACCTAAACATGATTAAGATACGTTGATGAAGCCTTTGCAATTTTCGACACATCGAAAGCTAACATCACAGACTTCTTAGGAAAACTTAACGAACAGTATGATTCCATTAAATTTACATACGAGAAAGAAAATTACAAAACACTTCCTTTCATAGATTTATTTTTAAGAAGACTTGGCGACCGGCTAACATTTAACATCTACCGAAAATCCACACATACAGACACATACATTCCACATGATTCCCACCATCACATTGCACATAATTTAGCACCATTTCACTCCATGATACACAAATTCCTGCATGCCCTTCTTTCCAGAACCGGTTATCGTTAAGAACTTGAAAACATAAAAAACATCGCAACACTTCACGGTTACGACAGTCATGTATGTATTAAATATATTACGAAAATGTAAGCACCAACTCCATGTCAATAATCACACTACACACAAATAATAACACCAAAAATTCAAATTACATTAAAATACCTTTCGCTCCTGACGTCACCAATAAGCTCAGCAGTATTTTCTTGAGAACACGATTTTAAAACTGTACAGGTCAACAACAATGAAATCCCCAACCTTTTTCACACCCCAAAAGACACAAGTAGCGATTTTGCAAAACTCCGGAATTTACAAATTTCTTGCGGAACATGTTATAGGATATATATATATATGTTAGGATTAACAATTCGAGCGTAGCTGTCCATATACAAGAAAACATCTACCCTATCACTATCGATAATTTAACACAGTTTAAATCAATACGCGAAGAAAACAAATTAGACGCCTATGAGAGCCTTTTCATAAACCAATGCAGAAAAACTGTCATGAAAATCGATTGCGGCCCTGTACCTTACTCCCCCCTCTACAGTTTAACGGTTCCCTTTTCCCCTTCTCCTCTCCCGCCCACTTTCACTTTCTCACCAACGGACAACGGTTTAAATTCACGTAAGCCAACCGACACGCCTCACTCAACATCAACTATTGACGATGAGAGCTTGGCTCTCGAAATACGTATTTAGCGCACTGTTCTTCACGCTAAATTCTTTTTGTACACAGTCGGAGTTGAATCGTAAATTCACAATAAATATAAATAAAAAATACATGGCACTGTTTTCTCGCATTACTACTGTAGGGGTTATTGTTTCGCTTATGCTAATGAGATTAAAATCCTTTAATTAAAATATAAATTGCAATTTGATAGTTCAGAAATAATTGCAAATATACCAGTGCTGGCAAACGAAGAAAAACGATTCATTAAGTTTTTCGCTAAAGGCAAAAAAGCGATTTCGTTTTTCGTTACTTTTTTTGTTACGCTAAAATAGGATAGTTTCTGTAATCGAACCCGGGACTTCAATCTTCGCAACAAAAATATCCTCGGGAGCTCGGCCCATGTAGCAAGAGATTTCCACCAAGTTTCATGAAGATCGGTCCATTGGTTCAAAAGTCAATTGGGGACGGACAGACAGACAGACAACGATAAAACTACAAGACTATTTCCATTCTGGAAAGTAGGCTAACTAGTTATTTTCCCATGTATCTTCAAGTATTAAGAATTCATTAAAGGGAAAAAATTTTCACGGTCTTTTCTATCTCTTTATAGTCATGTTGTATTGCATCTGAACATTGTGATACCGGTAAAACTTTTAAAAAATTACTTTTGGTTTTAATTTAAAAAAAATCCACTGGATTATAAAAATGATTTTCAATGACTTTTAGCCACAACTTATTCCCTTCTTAAGAAAATATTTTATTGTTAATTTATTTATGATGTTGTCGATTATTTTAATTTAATTATTTTATCATGTTGTTGCAAAATAATTGTAATAAAATCTTCAGCAAAGTTTCGTGTGAAATTCATTTCGCTGTGCCACGATGAGTGAAAACATCTATAGGTCTGTCGTGAACTAAAAAATATTGGAGAGCACAGCGGAATGTCATGGTTCGACTCCCAGTCGGTTTGGATTTTTCCTCGTTTTATGTTCTTCTACGAGTCAGAATATTTTGCTGTGCATAAGAATTTTTATAAAATCATTAAAATTATTATAAAATCTTTTATATGCCTTCGTCCGACATATATTTTTTCGGAGTAGACAGATCTTCAGTGTTTTTGTTATTATTTTTAGATTGAATATTACTCATTTTAGCTCTTAAAAGATGAAAACAAGCAATTTCAAATTTTAAAATTAAAAATATTCTAAAATAAAATCTTTAATTGCTTTTCACAAGAAATCGCTCTTAAAATGAGAAAACAAGAAAAATGTCCGATTATATGTCCCTTATAAAAGATTTTGGTGTCCTGATTAATTTACTTTTCATTTTTGCTAATTGGAGGATTTTTCAAAATTTTTTAAGCGCTGCTCTACCTTGAGGACCTTCAATTAAAGTGAAATTTACATTCTAGGATTTTACTTAAGTTATGTAAATATATAGTAATGTATTTAAAACATGACACCAAAATCTTTTATAACGGTCCAATAGTCTGAAATATTTTTCTTGTTTTGTCCTTTTAAGGGCGACTTCTTGTGAAACACAATAAGAGATTTTATTTTTGAAGTTTTTAAATGTATTATATAGGAGAAGCATCATAACAAGAGAAGCAAAATGTATGGATGAGTTCAGAACTAGAATAGAGAAAGCATAAGCGGCTTTCAGAAATGCCTACTTACGGGGAATATAAGGGAAGATATCCGCAAGAAGACATGAAATGCTATCTATGGAGTATAGTTTTGTACGAGGCAGAAACATGGACGCTAAGAAAAAATTACATCAAATACTTGGAAAGCTTTGAAATGTGGACTTGGAGGAGAATGCTGAAGACAAAATGAACAGATAGGATGAAAAATGATGAAGTGCTAGGAAGAGTACGAGGGAAGCGAATTATTATACAGACTATTAGAAAGAGGAAGGCAAACTGGGTTGGACACTACCTGAGTAGAGAGAGTATGATAAACCCTCGAGTACTCGTGCTACAAATTGTGACGTGAGTACTCGCGCTGGGCCGAATCGATCCATGTATTTTAAAGCTTATGAAAGAATGATTTGAAGGCCAGAATATTATTAATATTTATTTGTAATCCTAAAAAATTTCTCAATATAAAATAACAAACGGATTAATTAATTTTAAATAATCCATCAAGAATTTATTTGGAATTATTTATTTTAAACCAATATTAGGCTCAAGAAAAACCAAAATAACAGTAAACATTGGTTTAAGAAAATGTAGTTTTATCTTGTTCCGGATTATATTGGGCGGTCTTAGGGAGGTTCTCAGGCTTTCCCTGTTGTTGCCAGGTTGATATTTTCCAGTTAACGTGCGAATTTCTATTGCGCCTAGCTTGTCCTTTCCAAGTTATTTGCTCTTATACATAAATTTTTGATTCGGGACCCTATGAAAGTATTTAACATCATCAAACTCAGCTAAGAAGAATGAAGCTAGACACATATCTAAGTTAAAAGATATGAACATTTAAATTTGGACCGGGTTGATTCGACCAATTCACGACTACTCGAGGGTTAAAGGCGTGTTAGAAGGAAAACTAGATGTTAAAAGGGAAAGAGATAGGAAAAGGTTTCAGCTGATAGACGATTTGAAACGAAAGAGAATTATCAAGATATGTTGAGGGCAACGGAAAATAGGGGTATATGGAGAACCAGGTTTAACCATGAATAATCACGGACCTGTCTACGGACAGACTACCTATGATGATGATAGGAGTGGTTCACAGACATGTTGTCCAAGGAAATTTCGTCCAAGGACACTTGGTCCGAAGACTGTCCTTCTCCTTTTCATCTAGTTTCGCTCAGTCCTATAATGTCAACTATATTTCTCCTCATTTCTTCTTCGAAGTTTTCTAGCTTATAATCATTACTAGAGATTGTAATGTGCTGGATTCCCTCTTGCTTCCACATTGCAGTACTGTAGCCGTTCCAATCGCCCCTATCACGCTTACATTTCTAATGGATATAGACCCAGCCAACATCATTTGTTTTCGGCTCTATGCCATACTGACCGTACTGCTGCCTACTGCCAGGCACCAATGATAGTATTTTTATAAATCCTCCATTCGCGGGGTTTGAACGCTAGCCACTACACCATCAGTGCATTTATTGTTTATATACAGAAATTATTAAAAAGAGTATTATGCTAAGAAGTTACAATTATAAAATTACAATCTCACAGCGAAGTGATGCTGTAATGGCTAAATTGCAATATATCCCCCATTTACGAGGTGCAACGATTGGCAAATTATGGAACTACGTAATTCGGACAGCAACCTAGGCTATTATATCATTCTAACTAGTTGTATGCGCAAAACATTTTGCAAAGTCAGTCAGAAATCTGCACGTTTAAATGTAATAATTGCCAATTTCTCCTTATAAAATTAGACAACTAACATTTTGAATTTCATATTTTTTTATACTTTGTGTGTGCAATTTTAATTGCTTCACCCTTATAAATAAGGTAACATTCCAGTATTTAAATAGAGAAAGAAGATTTTTTCCTTTTAGTCAATCGTTAAAAATTCCCAGTTCGGTAATAATTGTCTCCATGGCAACAATCCGATAAAATTCGATTTAAAACGCAAAACCACTATGTTTTAGTAGAAATTCAAGATAACAAGATCAATTTTCAAAATACTGCGATAAGAATTAGAATGTACATTATTTTCCCATTAGAACAGTACAAATCTCGCTCCGTTACCACAATTTTAAGATATTTTCAAGTGCTAAATAAAACCTCTGCACGATGCATTTGTGATTTCCTATGTAAAACAAATAAGGAAAAAACGTTTTTGCAGTCGAATCAGGGACTTAAATCTTCGCCAAATAAAATATATCCCGGAGGTTTGCCCTTACAGTACAAACCAAATTTTATGAAAATCGGTCCATTAATACAAAGGTTGTTAGTAGGGGAAACACACACATACACACACACATACATAGTTTGGTAATACGTAATTCTCCAAACATCCATTCCTGGCGCCACTATGAGGGGGGTATATTGCAATTCCTCCGCTTTGTTAACTGTCGTGATTAAATAGATAAAACTAGGAGACCCCAGGAAAACTGTTTTTATTCTCACCCGCCGTCTTGAAACAAAATGACAGTTGGTTATGATATATATAAATTTATATTTCGGAAATGGTAATTCAAAAAAACTTTCACGGGAAAAATTATGCATGATAAGATTCCACAAAATATTTTCAGCTTAGGCTATAGGTTATGGTCGTAGCGCGTGGGGAGTGTGCTTCTATTTGCAATAAAATGATGAATGTAAACGAGTCCATTTCAATAACAGACTTAAGGCATTTGATATTGTTCAATTTGAAAAAAAATGTGTACAAGATAAAATGAATGCCTTTCTTAAATAAAAAAAGTTTTTACAATACCACATAACGTGTTCATCTATATTTGCATGATGACAAACCACAACACACTAACTGCAATGAATGGATTTGTATTACAAATGATATTTAAAAATTTGAAAAATTAATATTATTTCATTGTATCTGACTGATGAGTAATTGCCTAAGCATGAAACTCAAAATAAATTCAGTTAACTGATTTTTAAAATTTTTTTAGATTCCTACACTTATCTAAACTGAAAAATTCGAAAATGGCTCAAACAAAATTGTAATAATCAAATGGCTGGGATGAACACCAGCTATCTATAAATTCTCTACTTATAATGTAAGAAAGCCAAATGGTAATCGATTGAATTATTAATTTGTACATACCTATAAATAGGGATGCTAGGATTCGATTTAGATCAATAAATGTCGTTAAACACCGAATTCCTAAAAATCGACGAAAATGGATTGTCGTTGATAAGTATCGATTTTTCATTACTAAATTCTATGAAATTACTCGTAATGATTTTAAAATTTTCTTTATTACTCTCAAATGTAATATATTTTAGCGCCAAACGTCAAAAACAAAACAGAACATCGTCGTTTGTCATACCAAACAGCCACACTTCATTCGGTATTCCATACCCTTTCTATGTCTTAAGGATCCATACAGAGCTGACACGGGTAAGGGACGATACATTATGATCAGTTTATTGCACTCTGTCTTTAATCTCAACCACATCTGATAATCCCTACCTGCCTTTGGTCGCTTACACAGTATGTAAGCCTCCATGCTCAATTTACTCAAAGGTTTTACGACTTCTACCGACAACCACCAAGATGCAAAAAGAAAGATTTTCCCAAACTACATTAATACTGATCGCCAAATATCCCTATATCAGGCCTCCAAAGGATAAAATATATAATCCTGCTTGACAAAATTCACTCACCCATAACTCATTTCGTGGTTGGTTAGGTTAACAAGTACTGCTACGAGTATACCTTATGAGCCCTGCCCTATTGCTATTTCAAAAACACAGCTATCAAATTTCTTCTTTTTGTTAGGCATACCCACAATTCATTCTCCGACTAAGAGAGTCCCATGCTTATTTTTTCTCGCAATACTGTAGCATCGTTCAATGTTTGTACTTGAACTATTTTGAACACTCATCGTCGTTTGTCACTCAGCAAGGTTAGATTTTTCTTCAAATATTCATATATGTAATAAATTCCCCTTTCTGGTGACCACTCATCAGTGCCCAGTGTCTTCTCGCTTCGCTCGCTCTGGTGTTCATTGAGGTCAACAACTGCGCCATCTACAATTCGTCGGTGGCCGCGTAAAGAATTACCGAAAACGTCGGTGGGCAGCACAGTCTACTTTTTTATGTAATAGAGACATGTACATACTTGGTTGTACATTATAATAACATCACATTAATTTTGTTATTGAATGGTCACGGTTTCTTGAATAAGAGGAGCGATTTAACGAGTAAAATTTATTCGTGATTTATCCTTAAAAATTAGCTGTTCTGGGTTGGTGGGCGAAATCAATAACAACCCATTCGCAAAAGTTAAGGGAGCGATACAAAATCCGACACACGCAAAGTTTTATTTTAATATATAATATTTCAGCAAAATTTAATTGGAAGAATCCTATTTATGTAATTGTTATTGATAAAAATCGATAAAATGTATTAAAATAAACGTTTATATTAATCCTTGATTTTTAGGACTAATAAGCGATATTAGTAGTCTTTCCTTAAGAAATATAAACGACGCAAACTACCAAGGCTAATATAATGTATTAAAATAAACGTCGATATTTGTCGCTGTTTTTTAGGAAAAATAAACGTCAATTTTAATCGTTGAACTTTAAGAAAAATAAACGTACTCAAAATATATATACGATTGAAATAGAATTCACATGGCAGCATTTCTCGCTGAACGTAGGGCAGTCTCAAAATTCGCGTGGATTGCGTACCTGAAAATCAACGTGAGAGTTAAGATTTGTAACTTCTGAGAAAAGGGAGGTCAAGTGGTCCACTCCTTCGGAGTCCCAAGCGAAGAATACGTGACGTTTTAGCTGCGGACAGTAGAGCAACAGAAGTTTAGAAGGAGAAATTTTGCGGCAAAGAAAATTATTCTATATTTAGTATACATACTCGGATGACAACGTCAGGACATATTCAGCTGATGGTGGAATTTATTAAGGGTAAGGTTGTTGCCTTAATATCCTAGCAACATTTCCAAAATTTTTATTTATTTATTTGGTTATTTAACAACGTTTTTCGTGGTACGGCTATCAATTCCGCTACAAAATTCCAGTATGCCTCGAACCATTTTCAGAAAAATTGGTTAATTCGTTACCCTCATCGACCGACAAATCATTTGCAAAATTATACTTAAATTAGCGTAAATGTCCGTCTAATATTACGCGACGGGAATTTAAATGCTCTCGAGTTAAATCATAACGTACTCTTTTGTACGTAAAGTACGGTTAAGACATAATAGAAGCTAAAATTTCCACAAGGTAGCCCTCGGTTAAACAGCAATTATGTATTTACCAAAACATGCGATTTATGCGAAATATGTGAGTGATTTAGATTTGATGGCAAAATTCGACAATAACAATAAATAACTTTATTTATTCCTTTTTATTACAATTCCAGTTCGACGATAAATGTTCAATGTTTTACAATTTTTAATTTGCAAAAGAATAAAAGCATGCACGTCGAAAAATCGCTTTTTACGCATTATCTTACGGGAAACGGAAATTATATCTTAGAATAGAACCAGGGTCTTTCTTCGGCCTTTTCGTTTTAATTTTATTCCATGATTGTCATTCCTGCAACATTTCAGTCTTCTTCCTCTTCGGGATGTTTTGGTAAAAACACGTTTTAAAAGAGTTACGAAGATTGACAGAATAAGGGTTTTATATTGAGAGATACTTTACAATGCAATTTTACAATATCGGCAGATGAAAAGTATTTCGTGATATAATCATAAAGATAATGTTTTATTTGAGATGATACTTGCCTATAAAAGAGCATACGAGTATTTAGCTTGCTCCTCGGCCTACTGCAGAGTCTTGATAATTCAATTATTTTCCTCGCCATTTATTAGTTCTTTACCAGCGAAGCGGTAGTAGCAGAAGTCTTTTATGGGCACGTCTCATCCGGTCATCAGTCGTATATTTCATCTCCTAAACCCCTGGATGGATTTAAATTAAGTAGGAGTGATCCTTATTAATATTTATCGCCCAACTGCGATTTTGAACTTCATACGTCAATTAGAACTTCCACTTTATATACTTAAGTACTTAAATCAGCTTATACTAGTACCTCGTTAAATGGCATCTGTCAAGCAACAATTAAATATTATATTTTTCTCTCCATAGCTTGAAAATTTTAATCGGATGGAGGAAAAATTTACCACAGAAAAGTTTGCGAGACCGCAAAATTACGATTTATTATATTGAAGTTAAAAATTCGAAAATATCCCAAGCATAATATCACATATTTTGTTTACATCGATTAATACAAAAATTCTATAAACAAACAACATTGAAAATCCCATATTTTTCTCTCCCGTGCACTTATATGATCTATGAGGGACAAATTAAAATATTTATCCGAATAGAGAAATCCATTTACCGAAAAAAAATTTGCGATACCATATAATTACGGCTTATAGTTTCTGAGATGAAAATTCAAGAACCACAAAAATTTCGCTACCAATTTCCCAAAAGAACGTCTTTGAAATGTCTGTGTATTCCATTTATGGTGCATACTTTATAACTTGTTTTGATACTAGTGTAATTATCTCATAAAAATGACGGATACACAAATGAAATGTTAAAATTAAAGAACTTCCCATTACTTCTCCGTTTCTCGCTCTCAATTTCCTCCTTCTCTCCCTCCTCTCTATCCCATATTCCCTCACTCTCTCATTCTCCTTTCTCTCCCAATATCCTCCCTCTCCCCCTCCCATTTTTTGCAGGTTTTACACATCTCTTATCATCGTAGGAATTTTCCGCAGTGGGACATTTTTTTCTATGTTAAAACATAGCTGATACACAGTTATTTTTGACCCGGAAAATTAACAAAAATTCTTCGGCTCTATGATATATTAAACAATATAAAATTAACTTGTAATTAATATGTATGTTATTGTAATTATTTTTTTTATTTTTAAATATATAAATATTGTAACTATATGGCAAAAGAGTTAAATGTAAGAAGGGACTATATAGTCTCAATCTCGTCCTTATTAAAGGCGTTTGTCTGTCCTATTCTTCCTTCCTCTCTCTCGACCATTATCCTCCCTCTTATTCTCCCTCCTATTCTCCCTCCCATTCTCTTCCCTCTCTTTACCATTCTGCTCCCTATCTCCCTCTTATTCTCTTTTCTATTCTCCTTCTCTCTACCATATTCCTCCGTATCTCCCTCTTATTCTCCCTCCTATTCTACTCCCTCTCATTCTCCTCTCTCTCACTCTAACATTCTCCTCCATATCTCCCTCTTATTCTTCCTCCTATTCTCCTTCGTCTCTCTAACATCGCCTCCCTATCTCCCTCTTAATCTCGTCTCTCTCTTCCTCCAATACTTCTCCCTCTCCCTACCATTCTCCTCCCTATCTCCGTCTTATTCTCCCTCCTATTCTCGTTACTCTCTCCCTCCCTTTCTCCACACTCTCGCTCTTTAACATTCTCCTCCCTAACTCCCTCTTATTCTCCCTCTCTCCCTTCTATTCTCCTACCTATCTCCCTCTTATTGCTTTCCTATTCTCCTCCCTCTCTCTACCATTCTCATCCCTATCTCCCTCTTATTCTCCTTCCTATTCTCGTTACTCTCTCCCTCCCATTCTCCACACTCTCGCTCTTTAACATTCTCCTCCCTAACTCCCTCTTATTCTCCATTCTATTCTCCCTCCTCCCTTCCTCCAAATCTTCTCCCTCTCTCTACCATTCTCCTCCATATCTCCCTCTTATTCTCCCTGGCATTTTTCTCCCTCTCTCTAACATTGTTCTCCCTATATCCCTCTTATTCTCCCTCCTATTCCCCTCCCCCTCTTCCTTCAATTCTTCTCCCTCTCTCTACCATTCTCCTCTCTATCTCCCTCATATTTTCCTTCCCATTCTCCTTCCTCTCTTTACCATTCTCCTCCCTATCTCCCTCTAATTATCCCTTTTATTCTCGTTCCTCTCTTCCTCCAAATCTCCTCACTCTCTCTACCATTCTCCTATATCCCTCCCATCTCCGTCTTATTCTCCCTCCTCTATTCGTTAATCTCTCCCTCCCATTCTCCACACTCTCTAACAGTCTCCTACCTAACTCCTCTTATTCTGCCTCTCTTCCTCACACTAAATCCTTAAAACAAACATCCCACAATATCTATCAGCAGAGTTTATCACACAATTCATAAATGTACCACAAGAGCAGTTGTTCCCAATCTTTTTGAGTATAATGCCCCCTTCCTAACTTAAAAAAATTTCGCGCCCCATCCACATGATATAGGCTTCGGTAATTATGAAAATATATAATAACAAAAAATAAACTTTGATAAATTCAATAGCCGTTGTACATAAATTCAAATTTCATTCATCAAAACAATACATAAATTAAAAAATAGTACCTAATAACGTCTTACTACTATATCTTTATATATATATATATATATATATATATATATATATATATATATATATATATATATGTTTTCCGTCTCTTCGACGCCCCAAGCAGCCTGCCAACTTGGTAAGTATCCGCTGGACTTCCTTCAACACCATGTTGCCACCCTCATCACTACCTTTTCTTTTCCTTAAGCTTATATTTATAAATATATCATCAGTACCTGGCAGTAGGCAGCAGTACTGTCAGTAGAGCCGAAAACAAATGATGTTGGTTGGGTCTATATCCAATACAGCTGTAGGCGTGATCAGGACGATTTGAACGGCTACAGTACTGCGATGTGGAAAGCATG